>CM033270.1:1490028-1715028 GCA_019343175.1 Oedothorax gibbosus | reverse complement strand
GTAAATACCAGATATTTTAACAATTAAATAAAACTAGTGCAAAAACAGATAGAACCTCCACCATACAGTTTTTTTTGTGTCTAAGAAAAATATAAGTATTTTTAATTTTTTAGTTATGACTCTGCTGTTTAGTTAATATAAAAAATTTATGTGTAATATATTGTTCCTGTTTTACTAACAGGTCACTGTGCTCTCAATAGACATCTGAGTATAATGGGTGTAAAAGATGACCCTCTCTGTAGGGCTTGTCAACAGGTTGAGGAAAGTTCGTTTCACATTCTCTGCGAATGTGACAACTACTCTACACAAAGATTTGAGTATCTTGGGTACCATTGTATCGATGCCTGGGAGGTTGATAACTTACCAATCAGGGATATTCTGAGGTTCATCTCAGCAATCGGCCTGCTTCAAGGTTAAACGATGGGGTTAGTACAATAGACCAGTGGTCGCGGTGCTTGGCCCTGACGGGCCGCCCCACTCAAGTCATAAGTCATATTGTTCCTGTTCATTAGTTTTACAATATTAAAACTTTCTTAGTTTATGGTTACTCTGTTAATTTCTTACGTATTCCTTCTTAGTGTAGTGAAGTACCTATATTAGAATATTTTTCCTCAGAAATTGTTAAGTTGAAAATAGCTTTAACTTAGATACTTGTTGTATGCTTTTCAATCTTGCATTATTTTGGACTAACCTTGCTGGGCCTCTGGCCTGTTATTGGCCAACAATTTTTGTATTTGTATTAAAAATAACGACTCACTTGAATTCGACTTTAACATTTGGTTGTGATCTTCAGAAAGCTTTTTGTCCCTCTTTAAAGCTGTGGAAACTTATTTTAACTACTTTGAAACCATTAAAAATTTCATCCAAATCTTTCTCATTTTGTAGTACAGCAACCCCTCGTTATATCGCGCTTCCCGGCAGACAAGCATAACTCCGCGATATAACGGAATGCGCGATATAACGAGCGACTTGATAAATAATATACTTTTGATGTATTTATGGTATCAAAATAGTTTTTAAACTTATGCAGAGTATGTATTTGAAAGATAAAACTAAATCATTTAAAATAACTATGTACTCTAAAAAAAGAAACAAAAATTTAGAAATTACTTATTATTATTAATTACTATACACATTATTGCACAGGCATACTAGACACATTTCACTCATTTTATATTAAAAAATCCGTCTAAAGTTGGTTGTTTTGACTTTTCTCATAAAACCTGTTTTCCGGAAATATCAAAGAACGGAAGTTTATTATTTATTTTAAGGAAAGTACACATTGAAAAAAACAGGGGGAAAATTGGGAGACATGATACAAGGCGTGATATATCCGAATGCGCGGTGTAACGAGGAGCGATATAGCGAGGGGTTACTGTACTAAGTTATAATTAAATTGCATAATAAGATTAATAAGTTTTCTATGAAACATTTTCATCTTTCATATATCAATTATTATTTTCCAGGACTATGGCAAAATACATTTGCTCGCCTCGGAGAAGACTGGTTCTTCCTTGCTTTCCTTGGTGTTATCTCGTCTCTATTGAGCTTTTCTATGGACTATGCCATTTCCATGTGCCAGAAATGTAAGGAATTCATATAATTAAAACCAAAACATTCATTTTTAGCACTTAAGGGAGAATAAGCGCGCTGGACCGGGGGTCTCCAAAGCAAACTGCGTCAGTGTTAATCCTATGGAAAAAAAATATTTTCTCTGCCACATTTCTCCAACTGTATTGAATATTTTTTACAAGCGGATTTTTTTATGTGATAAATGTAGCTGACTTACAGATCCCGACCTTCCCACTTTTTGAAATTGGTTTGAATATTTTTTTAATTTGCAATAAATAATTTTACACAAAATATTCAAAGCAATTTCAAAAAGTGGGAAGATAGAGACCTGTAAGTTATCTACATTTATTATTAAAAAAAAATGTAAAAAAAAATACTCAAAACAGCCGGAGAAATGTGGCAGAGAAAATAGTTTTTTTCGCCATTGGATTAACACTGAGACACTTGAGTTTGGAGACCCCCGGTCCAGTGCGCCCATTCCCCCTTAAGTCTTGTATAGTCTGTATTAATGATATTTAGAAGCAAACATACTGCTCCAATATACTAGCCACTTTGTAGCACAGATTCTTTGGTCATTTTTTTTTTGTGTCTCTTGTGCTCTTCCTGATCTGTATTTTCTGTAGATTACCAATGGTCCTTAAACAACCTCAAAACCATGAATTTAAAATTGTTTTACCTGGCCCCCTTAAAGCCTTAAGTTTAGTTAAACTTGTGTGTTATTTGATTTAATTTTTAGTAGATTTTAATGAAATTTGTACAAATCAATAAGATAAGAATTTTACCGAAAATAACTGAATTCGTGTATAGTCCCCCTCCCCTTAAATTTTTTTGAAAATTTAAAGAGAGCACCAGAGGAGCTAGGTAGCCATGAAAGGGATTGCTATGTGAAGGTGTCTGGTTGCACTTATGAACCCTTTTGTCCCCATTTCAACTCTCCTGGGTGTACAGTCCCTGGACAAATTATTAGACGCACTGCAAGATTTCATGTAAAATATTAATTACCGGGTGATATTGTACCGTTTTATTATTTTAAATTGATATGTTTTTTATTTTTATATTATCCAATCAATTGCCGATTTATTTGATGTAAATAAAGCAGCATTAATTTAGATAAGCATAAATTTATTAAGTTTTAAAGAAAAGTGAAATGAATGTTAGTAAAAGTCAATATTTAGTTGAGCCACCTTTAGCCGCTATCAAAGCTTTAATTCTGTGTGGCATGCTATCAATGCAAGACTGTACTGTCTCCTGCATTTGAGGATGATGATTCCACACATAAATAAGAAATAAATTAATTAATAAATTAAATAATTATTAATTAATAATAATTATTGTATTTATTATTATATTCCATTAATAAATACAAATATGCAGTCTACAACAATTCTTTTAAATAAAAATCAATAATACTGTAGTTTAAATATACCATTATTGCATAAAAACTCTTAAGAAACATAAAATTACTAAAAAAATACAGTGCGTCTAATAATTTGTCCAGGGACTGTAAAGCATATGTCCCAATCAGCTTGTTAACCTCATGCAGAACCACCTGTGCTTAGTTCCCAAATACTAGTGGTCTTCATTTTATCAAGGGGGGTGAAAGGCTGAGTAAATCTCGCCCAAGAATAAGATTCAAATCCTAATACCTTTTGCATGGCCTTAATATATATAGATCAGGTTATTTAATGAAAATTGTCATTGGTGGAGGCTGTTGTAAAGCAGATGAGCATCCTGTTTTTAAAACCAGTTTGTGATAATGAAACGCAACGAACTCTTCATTTTCAAAAAAGTAAAAATCTTACTTAGACTTTTATGGAATTGTATGGAACCTCCACAACATCACATCTGGGATTACGCATTATTAAAATATCATACAAAGAGGTGGATGAAATAGCTAGATCGTTTAGTTTGTTCAACCACTAAGATCATTATGCTAATGAAGTTCTCAAACGAACTTGAACTCATATGAACGATTGGTGAAATGGCACTATGAATCTTATCAGAATATGCTGTTATCGAAAATCGGGTCATGATGCCTTGTCGCTGGCAGTCAAGGCGTTAAACCTTTATGCTTCATAAGCCCTTAAGGGGGAATGGATGCGCTGGACCGCTGGTCTCCAAACTCAAGTGCTTCAGTGTTAATCCAATGGCGAAAAAACTATTTTCTCTGCCACATTTCTCCGGCTGTGTTAAATATTTTTACAAACGTTTTTTTCAAATGATAAATGTAGATAACTTACAGGTCTCTATCTTCCCGCTTTTTGAAATTGCTTCGAATATTTTGTGTGAAATTATTTATTGAAAATTTCAAAAAATATTCAAACCAATTTCAAAATGTGGGACGGTCAGGACCTGTAAGTCAGCTACATTTATCACATAAAAAAATCCGCTTGTAAAAATATTCAATACAGCCGGAGAAATGTGGCAGAGAAAATATTTTTTCCTCCATAGGATTAACACTGATGGACTTTGCTTTGGAGACCCCCGGTCCAGCGCGCCCATTTCCCCTTAACTATCTTAATTATTGCACGAGCATTTAATGTACGATTTCTTCTGTTTGCAGCTCGCATCTGGCTCTACAGGGACCTGACTGCCCACCCTTTTCTCCAGTATCTGGCATGGGTAGCACTACCCCTGTGCCTCATCCTATTTTCTGCAGGATTCGTTCACATCCTGGCACCGCAGGCCATAGGTAAATTGTCATGAACCGTTTGATCATATGTAATGCACAACTTCATGCCTAGCAACTGTGTCTAACAGACAGTTCTGCTGTGAGCAGGTAAACTGCAATAACCACAACATTGAATTGGACTATTTTTGCTTTGAAATAATCTTAATCTTTGCTTTGAAATAGTCTTTTAGTATACTTTCTTACAGGTGAGAGTTGTTGAGTGCTAACAACAATGGTCCAAACATAGATGTCATAGTTAAAGTATTAGATTGGCAAATCACGTGACCTCCAATGCTAACGGCGGGACGCGCATGGAGGACCAGGATAAGAGGGCAATGGGGCCAGTGTTGCCACCACTTTAAGGAGAAAAATGCTACAGCATCATCAAAAAAATACCATTTAATTCTAAAATTTAAAAAAAAATATTAGAAAAGCATTTCAAGTCACTAAAAAGATTCCAAAATGCAGCTAGTATTTTTACGATATTTTTTTTTGTAATTTTAGAATTATTCTAAAATACTAATATCCTAAGAAACTTAACACCGTCAACATAAGCTTGTTACTTTTAAGAGGATATTAGTATTTTAGAATAATTCTGAAATTTCAAAAAAATATCGTAAAAATACTAGCTGCATTTTGGAATCTTTTTAGTATGACTTGAAATGCTTTTCTGGTATATTTTTTGTAATTTTAAAATTAAATGGTATTTTTCTGTTGATGGCGTAGCATTTTTCTCCTTAAAGTGGTGGCAACACTGTGTCCATTGCCCTCTTATTCTGGTCCTCCATGCGCGTCCCGCCGTTAGCATTGGAGGTCACGTGATCTGCCAATCTAATACTTTAACTATGATATCTATGGGTCCAAATCATAAGTCTAGATATTGCAGTTTACCTGCCTATAGCAGTGTAATGTTGATTCTTGTAGGATGAGTTTATTGCAATATTATATAGCAATACATTTGCATTCTTTATTTTTTTAAATACAACCCAAGAAAAATGTTGGTACACATTATTTGATTAATTAACATTATATGTATGTACTTAAAAATTTATTTTGCTTTTATGCCCATAAATTCACACCCAAATTAATTTTGAGTTGTTTTAAAATAAAGAAAATGAGGGATGGAACTGAATTTATGCATTTCAAACACGAATTCGTCCTGCAAAAATCATTATTATATACGACTTTCCTCAATGGTGTAGTGACTCTGTGTTGTAGAGAAATAATGACCAGAAGTTTTTTAACAGTTATTGCAACTAATCACAGCACAAACTACTTAATAATAAGAATATTAAGGTTCAGGGCTTTACAGGTCTTTTGGCTTGAGAGTAAGAGCAAAAGTGATTTCTTCTTCAGTTCGAATCTCACTGGGAATGAATTTGTACCGCCTTTATGATCTGGGTTCGTACGCCTCCTGAAATGCCTGTGAAACTCCTGAATTTCATTTTTATTTTCTAAGGGCCCTTGTAACTTCTGAAATTTGTGTCATCTCCTGATATTTTCCCCCCTCTCCTGAAAAAATTGATGACATGAATATTTTTTCTCCATTCTCTGTCGTTTTTTCCTGTACTATATCAGGATGTCTGCCGGTAAAAAAAACTCATGAAATTAGAGCAAAGGCCACGAAAATTAAAAAAATTGCCAAAAAAGTCGATCAACCCCTTTCTTCCCAAAAAAAAAGGTTTGGCTTTTACACCGAAGCTTCAAATTTTCCACAACATTTACACTTCTTGTTTCCTTCATTCTCAGTCTATATCAATACTATAATACTAGTCACTAGACCAAAACGATAATAACCAAAAATATTCAAATTTATTCTGTGATACCTCCTGAATTTACATCACTGCACTCCTGAAAACCTCCTAAGGAACTCCTGAATTTCATTATCATAGATGGAGTATGAATCCTGTATGATGCAGGGATTGGTTAAAAGAATATTTTAGAATTTATACTATTAGGTGATAAAAATGTGAGTGTGACAGATCTTTGGTTTTAGTTCGTGATATCACAGGATTCGGGTGCATGATAATTACTGTGTGTAAAAGTTTCACTTTCCAAAATGGGGTGTCAAAATTAATAAATTAAATTAACAAAGATTTACCCCACACCTTGCTTACAACCGTTTGTACACCGTTTCTAGGCACACAACAGATTCTATTTAGCTTTTGTCGTATCAAAGCTAGATAAACTACAGAATCTAACTTATTTTTAAAAAAAAAATGTTTAACATTTTTTAAAGCTGTTTTTTCACATTGAACAGTTTAATCATGTTAATAATGTATAGGTTTTGTGTTTACTCTGACAATTCATTTAGTACAATTGTTGCTTTAAAAATTAACATTCTTTCTTTTTCCTCAATTATGCTGGCAGTTGTATTTAATGCAAAGGTAACTATTTAAAAATAAAATTTGTTATTGTTTCGGTTTCAGAATTGAGGTTTCTCGTGCTTTCAAATCAGGGATTTTGAAAACTTTTAAATTTAGGAATTTTGTATACAAAATTATATATAAGCTTAGAAAGTTATACCAAGTTATGTATTGTAGATAATGGTGTTAACAGTTCATATATACAGTCCCTAGACAAATTATTAGACACACTGTATTTTTTTTAGTAATGATGAAAACAAACCAAGGAATGCCATATCATTAAAAAAGATGTCAATATATGTTTAAGTATAGCATAGTTGTAACATATAGTATTTTCTATTCAATAGCTTAAGTTTAGGAACATAAATGTCCTTCTGAAGGTATTTTGTTCTCATTGATTGATACATGAAATCTTGTCAGCTGCGTCTAATAATTTGTCTCATGTTGTACTGAAGTAGTGTAATGTTTAGCATTCTTTAATAGATGATGCATAGAAGGTAACTCTTTTTATATTTATATTTTTTATTGTAATTTATTACATTACTTAGGTTACTCAAACTTTCAAAACAGGCCTGTTTGACTGTGTCATGTTACCTGCATCACATGTATGATCTTGTAATTAAATGTGGCAAATTGAATGATTTCAGGCTCTGGTATTCCTGAAATGAAGACCATCTTGAGGGGAGTGGTCCTGAAAGAATACCTCTCTCTCCGGACACTCATTGCCAAAATAATCGGCTTAACCTGCACTCTGGGTAGTGGAATGCCACTCGGAAAGGAGGTGACAGCAACACTTATTTGATTTCAGGACAGTATTTTATATACAAACAAGTATGTTTGTAATAGAAACTGTCACTTGATGAATGATACACACACTTCAACATGCATCTGGAAAAACCCCCGACATACAGTATTTAGTTCTATTAAACTTTTAAACATCAACAATTTTTTATCAAAAATTTAATAATTATTGCTTGTCGTTTGCTGAATTCTTTTGTGTTTTGAAGAATAAATATGTCTCACACTTAAAAAGAAGTAACATGTTTTAATATACAAAGTTTAAACTATCGATCATTCTTAAATCATAACTAAATTAATTGATAATTGATTTTTAAATACCTTTTAAAAGACAATGAAAAAAAACTCTCTAAAAGGGATTTTTTTAAGACGTCATTATTCATTAATAAATTTTTAAATGTAAATGAAAAATTACATAAGTTTTTATGTAAAAAAAATAGAACGCATGTGTCTCTTTCTAAACTTATAATGCAAACCCTCAAAGAATCTCAGTGACTTTTATTATGATGTCATTTCAAACTGATTTATATCACAAAAATTCTATTGATTTTTTTTAAAAATCTAAACAAAGTTTCTAGCGGGATTGTTATGAGTGGCTGTGGTGATATAATTCCATTAAAAATGGCCTTCTTGTGCTTTTTTAAATTAGCATTAAATTTTGTAGTTTTTTTTTATTAATTGCAGTACTTCGAATGGTAATTTCTTTTTGAGAATTTCAATGCTTCCTAGCAGGGATTGGAGTAACGCGTTACTTGTAACAGTTACTTTTTTAGGTAACGTCGGGTAACGCCGTTAAATTTTTCAGAAAGTAACTGTAACTGTTACTTTTAGATGTAACGAAGTAACGAAAAATTGCGTTACTTTTCCGTTAATTTCCGAAGGCTGTCTGATGCTTATTTATAAATTCCACTCCTAAGAGAGAAGGGAACATTTCGCATTCCCGAAATCTGAGCTTTTCTTGGGAGGGAAAAAGCAAACTAGCATTGTCCACTTTGGCTGCTAACGGCAGCCAGAGTTGTGAAATTGTTTCGTTAATAATGATTTTCTTTGAAAAATGGTAAGATGGCTAAATTACAATTTTTCTCATAACTTGAAATTTCAGAAAGTAACTGTGAATCGTTACTTTTCGTACTAAGTAACTGTGAATCGTTACTTTTCGTACTAAGTAACTGTAACGTGTTACTTTTCATATTAAGTAACTGTAACGGTAACAGAGTTACTTTTTTTATTAAGTAACTGTAACTGTAACAGAGTTACTTTTTTAAAGTAACTTTCCAATCCCTGCTTCCTAGTTTTGATGCGTTGAATTTTTTAACATATATCACACTTGTTTGTAGCAGTGTATGTTTAGTTTATGCAATTGGACAAACAAAACATGCTCTACAAATGAAACTTGAGAAATATAAAAGAGTTATGTTTAAAAGTATCAGTGTGCATTTTTCTAAATTTCAGGGTCCATTTGTCCACATATCCAGTATTCTAGCTACAATCCTTGGTAAACTAGTTGCATCTTTTAAAGGGATTCATGAGGTAATTTTGTAATTTATTGACGTTTTTTTATGTATGATAATAATTAAAATGAGTTGTCCTGATACACAGCTTACGCCTACTCACATCTCTGATTGTCCGGCTATGAGCGCCAGCCTGAGAAAGATTGGAGTACTGCCGACTATGCTAGATCCGTATGGAGACAACATCAAGCAAGTCGTAGAAGAAATTATCAAAATTCACGGACACATATAGAGTTCGACTCTCATGGACACGACAAAAAAAATAAATTAAAATGAGTAAATAACAAGAAGGAAACAGCTGACGTTAGGGCAATCAAAATAATAGCTAAGCATTTAATTTATTTTTTAATGAACCTGTTACACAATTTTTTAAAAAAACTTTTGAAGTAAATATAAGAAGAACAATTGGCTATTGCATTCTATCAAAATATTGGAGCAGTTTAATTTTTTTAGTGTAGATAATGCTGTAAAAATTTTTGATTCCAAATTAACTGCTTATTATAATTGAATTAAATTGTGTTGTTTAATAAAAGTGTTATTTAAGTGTTTTCAGCTGAGGTTGAAGCATAATGCTTATTTCTGATTATAACCTTCATTGTAACCTCTACATTCATATAATATGTTGCAAAGCTTTTTGTAAATTGCAATTAGCAACATGTTATGTTACCTAGCAATCGAACGCAGTAAGCAGTAAAAGTTTTGAATAAAATGTAAATTATTTGCGCTTCCAAAATGTTCATGTAGGAGTTATTTATATAAAGAATTATATATTATTCTGATGATGTAGCGATACCGCTACATGTTGTTTAATAAAAGTGTTATTTAAGTGTTTTCAGCTGAGGTTGCAGCATAATGCTTATTTCTGATTATTTTTTGTTTTTAGAATGAGTCACGGGCCAATGAGATGTTAGCTGCTGCTTGTGCTGTGGGAGTGGCTTGCAGTTTTGCTGCACCCATTGGAGGTATGTTTTGTTGCCACTTAAACTTGGATTAAATTAGTTGATATTTTGATCTGAAATTTGAAATGTTCGTTCCAAGTTTTTTGATAAATATGCTCTCTATAATATACCAAGATCATTTTTTCAATTGAATTGTCAGAAGTTATAATTGTTAGTGTATGTCATGTAGTACTACATATTTGTACCTATCACAGTTATATTAAATTTAATGACTTATAGATTTTAATATAGTGAAGCCAACTGATGTATCCGGATAAATTAATCGGTACTTGTAAAATAAGTGTATCACAAACATATTTTAAAAACCGATCAACTTTTTCACTTGATTGCAATAAGTATGACAAGACCTATTGCCATTTGTTTGTGTTGCTGTCTTACACGCAATTTGTTATTGCTTTTACTTTTTCCATTGCTTTGGAACTTTTAAATTTTTTTTCACCGGGAATGTAAATATAACTACAAATAAACAAATTTAAATGAAAATCTGCTTTGATGACTAATTACAGGTGCCATAATTTAAGAAAAGAGGTAGCAACACTAGTAAAAAAATGAAAAATGTTTAGAAATGAATAGTGAAATAACCAAACAATATTTTGTCTTCAAATTTCTTTGTTGTTGTTACTTCTTTCATGCCTTTAAATTTTAGAAAAACCCTTTTGGATATTGAGAGACATTGTGATTTCAAATTTAATGTATGGAACTGAAGACCCTGGTATGGGAACAGGTCTCCAAACCAAAGTATCTCTGTGTTATTTAAAAAAAAAAAATTTTCTCAGCCAAAAAAAACTGTTCTGTATTTCAATAGTTTTACAGTTTCTTTTTATATTAGAAATGTAGCTGGCTTAGGTAGCTATATATAATCCTGCTTTTTATAAAATTTGTTCATATATTTTGCCATGATCCCTTTTTAATTTTTGTCACCACCCCCTGGGAGGGTGCTCAATAGCCACGTATTGTTTTCCGGGGGGATGGGGAGCCCAGTCGGTTAGGCACTCGCCTAGCATGCGAAAGGTCCCAGGTTCGGGTCCGGGCATTGCCAAAATTACTGCCGACCTATAAACGGCCCCGTGCAGCCAAAAATGTCCGACAAATAATACCCCATGTAAGGGAGTGCACGTTAAATATCCTTCAAAGTCCTAACGCTGCGTACGATGTCGCCCTTAACGGTTGCGTTGGGTGCCTATTCAGGTGTCGGCTCGTCACTTGACTGTGGTTCTAAAATACGACGTCCGTCGCCAATAGCCCTCGTGTAGCTCTAGTGCGACGATAATTCAAACCTAACCTAACCTATTGTTTTCCGCCTCTCTTTTGGGGTCTTCTGCTGCATCTTTTTGTTTTGTCCTTGTCCCATTCCCCGCCATTACTCCCCCACTTGCTTTTTCGCGGCCATTCATTGCCATCCTGCCATGTTTTAATTCTCGCCATACCGGAGGTGGAGGTAGCCACGCTACCATGTACTCCTAAATTGTTAAACGTCGTCATTTGTTCATATATTTAAAAAAATTTCAATTACAACAAAATCTTCAAACAAATTTCAAAAGATGGGTTTATAGAGCCCTGTAAGTCAGCAATATTTATCATATATGTAGTAGAATAACATCTACTACACAGGAGAGCATGATTATGATTTAGTTATCTACAGAAATGAAGGTAGTTTGGACGTCCAAGATCTTTTATTATAAAGAAATCATTTAAAGTGTTTAACGGGACGGAGCCGTAGCTCGGCCCGCCAAAAGCACACACAACCTTACATCTTGAAGTCTAATTAAAAAGTGATTCACAGCTACAGATTGTTATTGCTTGTTCTTCGATTGACCAATCAGGGTTCAGCATCGATGACGAGAGAGGTTTAAGGTCACAGTAAACTATTTGCTGACTAAACAATTTCTGTGGGAACGGATTGATCTAGGCGACGGTTTGTCGCCGAAGGGTGTGGTTGGGATGTTAAAGTATAAGTGATATTAAGGATATATGAATAAGATAATTTAATTTAAGTTAATGGGGTACAAAATATAAGATTTAAGTTATATTGAAGGGGTTAAGTGTTGATATGTCATATATAATATGAAAGTTTTTGTAAAAATATTCATTACATCCGGAGAAATATGGATTTGAAAACTATTTTTTTCTCCTTTTGGATTAACACAAATGCACTTTGGTTTGGAGACCTGCAGTCAGTCAGTCTCATTTGCCTTTTGGTTTGGCACTTTAATTTGGAGGTCCGTGGTCATTTCCTCTTAAAACACAGGTGTTCAAAAGTCTGTGGTTTTTCAGGTGTCCTTTTCAGCATTGAAGTCACGAGTGTGTATTTCGCTGTGCGAAACTACTGGAGGGGCTTTTTTGCTGCTTGCTGCGGGGCCATGGTGTGGAGGCTCCTAGGAGTATGGTTCAAAAATGAGGGTAATTTGTCTTCAGTCTATTTTCCTTTTAGCTTCCACACTACGTTTATAATGTAAAAAGTGGAAGGTATTATAATCGTCCAGTCCGCCTGTCTGTCCGTCACCCACTTCCATAGCCCAAACTACAAATGCTACGGACAAGTGTGATACGTCAAAAAATTCAGCGCATCAAAATTAGAATACATTGAAAATTTCAGAGAAGAATTCGATATTTGAAGTACTTTAATTATTTAAAAAACTGCAGATTTAATGCTCATTTAAAAAGCATAAGAAGCCATTTTTATTAGAATTAAATCACCATTGCCATTCGCAACAATCACTCAAGAAACTAATTCTTTTAAACAATAAATTAAATGAAATTTATTTTTGCAACATCAATCAGTTTGAAATGACGTCAAATATATATCACTAAGAAATTCTTTGTTTGTATGTTGATATGAAATGTTTTGGTTTTATTTAAAAGATAGGAATATTACATATTTATTCTTTCAAATGTAAATAAGTTTTTGCAAATGATAATAATTATTGCAGAAATAATTATTGAATTTTCAAAATAAAAGAAATGAAACTAGGCAAATTTAGTGTAAATGTTTATAATAGAATTAATATTATGTTCGACGACTTTTTTCCTGTTGAACACAAATGTTGTGTGGAAGCGGGCTGAGTGACAGATTCTGTAACAAACATACTTTTTTTTCACTAGTTTTTTAATAAGAAAAATATGGATGGTAGTTATTGACATTACAGAGATTTCTTTCTGTCTGTACCGCTTTATAAATTACATTCTAACCGTTGTAATAATTCTTTTTTATTAGAAGGGTACTCATCGAATCCTATCTTTTAAATTTTTGATACTGCAGAAATTCTGTGAGTTTTAAAGTAGCATTAAAATAGGGTACTCTCTAGAAGAACTTGTTTAAAAGAGATAATAATAATAATATTTAATACAAGATCAATTGCATTTGAACCTTGCTATATCAGGGTTGTTAAAAACCCGTTTTTTTTCATGAAAAACCCAACCCACTTGGGTTTTTGGGGTTTTTTCAGTGTTTTTTCGGGTTTTAGTTTTTTTTTTTCAGGGTTTTATGGGTTTTTTCAGTATTTTGGATGTGCTTTTCAGAATTTTGTGATTTATTTAGGGAAGTTTTAACTATTTATCTATACATCACAATTTTTAAACTAACTGAACATCTTGAGAGAGATTGTCAGGAATGATGGAATTTAAATTAGAACAATTAAAAAATAATTGCATATAGTTGTTAGATAAATCTATATTTAAATTTATAAATGTATTGTCTAGAACCAAGTATTGTTTGTTTGTATGTGTAAAATTATATAATCCGGAATATTGTAACGATAGAAATTTAAATTAGAATTTAAAAAAATGTATTTGTTATATTTAATTGTTAAATAATTAGTATAAATTTAAATTTGTAAATGCATTTTAAAAATTGAAGGTACAAAAATGTTAATGTATGCTAAGAATAATACTAAACTATTAATTAAAAAGGATATGAAATGTATATTTTTTGGATGTATAAAAAGTTTTTACTTAATTTTCAGTGAAGGCAATTTTAAGTTTAATTGCCCACTTGGGTTTTTTTATGGGGTTTTTCAAGTGGTTTTTTTTAAAAAAACCCATCTGGGTTTTTTCGGGTCGGGTAAAATCATAACAACCCTGTGCTATATACAGTTATAAAAATGCAGTAAATTTCCTATTGGAATAGTGCTCATATATAGCCCTAAAAAAATTAACAGGTACTGAAAACCACTAAAAAACCGCATAACTTTTATACACCTTACACTTTCCCCCTCTAAAGTGCACACTTTTTATGTTATATCTAAAGTCTCTTTAAGTTTAGATTTTTAAAAAAAAAATTTATTTAAGTTTTAAGAGATATTTATAGTGTTTTTTTACTAACTACAGTAAACTCCCGTTTATCCGGAATGCTCTGGAAATTGACTCTTCCGGATAATCGAATTTTCCGGTTAATCGGAAGTCGCCAAATAAGGTTACCAAAAAATGCCGATTTTTCCGGAAAATACAAGAGATGATGGCTGCATCTTATGAACCTGGCGTTAAATCGGACTTTCAGTTCCAAAAACACTTTTCACGCCAAATGTTGTCTCCAAACGAAACTTTTTCTTGGAAAAAAAAATCTGAAAAGTTTTCACTATATTTGGCGATAAATTGCAATTTTGGGGAAAATATTTAATTTTATCGCCAAATTCTGTCGCCAAATCAGAATTTGAAATTTTCCGGATATTTGAGCTTTCCGGTTAATCGAGAGCCGGATAAACGGGCTTTTACTGTACTTGTTTTTAGTGTTAATATTGATTGTAATATCTTTCTTTGTATTGCAGAAACATTGACAGCAATCTTCCGTACAAACTTTCACATTGATTTTCCATTTGATCCTCAAGAGCTCATTGTGTTTGCTGGAATCGGGTATGGTTTGCCAATTACTGTTCAATTATTTGCTTACTTTCTTAAAAATGAAAAGTAGGTTATAGCCATGGTATATTTAAAAAAAAAAAAATTCACATATATTTGCTCAAACATATTATAGGAATTTGTGTAAGTATTATAAAGTGTAACAGAACTTTAAGTTGTTTTAATTTCTTCAGAACTTCTTGTTGTAACCTTTTTTTTAAATTTTCGTTAAAAAAAGTAAAAGCTTTTGCAAAATTATTCATAAGCGTCTTGGATTCATTTTTTAAATCATGCTAGTAATCATTATCTGCCAAAATGCTTGTGTATAAAAGAGCAATCTATAGAAATGTCATGTCTTTGCAGAAACACTGTGATGTTTCTTCCCTGAAGATTTAAATTTTCTTGTTTGCAATTATAAATAAGTACAGATTTATTATAGCTGTAGGTTTTAATCTATACAGTTGTTCAGAATTTTTCTAATGCAAAAAATTACCAGGAATTGTACATTTTAGGTCTCTGGTTGCAAATATTAAGTGAAAATCCCTTTAAAAAAATTTGCTGAATGAATGAAAAAAAGTGCTTAAATTTTCCCAACAAATAACATAGTTACATAGAAGCTTCTCCCCCCCTTCCACAGCAGAATCATTTTACAATTTGTCTGACCTTTATCCAATCATGTAGAGAAAGAACATGACAAATGAACTCTGTAATAGAAAGTGATAATGTCACGCAAGCTAGTGATCAGCTTTGATAATTTTGAAAACATTTTGCTCTCTCCACACTTAAAAAACTTGAAAAGTATTTGAATCCTTCTCTGATCATTTAAATTTAGTATTTATGAGTTTATCATAAGTAATACTGAATTGATTAAAATAGATAATAAGAAAAATATGGAGAAGTTCTTACTGCTTCGGTACTTGCAAGCAGCGTGTAAAATAAGTGGTATCGCATCGCGAAACGCGACACCAAAATGAAAACTTGCGATAGCGATTTAGCTTTGTATCGCATTTAGTTGCGATACTCACAAAGCATCTCCGTTTCTCATAACCATGGTGTTTTTGCAAACGATCCGAAGTCAGATCGCTTCAGTTAGTCATGGAGTTTAATCTCAATTCGAATCCGTTGGCCGCTTTTCGTTCGGGCAGGGAAACATCTAAATTCCATACCAGACTGGAAGTGAGTAGCAAAAAGTGTAAACAAACCGCCGATAATCGCGCCAGAACAGAAAGATTTAGCGAGATTTCCAATTCGTTATCTGTGTTGCGAAAATCAACGAAAGTAAAATGTGGCGGTTCAGTTACGAACTGTTAAAAACTGGATCACAGAAACGGGGATATTTATCAAAAATTAACATTTCCCCCCAAAACAATTAAAGAGACTGGAAGAGTCTTTAATTTTTTTCAAAAGTACTATGCATTAATTAAAAATTGCTACACACAAATACTTTGGTGTAGCAGAACTGCTATACACACAAAAAAAAGTATTTTACACGCTGCTTGCAAGTGTGTTTACTGATTTGTTTTTTCATGTATCAAAATGTGCGTTCTTTTCTTAGAGCAGTTTGCGGCCTAGGAGGAGCTTTCTTTGTGTGGTTCCACCGGCAGATTGTCAACTTCAACCGTAAGCACAAGAGGATGAACGCTTTCCTGCAACAAAAGTATGTTTTTTATGGCCTCTTTTTAATTAAAAAAATTTTAAATCCAAATTAGGTATTGCATTGTGGAGATTTTCATCTGTTTGTTTACACATTTTTTCCGATTTCCTTTCTAACTGTCTAATTTTTTTGTAAAGGCACAGCATACCACTTTTAATACTTTATGGTCGACTGTCTGTCATCCTCTATTTCAACTTCTGTTCTAACCATCTGATATTAAAAGTATTTTTTTAAATACTATTTCTCTCGCATATTTATTTTTTGTACTTTTTATTCTTACTCTAAGAATTTTTGTGAGTAATAAAGTATTTGGAAAGGTTGGTAATTTTTTGTTAATTTTTTTGTGCCAATTTTTAAATGCAAATTAAGTATGATGCTTTTTTTTGGCTATAATAGTCTATTTAGCAAAATGCCTGGGGACTTTCTGAGATGCAAAAAATTAAAATCTACATTGGTAATGTTACATTGTCTTGGTAGTACTTAATGTTAGTAATGACGTTACATTGTTTTTCTTATATTTTTGCCATGTATTTTGTTTACTTGCATGAAACGTCTCAACATTATTTTAGGATCTAGATGTTTTACTTTCTATTGGGTTTTCACTGATTCATATCTAATACAGACTCAGAGTTCTTGTTATCAACTATGTTAAATTGGGAACTTCCAAGTAAAGTTGTATTTTAGTACTGTGTTAAGAGGGACTGTCAGTCCCATATAGCATTAGTTTTGAAATCACAACTTTCGCAGAAGTATTGTTTTGCCGTGTTATCCCATTTTCACCAGGTATAGGAATCATCATAACATCAATTTAAAACAAAATTGAAAAGAAAATAACATCCGGTTATTTAATTATTAAGTGATAAAGTTTTAAATTAGGTCACCATCTGCTGCATATTTTTGGAATTTTTAAAACTTCAAAAATATATAATTAAATAACTAGATAACATTTCCGTTTCAAATTTGTTTCATTTCGATGTTATGTTGATTCCCATACCTGGGAAAAAAGGGCTAACATGGCAAAGCAATACTTCTGCGGTAGTTGTGATTCCAAAATTAATGCATTAGCTCTATGGGGCTCCCAATCCCTCTTAAAAGATTTGTTAAAATTTTACTAGCTTTTTCGCTATTGACATTTTCACATGTTTTTGAATCTTGTGCGATACTTTTTTTATAAGGTTTTTTTTTATTAATATTGAAATATAATATGTAATAAATCTGATAATATTTGGGTAAAAATTATCACAGTTTTGTAATATCGAAAATGTTAAAATAAAAACGAAAACAATTGCCAAAGTACAACCTTTATAATTACCTTATCTTAGCCAACTCTTAAGGCCAACCTTTTCTTTCAGTCGTTTCATTTACCCTGCTCTCATCACTGTCATCATATCAACCATGACATTTCCTCTTGGATTAGGCCAGTTTATGGCTGCTGAGGTAGGTCATAGTCAAGTTGGAGTGTCTAGTTTTTTCTGATAAGCAATGAACAAGTAGTATTTTTCTGCTTCTTCCCTCATAGCTTCCACACTACATTTATAACGTAAAAAGTCGTCACCCACTTTCATAGCCCAAACTACAAATGCTACGGATAAGTGTGATACGTCAAAAAATTCAGTGCATCGAAATTAGAATACATTGAAAATTTCAGAAAAGAATTCGAATTCAAAGAACTTCAATTATTTTAAAAAAAATGCAAAATTTAATGCTCTTTTAAAAAGCATAGGAAGCCATTTTTATTAGAATTAAATCAAGAATTGCCATTCGCAACAATTGCCCGAGAAACTGAATTCTTTTAGACAATAAATTAAAATAAATTTATTTTTGCGATATCGATCAGTTTGAAATGATGTCAAATATATTTCACTATGAGATTCTTTGTATGTTGATATGAAATATTTTCATTCTATTTAAAAGCGAGGAATATTACATATTTATTCTTTGAAATATCAATTTTTGCAAATGATAAGTAATAATTATTGAATTTTGGAAATAAAATAAATGAAACTAGCCAAATTTAGCATGTAAATGTTTAATATAGAATTAATGCTGTGTTTGGCGCCTTTTTACCTGTTTAACACAACTTTTGTGTGGAAGCGGGTAAGTGACAGATCCTGTTACAAACCTACTTGTCTTTTATTGAAATGATTATAACATTATGGTGAAGATATTAAAATCAAGACTAAATGCTCTTCCTGAATGCATACATTTATTTTTCACATTTTCATTTAAAGCTCAGAAATAGTTTTTCTAATTTATAATAAACCTTCTTACTTATACATAAAATGGATACATTTGAAAAATTAACTGTATATTTCTCTGCATCGAAATTCTTTAAATAATTGAAATAGAAGAATATAAACTAGGTATCTTAAATTAGAAAAATCCTTTAATTGGTCTATTAATGAAAAATGTTTTGTATATTTTCTTACAGCTAACTACTCATGAATCTATGAACGAACTGTTCAGCAACGTCACTTGGTCCAATCATCATCTGGAAGTGGACGAAGCCATCATTGTCAGTCACTGGACAACAGCCTACACAAACATATTTGTCAATCTGGTCGTTTTCATCATCATCACAGTTAGTATTTTTTTTGCATGCTGCCTTGCATACATCTTATTCTTATACTCTAAAAGTGCCTATTCAGGGTTCCCACTGGTCCTTAACAAGTCCTTGATTTTAATTTTCAATTTCAAGGACCTTTTAAACTCCTTGTTTTTGACCAAAAATCACTGTAAAGTCCTTGATTTTCTTTGTTTGTGAAATTCAAATTCAAGAAGTCATTCCCTAAAACATTGCCAACTTGGCGCAGTTCACATAGCATTTAGAACTTCTACGTAACAATGCTTATTAACCAGTTACATTTTCGCCAAATCCTTCTTTGTTGTCCTCTGATATGGTTGCAATAACACTTGGGGATATTTCAAATTGGAATCTTTAATTCTATAATGAAAAATTGGCATTGTATGTTTTCTTACACTAATTTATCAGGATTTTGTTTATGTTTCATAAATTTGGTCAATTATCATCTGAAGGACGGCCACTTAAGACAAAGCCTTAAAAAATTGTTTTTTTATCCTTGATTTTTATTTCTCAAACTATTCTGATACCCTGTACTATTTAAGTATTAGCCTCCGTGTACTACATAACTTGATTCTCTGATATACAGTCCCTGGACAAATTATTAGACGCACTGCAAGATTTCATGTATCAATCAATGATGAACAAAATACCTTTAGAAGGACATTTGTGTTCCTAAATTAAGCTATTGAATAGAAAATACTATCTGCTTACTTAATACATATACGCATCTTTTTTAATGATATGGATTCTTTGGTATGTGTACGATTACTTCAGCCTAAGTGCGAGAGCGCCCTAATTGTGGATTCGAAATGCCAGCCAAGACTGGTTAATGAGCGGATTCAAAGGAACCAATTAAATTTGGACGAGCGAGTGTAGAAATAAGCTTTTGCCCATATTAAATATATAGACACTGCATGCTAGATACTTAATTATATTTGAATTATTATGAAATCTTTAATTAATTGATAATTGCTGAACTATAAACTTTATGAAAGTACATTGTTTCTAACTTCATTGTGTGTACTTTCTCGTTTAGTTTGACATCGATGATTTCTCCATTTATATACCAACTTATGGTATGTTTCATCATTACTAAAAAAATACAGTGCGTTTAATAATTTGTCCAGGGACTGTATAAGAAAAATTGGCTAAAGTTGAAACTTGTTTTCACTGTACGAGATTAAATTTTAACTTTTAAAATGAAAATTAAATTTGTCTTTTAAATTATATTTCTGTAGTGCAAGATTATGAAGAACTTCTCCATAATTTAAAATTTAATTATATGAAATTGAAGCAATCCTGGAAACAGTCAGATGATGGATTAATATGTCCCTCAATGATTTAATTTAAATTTCCTATCCTTTCCTGGTTTATGTGTGGGTAAATATAAGTTAAATAATAGTATGCTAAACTAGGACTACTTCGCCTGTTAAGGGTTAAGTTTGGGAACAATTGTAAAACTTTCCGATTCATTATTTATTTTATGTTTTTTTTATAATAGGGTTGTTTCACGGAGGATCTGGCAATAGCTCAGCGGTTTTCTTTTCATGTCTCTCGAATTACTTTTGTTGATATTCGTTGATTTCTAAGAATAAGTTATTTTAGTTGTTATTTTTTTTAATTTACAACTTCTTGCTGTGCTGTTGGTTGTTTTAATCATTTATCAAGGAAAACTTGCATTGAAAGAAGTTGGAATTTTAAAAAAATTAACAACTAAAATATTCTCTTCGAAAACTCACTCCCGAATACCAAAACAACAGTCATTCGAGAGACATGAAAACAAAACCGCAGAGCTATTGCCAGATCCTCCGTAAAACAACCCCATTCACGCTATCATTGACTTATTGATAAAAGCACCACAAAAAAATTTATACATATATTAAGTCAGCAGTTATTATGAAGTAAAGGCATAAAATATTGTAATTTTTTTCATTTATCAAACGATCTTCTTTTGGGTTTGTAAATTTTAACAAATTTGGTATTTTCTTTTCAATCATTTCAATGAAGCCACCAAAGTTTTGTCATATTTAGTCATTAATCTCGTACTTGTTATTTCAGTTTGTTACATCTGCATTGGCAGCTACCCTTCCTGTTCCATCTGGTCTATTTATACCAGTTTTTAAAATGGGTAAGCAAAATTTTTATTTTAAATATGATTTTTCTCCCAAACATGCTCTAACCCTTTCACTTCTAAAATGGCCCAGGCGGCTGTACAATTAATGATTCGATAATGATATTCCTATCACATATTACAAGGAAACAAAAATCCTGTGTAGCGAAAGTGAAGAGGGATTGTCAGTCCCATAGAGCTAATGCATTAGTTTTCTAATCACAACTTCCACAGAAGTATTGCTTTGCCATGTTAGCCCTTTTTTCCCAGGTATGAGAATCAACATAACATCAAAATGAAACAAATTTTGAGACGAAAATGTTATCTAGTTATTTAAATATATATATATATATTTAAAGTTTTAAAATGCCAAAAATTACAGCAGATGGCGACACTATTTAAAACTTTATCAATTAATAATTAAATAACCGTATGTTATTTTGTATGCAATTTTGTTTTAAATTGATGTTATGATGATTCCCATACCTGGTGAAAATGGGATAACATGGCAAAACAATTCTTTTGCAAAAATTGTAATTTCAAAACTAATGCATTATCTCTATGGGACTGACAGTCCCTCTTAAAGTAACTAAGTTTGCACGACTGTGTGTTCTTGTTAAGATGATGAAGCTTCAGCAACCAACTGCAAAGAAATTGTTCCTCGAACCTTTTTTTAAAAATTCTTTAGTGAATCTACATATTGAGTAAAAGTTTCAACATAATACGAACAAGTAAATAGATCTTACAACAATCATGCTGTATGTTGATCTGAATTGTTTTACTTCTTTTTTAGTGTGAGCAATATTACATATTTATTCTTCGAAATACAAATAAATTTAACAAAGAGTAAATAATTATTGAATTTTCAATGACAAATACTTTGTTTTAATTTTGATGTTTAAAAGTTTAATGTAGAACTAATGGCACTTATTTAAGACTCATAGAATTTTGTGTGGGAGTAGTTCTATGTGGCAGTTTCTGTTACAATCCTATTTGTTAAATTGCTTAAATGCCGCTTTCGGATGTACTGCACCATACAAATGCCCAGTTATAAAGCTTCTAATGAAGTAAAAAAAAGAGAGTATCTAAAAATCCTTTTGATTTTTTTTACCAAATACTTGTCTTTTTAGCTTCCACACTACGTTTATAACGTAAAAAGGGGAAGGTATTATAATCGTTCAGTCCGTCTGTCCGTCACCCACTTTCATAGCCCAAACTAGAAATGCTACGGATAAGTGTGATACGTTAAAAAATTCAGCGCATCAAAATTAGTATACATTGAAAAATTCAGTAAAGAATTTGAATTCGAAGTACTTCAATTATGTAAAAAACTGCAAAATTTAATGCTCATTTAAAAAGCATAGGAAGCCATTTTTATTAGAATTTAATCACCATTGACATTCACAACAATCGCTCGATAAATTTTAATTCTTTTCGACAATAAATTAAAATAAATTTATTTTTGTGACATCGATTCGTTTGAAATGACGTCAAATGGTTCACTACGAGATTCTTTGTATGTTATGAAATGTTTTAATTCTATTTAAAAGTGAGGAATATTACATATTTATTCTTTGAAATATAAATTAATTATTGCAAACGATAATTTTCGAAATAAAATAAATGAAACTAGCCAAATTTAGCATGTAAATGTTTAATATAGAATATTAATGCTGTGTTTGTCACCTTTTTTTACCTGTTAAACACAACTGTTGTGTGGAAGCGGGTTAAGTGACAGATTCTGTTACAAACCTACTTGATTTTTAGGAGCTGCATTTGGGAGACTAGTTGGCGAGTGCATGGCTTCCTGGTTCCCAGAAGGCATCACTCTCGGGGGCAGTGTGAATAGGATCATTCCTGGTGGCTATGCAGTAGTTGGTAAGACATTACTTTCGCTATGGGACTTATTTAATAGGCAGAACTAGGGAGCCCAGTTGGTGAAGCGTTTCCATGCGAAGGGTCCCAGGTTTGGGCATTGTCAAGATAACTGCCCACCTACAAACGGTCTGTGCAGCCAAAAAGTAGATGAACCCTGTGTAGAGTGATTACACATGAAATATACTCCCATCTAGAAGTTAGAGGGCTTTCCCATTGGCCCTGTTGAAATTGTCAAAATAGCTATGATATAATGGCCAGTTTCAATTTGCTCTCTTACACCTGAAAATGCCCAAAATGTGGTAAACATTCCACTCCATATTCGACCACTCAACAGGGCTGGGGAGCCAAGTCGGTAAAGGCATTCGCCTCGCATGCGATAGGTCCCAGATTCGGGTCCGGGCATCGTCAAAATAACTGCCGACCTATAAATGGCAAATGCAGCCAAAATTGTCCGACAAATAATACCCCATGGGAGTGCACGTTAAATATTTTTCTAAAGTCAAGACACTGCAAACTATGTAGCTCCAAAAAGCTTCCTTGGGTGCCTACATAGGTGTTGGCTTGTCACTTGACTGTAGTTCTAAATTACGCCACTGATAGCCCTAGTGCAGCTCTAGCGCAATGTTAATTCAACTCAATCCATTAATGGCAATAAAGTTATTTGGCTAATTGTTGTATTTCAAGGATGATTTTTAAATATATTTTTTTGCTCAATAGAGACTTTTTTTCATAGCTTGTGTCTGTGCATATAAGGACAGTTTTAAAATGATATACTTATTGGTTTGTGGGTTTTCGGCTAACTAACCAGTCATCATAAGAGCTGTCTGTTTTCGTACTGACACAGGCTGTGCAACAGAGCCTTAAGAACCATATATAAAATAATCTAAATGGAATGTAAAAAAGGTTTGAAATTAAAAAAAAAGGATTGGAGGAAAGGAGAATTCTTTCATTTGTAGTACATGAAAATATCTTGGCTTTAATTTTTTTAAATATTCATTTATGTTAGGGCTTGTTAAAATATTCATTTTCATGCTCAGATTTTAATTTGTACTAGACTGATTAATAACGACTTCTAACTTTTGGAAAGTAAATCTGATTTATATTCTTTATTTACAAGGAAAAATAGTTTGTAAACGTTCATAGAAGTATAACCAAAAATTGTACTAACCATGTTAACAAAATCAAACATATAAAGACATAGTTCATACTTAATTTATTGACACTACTTAGTGTCAATAAATTATTTAGTTTTTTTATATGTGTTTACAATTATTAATTATAAGTTTTTAGTCGAATTGTCGAATTTAATTTATGAATATTAGTTTTAAACCAATCAGTTTCAGGAGAGTGTTGTTAATTGTTTTAAAGGTGCAGCTGCATTGTCTGGGAGTGTTACTCACACTATATATTTAATTTATGAATATTAGTTTTAAACCAATCAGTTTCAGGAGAGTGTTGTTAATTGTTTTAAAGGTGCAGCTGCATTGTCTGGGAGTGTTACTCACACTATATATTTAATTTATGAATATTAGTTTTAAACCAATCAGTTTCAGGAGAGTGTTGTTAATTGTTTTATAGGTGCAGCTGCATTGTCTGGGAGTGTTACTCACACTATATATTTAATTTATGAATATTAGTTTTAAACCAATCAGTTTCAGGAGAGTGTTGTTAATTGTTTTAAAGGTGCAGCTGCATTGTCTGGGAGTGTTACTCACACTATATATTTAATTTATGAATATTAGTTTTAAACCAATCAGTTTCAGGAGAGTGTTGTTAATTGTTTTAAAGGTGCAAGCTGCATTGTCTGGGAGTGTTACTACACTATATATTTAATTTATAGAATATTAGTTTTAAACCAATCAGTTTCAGGAGAGTGTTGTTAATTGTTTTAAAGGTGCAGCTGACTTGTCTGGAGTGTACCACACTATATATTTAATTTATGAATATTAGTTTTAAACAATCAGTTTCATGAGTGTTGTTAATTGTTTTAAAGGTGAAGCTGCATTGTCTGGGAGTGTACTCACACTATATATTTAATTTATAAATATTAGTTTTAAACCAATCAGTTTCAGGAGAGTGTTGTTAATTGTTTTAAAGGTGCAGCTGCATTGTCTGGGAGTGTCACTCACACTATATATTTAATTTATGAATATTAGTTTTAAACCAATCAGTTCAGGAGAGTGTTGTTTAATTGTTTTAAAGGTGAAGCTGCATTGTCTGGGAGTGTTACTCACACTATATATTTAATTATAATATTAGTTTTAAACCAATCAGTTCAGGAGAGTGTTGTTAATTGTTTTAAAGGTGCAGCTGCATTGTCTGGGAGTGTCACTCACACTATCTCTACTTCTGTGATTGTATTTGAGCTGACTGGTCAGATGTCGCATATACTGCCTGTGATAGTAAGTGCAAGTTCATAGTCATTAGTTAAGAGTTTTTATTAGTTTCAGAGTTAAAAAGAAGATGGAAATGCTTAGCGAGATAAAGTGAAGCCGAAGAATGTCGCTAAGCAACCCTAGTAAGCCCATAGATATCATAGTTAGAGTGTTAGATTGGCAGATCGCGTGACCTCCAATGCTAATGACGGGACGCGCATGGAGGCCAAATAAGAGGGCAAAATGGCCAGTGTTGCTGTCACTTTAAGGAGAAAAATACTACGAAAAAATACCATTTAATTCTAAAATTTCAAAAAAGTATCGTTAAAATACTAGCTGCATTTTGGAACCTTTTTAGTGACTTTAAATCCTTTTCTAGTTTTTTTTTTTGAGTTATAGGGAGTATATCTTTTAATAGTCGGTAAAAAATATTTAAGAAAATCTACATATTTTTATCTAATTATGTCCATAAAAAATACTAAATCTGGATTTAAGAAGTTTTTAATTTATGGTCAACCTTTGATGTATTTGAAAGATTAAGTTCAATTTTTTTGCCCATTAAACCAGAATGGTACGCTAATCTAATGTAAGGTCACAGAACTTATTAATTCAAAAACAGATGAAAATTAATTCTTACCTTATTTTTCTCATTTCAGTTAGCTGTGTTGATAGCCAATGGGATCTCCCAGGCTCTGCAACCCTCCATTTACGACAGCATCATCCAAATAAAGAAACTCCCCTACCTCCCTCCCATCGTGTCAACTTCCTCAGAGTGAGTTTATTATGCTTCTTAATCAGTTGAGATTTGTACAGTCAAATCCAAGGATTTGAAAGTAACTTTTAAAATGGAACATTGTTCTTCTTCTTAAGCTCAACAGCCCTTTGCAGGCCAAGGCTGACTCGCTGATCCTCCTCCAGTTGGTCCTATTAGCCGCAATGGCTCTCCATCGGTTGACTCCTATTAGATTGAGGTCCCTTTCAACATCGTCTAACCATCGTGTGGGTGGTGGTCCTCTACGTCTAGTACCTTCAATTTTGGAAAAAGTAACTTTTTTGGTGGGGAAATCATCGGAACATCTGTACAGATGGCCCAGCCACCTAATACGGGATGCTTTTATAGTCCTCACATTGTCGGTCCCGCCAAATTTGCCAAATTTTCTGTAAATTTCAGAGTTGTAAAGAATTCTCCACTCATTGTTCTCCTGAATAGGAGACAGACTAACAGAATACACTTTTACATACTTTTTTGAAAGTGCAAATTTCCATAAAGAAATCCTTACATCTCGGAACAAACTTACCCGCATTCATCAGCAAAAGTTTCCCAGTGACCAATATTTAAATATAGCCTAAAAAGTATTCAACTTCGATTAAAACAAATGGTGTAATATTCATCCCCATAAGTAAAAGAATAGTATAGAGTGTTTTATTTAGCTATTTTTAATATTTTTTTAGGTGTTCCAGTTCCATACCAAAGTTGGAAGAAATAAATTTTTGTCATTAAATGCTCGTAAGAATGAAAACTTCATTTGTAGTATTGTCAGAATTAGAATGAGATTTTTTTTTACTAGAAATGAAAGGCAATGTTTCCACCTTTCCAAAAATGTCAAACAATTTAAGATGGGATCATTTTATGAAGAGAAATTAAGAAACATCTTTTTCCGACACATGGACCAAAGTTACCCTCCATGGCCAAAAATACTCGCTTCGACGGTATCTAGTTCTTTTGTAATCTATCTCTTAAAAACATTTTACTTTTTTAATGAACCTTTTTTGTTTTCAGGGCCCACAATGTGTTTGTGGCGGACATCATGGTACGTGATGTTGTGAGTGTGTGGCGGGGGTGCTCCTATAAGGACCTTCGATCTATCCTCAAGCTCAAGAAAAGGCTGCAGTTCTTCCCCTTGGTGGAGTCCCTGGGTCAGTTGAAACTTTATTTATTTTTTTATTTTTAGCAGCATCACTTGATTTACATCATTTGTTTGTGGGATAGCACTCAGATTCATATTACTCAAACAGTTCGACGTTGTCAATGCACATACAAATGTATAAATATTTATAGTATAGTTATATCGAGCATATAATTTATTGTAGAGTTTTTCCATAAATACTTGCCTTCTGTCTAATCTGGAATCTTTTACCTTTTGAAACGTACACTTCTGTCTTCAAAAGATAAGCTCTAATTTAATTTGACTTATTTTTGTTTTTAATTTACTACCACAATTTGTTATTTTGCATGAACAACTACGATTTTGTTCAAGTTGCTTTTTTTTCTTAAAAAAAAATATATGTACCATATTTAATAATATATAAAAGTTTAATCTACCCTTATTTTTATATTAACTTGATGGGGATGTATTCCTTTGTTTATATCGAATGTTTGCTGTGGAAAAAAATAACAAACTTCATTTTGAGTGTTTAGCTTTTTTTGGCCACATAACCATTCTGCTACATATCACATGGCTTTATTGATTGTTTTAGACCTATGTTCTATTCACCTTAGCAATCCTGTTGAAATTGAGGGGGAGCCCAGTCAGTAAGGCATTTTCCTTGCATGCGAAAGGTACCATTTTCGAGTCTGAGCATTAAAATAACAACTGCTAACCTTATGACTTTGGGAGGGGGGGCTCTGTGTGAGCTAAGCACTGCGGCCAGGGGTCTATGGTTCCATCCCCAAGAAATAAATCCCTCTCTCTTATAAGAAGAGCCCCGTTGTCGAAGCAAAATTCAGCAAGGATCTGATAGGAATATCCTGGAGTTCCCAAAGCTCAAGCAAGTGGTGCCCTAGATGCTCAAATCTGTGAGCTGCAAAATTTTCACATTCACAGAGAATGTGGGTAACCGATTCGTCTTTGTCCCTACAGCCCCTGCAAGTGGGATCATCGAGGGCCCTCATAATGGTAAGGTGCCTTTTAAGGGTGCAGTGGCCAGTAAGAAGACCTACAGCCCTGCGAATACCATTACGGCCAAGCCCGAGAAGCTCTTCATGACGAGTGCTGGGGCAACCGGAGTTAAGTTCTCTAGCTTGTCTTTGATTAGTCGATCTACGCCAATCGGTGTACACTGTTGATCTCTGAAAATGGATAGAACAGTGCCTCTGATAATGTCACTGGAAATGCCAAGTGCTGGCTCTGGACCAACAAATAAGGTACTAGAACCCAACCTGGCCAGTTCATCAGGCATTTCATTGCCCTCAGCCCGCATTTGCCCGCATTTCATTGCCCTTTGAGGACCCTCATAATGGTAAGGTGCCTTTTAAGGGTGAAGTGGCCAGTAAGAAGACCTCACTGCTAACCTTTAAACAGTCTGCAGCTCAAAAGTCTGACAACTAATACAATTAGAGGGAGTGCCCGTTAAATATGCTCCGAAGTTTGATCACCCTTGAAAGTTGTGTAGGGTGCTTACTCGGGTGTGATCGCGTCACTTGACAGTGGTTCTAATTTATATCACCCGCATTGAGCTAGAAAGAAAACTGGAGTGAGGTGTGTGATTCACTGAACAGTGGGAGCAAACGAACCGGTCCAATAATGAAACGCGGAGGAATACACAGCACTGCAGCAGAAACGAACCGGGCAGAAAACATGGAAACTTGCCTATTTCGCTATTGGGTTCGTCTTCGCTGGTTCTTAGTTAGTGATCCACATGATTATTTCTTTAAAAAGTTGGAATTTAAAGTTAAAGAAAGTTAATCCTTTCGAACTAAAAATGTTAAAATATATTTAGGAGCCCAAGTCAATATGATAGAGGGGTCTCATACAAGCATTGCATACAAGTGTAGGGAAAATAGTCCTTTTCTGCCCGGTTCGCTCAAAAGGGTGCGAGTGGGTTTTCGGCTCGCTGACACTTCACTCCAGTTTCCCTTCTAGCTCAATGATCACCCGTATCTCTTGAGTAGCTCTAGTGTGAAGAAATTTCTACCAAACCCTAACTCTTTACCATGTTGAAAGTGACCCTTTTGCACATAGAGTCCATGATCCTGCTTGGTTCCATCCAGCGCATTGAGCTTCTTCGGCTGCTCGAGCTCCAACTGGGTCGCGAACGCCGACTGCAGGAAGCCGCCAAGCGTGCACAGTTGTCAGAGTCGCCAAAGACGCCAAGGATGGAAAAGAAGCAGTCTAGGTTTGAAGTGGTGCCTGTGGTCTCTAGCACTAGGGTGAGTGAGGACTCGGGTTGTTAGACATTGTTATTAATGTAGAGTGAGCAAGGCTACAACCTTTGGGAAATGGCACCTACAGTCCCTGGACAAATTATTAGACGCACTGCAAGATTTCATGTAAAATATTAATTACCGGGTGATATTGTACCGTTTTATTATTTTAAATTGATTTGTTTTTTTATTTTTATATTATCCAATCAATTAACGATTTATTTGACATAAATAAAACAGCATTAACTTAGAAAAGCATAAGTTTATTAAGTTTTAAAGAAAAGTGAAATTAATGTTAGTAAAAGTCTATATTTAGTTGAGCCACCTTTAGCCGCTATCAAAGCTTTAATTCTGCGTGGCATGCTATCAATTCAAGACTGTACTGTCTCCTGCATTTGAGGATGATGAGTCCATACATAAATAATCTTATAATAAATAATTAATATAAATTAATCTTAATCATAATTATCTTAAAATAAATACAAATATGTAGTCTACAACAATTCTTTTAAATAAAAATCAATAATATTGTAGTTTAAGTATACCATTATTGCATAAAAACTCTTAAGAAACATAAAATTACTAAAAAAATACAGTGCGTCTAATAATTTGTCCAGGGACTGTAGGTAGGAGTCGGAACTGGAGATGCTTTGGCTTATAAACTTCAATATTTGTTATAATCTGGATGACTGATAGCAATGCAGTAGTAAAACATAATAATACTGTACTGTCTAATAAACTATAATATTATAAAAGAGTTACTATGATAAATAAGTTTGTGGCCTGTCAGACACTTCAACTTTATCATTAAGCTAATTAAAAAAAATATAAATAATTGTAAAGGTTGATAATCTTAATATAGCCTGAATATTTAGAAAAGTAACTTAAGCACCAACCTCTAAATCCTTTAAATTTATTAAACTGTTAATAATAAGACACTGATTTAAAAAAAAACCTTTCTATCTGGCCAATTAATGAAAAGCAAAATTAAATATCAATATACAGATCTAATTTTAAAAAAATGTATTCTTTGAAGATGTGCATGTTTTCTCTTTGTATACCTCATTAAGTTGTTATTAAGTTACCAGGGGTCCATCCAGGTTTTTTTTACAGGGTCCTTTTTTTTGTGAATTTGTGAAGTAATTTTGTGAAAACTTTGTATTTTTGTGAATTTTTTTACATACATTGCTATTTAAAATTTTCGGATTAACCTTCCATCAGGCGCAAGACATCGACAATCGATTTTAACGGTGATTAAGTTTATAGATTTGTTAATAACTTAAACAAAATTAGGATTTCAGTTGATCACAATTAACTTCTAGACAATTTTAAAGATTCTGATACACTTTTTAAAAAATAGAAAAGTTAAAAAATTTTAACTCGCTGTTATTCATCAATTTTGTGAACTGAGAGGCCGTCGTAATTTTGTGAAGAGGCCGTTTTCAGCAATCGTAATTTTGTGAAGGGGCCGTTTTTAACGATAGTAATTTTGTGAAGGGGCCGCTAAACGACCCCAATTTAGCTCTGGATGGACCCCTGGTTACTGTTCATTTTAAGTGATAATCCAGCAAAAAAATATTTTGTTTCTTTCTAAAACTGTGCTTGTGTTGCTTTGTATAGTAATTTGATGTTTTTGCAGAGTTCATTCCGTCAAGGGCAAGAGTCTATAGGTAAATAATGTGTGAAATGTGAGGAATTCGTTTAGTGTTAATGCGAGAACTGGGATGTAAACAAGTTGTTTTACTGCGTAAATAAAATGGGAAAGAACTATTTATAGGACTGCAAAGTGAGATGGAAGAAGAATCTTTAGACAGAATAGTCTTTTACGCTGTTGTCATTCTCCTTGTTACTAGCCTTTTGCAACCCATTGTCTACCAAAAGGTAGAGATAGATTACTTCAGGTTTTATATTACTGTATTAGTCATTTAACCTGTATTCTTATAAAGTAGCATACATGCTACCTGGGGTTTTCCCCTACTTTCTGTTTGTTAAGTGACGTCAGCGAGTATGTTGCATTGTTATTTGTTAGAAGAACCGTATAGAAGCTTTGTTCAGAGTGAAAACACTGTACAAAGTTAAAATTATTTTTGTGAACCGCAAGTCTCACAAACAAGTGGGATACGTCATTTTGAAGCAAAAAATCAGTTTAGGCTACATTCCAAATTTCATTAAAGTAATATTTGTACGTAGCATAATATTTTTAAAACTTATACTACCTTTATCAGGTAACACAAATACAACGACAAGCTCCATGAAGCAGTTACCCCAATCTCATGTAGTAGCATATATGCTACCTTTTATAAAACTCTAATTAATTACTGCACTAATTATTTTAGAAAGGGTATGACACTAAATAATCTTTATTTTAGCTGTAAAAAAACAGAAAAAAATTGAAAATTAAAAAAAAATCCATGATCATGAGAATAAGGGTTAACTAGATTTCGGATGTTAATTAGCAGTGCCGTCTGCTGGGGGTCTTTCTGTAGCCTTCCTACATCCTCTAACCAGTATGTGGTTAATAAAATCTAATAAGAGAAATTTTGAATGTAAAAACTGTCTAAGGAAAACTGTAAGTGGGGCTAATTAACCCAAATTCAATTCCCTTGCCATTACAGGTGATTGTAATTTTCTTATTATAAAATATAAGCTAGTGAATTTTAAGATTACTGTTGCCTTTCAAAAATATGTGCTAAATATTTTATATTCGGTCTCAGAGTGGCTTTGATTCTTTCATGGCATTTCTTGTTTACATTCGAGGTCTGGCATTAACACAAAACGAGTTCCAAATTCCAATTTGTGTTCCTGACCCTGTTATCTGTTCCTCCCACAGCCCTCCCCAAAGTGCTCCCCACCTCCCTCCCCAGTTGCAACCCCAAAGTCTCCCAAAAAGTCGTTCCTACGTTACTCTCCCGTTAATTCTCCATATAATACCATCACCTCACTAGGTAAGTGTTGCCTTCAAAACCATTCGCTCTACGTCATTGTACTTGTTGTATTGGTAGATTAGTTCTTTGAACAAAATAATATACCTTAGAATGATATATAATAATAATATACCTTAGAATGATATATAATAATAATATACCTTAGAATGATATATAATAATAATATACCTTAGAATGATATATAATAATAATATACCTTAGAATGATATATAATAATAATATACCTTAGAATGACATATAATAATAATATACCTTAGAATGATATATAGGCTGGGTGTTAGGCATTCGCCTAGCATGCGAAAGGTCCCAGGTTCGGGTCCGGGCATTGCCAAAATAACTGCCGACCTATAAACGGCCCGTGCAGCCCAAAAATGTCCGACGAATAATACCCCGTGTAGAGGGAGTGCACGTTAAATATGCTTCAAAGTCCCAACGCTGCGTACGATGTCGCCCTTAACGGTTGTGTTGGGTGCCTACTCGGGTGTCGGCTCGTCACTTGACTGTGGTTCTAAAATACGACGTCCGTCGCCAATAGCCCTCGTGTAGCTCTAGTGCGACGATAATTCAAACTAAACTAAACTAGAATGATATATAATAATAATATACCTTGGTTGATTTTCTTGGAATTTACAATTTTTTTGTTGTTCATAAAGCCTTTTTTTTTTCATGAACTCGTAGTTTGACATTTACTTTTAAGACTAATGTAAAAGTTTTCGATAACTTTTAAGATATTTTGCTTTTTGTGAACAGCTTTTGATACTTTTCTTTATTCCAGATTAAACAATAAATTAAATGTCTAATAAAACTTATGTGATAAGCTTATAAAGTAGTTAGAGAAATTGAATAATTTAATCGAAAAATAAAGTTATATAATTTAAATAGGGATTCGCATGTGTTAAAGAGGTTCTTTTTTCGCATGGACATTCTACATTTTTGTTAAATTTTTCAGGAATTAAACGAAGCTCCTTTGATTAATTTTTTAATAATGCTTCTCTTCGTATTAATTAATATTGAAAAATATAATTCAAGTAGGTTTTAGTGATAAAGAGAACAAGAATTCCGACAAGAACCTTTTGAAATTAACATTATTTATACTTTTTGATACATTCATATTTTCTCTAACCTTTTATCTTACATTACATATTATTTTGAAAAGTTCTAGAACAGTACTTACAAGAAAAAGAAAAGAAACATACCTACAACATACATGTATATAGTTATGATATTTTGGTATTTCACAGTGTAATTTAATATTAATGCAACATGCTTTTTCAGATGCACGATTGAAACAGGCCTTTGAAACAGTTTTCAAAAAGTCTTTTTCTGATCCTTTCGAAAAGGTAATTAAGATGTACCTTTTTAGCACATTAAAATATGTATGCAAAATGAATAAATTGTTATAAAGTGTTCAAGGCTATATAAAATGTGTTTTGAATAAGTAACTCAAGTTATTAAGTATAAAATGCATGTTTTTGAAAAAAAATTGTTCAAATTTCAGTGAATTAAAAAGTGTCATGCAAATAAAGGTTCTGGGTTTAGGTCAAAAATATTACACTTTTTACAATACATAAGGCCCAGTGGCTTAGTGGTAGTGCTTCGCATTGCCACGTCACAGGTCCGGGGATCGAATCCCGGATTGGGCGAGGTTAACCTATCCTTTCATCCCTTAAGTGGGTCGATAAAATGGGTACCAAGCATGCTTGGGAACTAAACACTGGGGGTTCCGCGTGAGGCTGACCACCTTACCGGGACATATGCCTAGCACCCCAGAGCCCTAGGTCACGAAAGCTGAAATGGGCACGGCTGGCCTTGGCCCAGTAATGGGTTGTTGCGCCGAGGATTTTAGTTTAGTTTAGTTTAGTTTACAATACATACATTATTTATCCAGTATTAAATTTATTGTTTTTCAGGCTTTGGTTTCGTCTATGTCCCTATCGACGTCATACAGTCTTTCCCAGGTTCCTCATTATTTTTTTAAAAGGACATTTTCTTGACATTTTTTGCACTTGCACACTGGCTTCTATAACAGTTGGCTTTCATTTGGCATTTCTCTTGCATAATTGTATTAAGTTTGCTTCACTTGGCTGTATAAATAATAATCGCATACATAACATAACATGGACATAAACTTCAGATTTTAACATTACTAATTTTAGGTTTTTCTTGACTTGCCGTTGGCTGTACAGTTGATATAGCTTTTTCATCAATATAGTGTTAACTTAAATTGATATAAATTAATCTTTTGGAGTTAATTATACATGGTGGTTCAATAACCTCTTAAAAATGGTATCTTTTTGGTAACTGTAAAATATTTTATCTGCTTATTTTTTCATGGTTTATGCTGGTTTTTTTTTAACATTTTCTTTAACGTCTTGGGGATTAAAATAGCTTTGCACTAAAACATTATTTGTTTTACTATAATTTATGTCTATAGAATTTTAATTTTTTTTGGTAAAATATTTTAGATAAGATATATAAGAATATTTGTTAAAATCTGCTTTATTTTTATCAAGTAACCGATTACCCTATCTGTAGTAGACAAATGAAAACATTTTTAAATTTTACTTGTCAAATAAGTTTATTTTTTTTTGCCCACTTACCAAATATTAAACTGTAAATTTTTTTTAAATACTGGAATTTTATTTCCTCATTTTTAGTGCAATATTCTGCATGTGTTTAAAAAAAGGTCTCTGCTATTTCTTTTTACGATTCCGAAATATTTTTTAACGAATTTCACTCCTTCAGCATCTTAGTTTAACATACGATCTGGATAGCCTAAAGGAAATTGTTCCTTGATTATTTAGTAATATACTTGTAGATGCTCTTAAAATTCTTGTTTACAAAAATCCACAATTTTGTTTGCTTGAGGTTCTTTTGTTTCATTTTATAAACTTTTTGTTAGTTTTTGATATTAATATCTCATTTTTTTTTACAATGGAGCTTTATTATTGATTTTGGTGTTAGTTGTCTTTGAGGGTTGTGTGTCAATGAAATCATTATGCACTTGCACAAATTTTAGTGACATGAAATAAGTTTGCATTGATACTTATGCATGAAATTGATTATTATGCTTATTCAATGTAGCCTAACAATGTAAGCCCTGCTATATTATTGCCAAATGAATTCGACATACATTTGTATTTATCTATCTTGTGGTGAGTAATTAGAGTCCAGAGAGATATTTTTGTTGCATGAAGATGTGGATCTCTTTTTCCATATCAAACTAAATACTTGGCCGTGGTTTATTATTCATCGATTAAATTGTTCAATTATCTTTTTGTCAATACCTTTCTTAATAAAAACTGCATCATTTTATAAATATTAAAGTAAGAGGAAATTTTTTTTCCCAACGGGGCTGCTTTACTGGCGGCTAAGCCTTTTCAGACTCGCCATATTCCCCAGAACTGAGAGCCATTTTTCTGTGACACCATCTAGGCAACTCTCGCTACCAATTTTGATGCTCAGCTTAAGTAAGAGGAAGTTTTGTAGAACTTATCGTGTTTTCCATATTGCTGATATTTGCCTTTTGCTTGGATAACAGGGAATTGAAATTATTTTCCTACTACTAATGTTCATTTTAGTTTTTTTTGTATTTATTTTAATTAAATAAGTTAATTAAGTTAACATATATATTTTTTTTATAACCAAAAAAATTGTCTTTTAGTTTGATTCCAGTCTTCCTAGTACTCCTGTGACAAAAAGATCACAGCAAGTAAGTGCAACTATTTTTGGTCAAAAATTTAATATTGCTTCAGCTTGCCATTAGAATATATTCCTGAATATATTTTTAGAAAAAATAACCTGTTTATGTAAATTTTGTAATTAAATTCTGTTTTCTCATTTTCCTTCATCACGTCCGGTCACCACTGTAGAAATACTGTGGCCTTCGATCAGTGCTCTACTTGACTCATAATTCCAAAATTAATATTGCTTCAGCTTGCCATTAGAATATATTCCTGAATATATTTAGAAAAAAATAACCTGTTTATGTAAATTTTGTAATTAAATTCCTGTTTTCTCAATTTTTCCTTCATCACTCCGGGTCACCACTGTAGAATATACTGATGGCCTTCGATCAGTGCTCTACTTGACTCATTATTCCAAAAATTTAATATTGCTTCAGCTTGCCATTAGAATATATTCCTGAATATATTTTTAGAAAAAAATAACCTGTTTATGTAAATTTTGTAATTAAATTCCTGTTTTCTCAATTTTCCTCATCACGTCGGGTCACCACTGTAGAATATACTGATGGCCTTCGATCAGTGCTCTACTTGACTCATTAATTCCAAAATTTAATATTGCTTCAGCTTGCCATTAGAATATATTCCTGAATATATTTTTAGAAAAAATAACCTGTTTATTGAAATTTTGTAATTAAATTCCTGTTTCTCTAATTTTTCCTTCATCACTCCGGTCACCACTGTAAATATACTGATGCCTTCGATCAGTGCTCTACTTGACTCATTAATTCCAAAAATTTAATATTGCTTCAGCTTGCCATTAGAATATATTCCTGAATATAATTTTAGAAAAAAATAACCTGTTTATGTAAATTTTGTAATTAAATTCCTGTTTTCTCAATTTTTCCTTCATCACGTCCGGGTCACCAATGTAGAATATACTGATGCCTTCGATCAGTGCTCTACTTGACTCATTAATTCCAAAAATTTAATATTGCTTCAGCTTGCCATTAGAATATATTCCTGAATATATTTTTAGAAAAAATAACCTGTTTATGTAAATTTTGTAATTAAATTCCTGTTTTCTCAATTTTTCCTTCATCACGTCCGGGTCACCACTGTAGAATATACTGATGGCCTTCGATCAGTGCTCTACTTGACTCATTAATTCCAAAAATTAATATTGCTTCAGCTTGCCATTAGAATATATTCCTGAATATAATTTTAGAAAAAAAATTACATGTTTATGTAAATTTTGCAATTAAATTCCTGTTTTCTCAATTTAACAGAAATATGGGAATAAAATGTCATTAAAGATCACGTGCTTTAACTTATAAGAAGCTTACTTTCCATTTAGTTTAAAGCTGCATTTTAGTATGTTGTCTTTAGCAAGAGTATTGTCTTACAGATTTTATATTTGTATTTTTTAAATATTAATTTAATAACTTGTTTAAATGATTACAAAAACATGAAAAACTAATGAGAACAGTTGTTTAAGAGGGACTGTCAGTTCCATAGAGCTAATGCATTAGTTTTGGAATCATAACTTCCACAGAAATATTGCTTTGCCATGTTAACCCTTTTTCCCCAGGTATGGGAATCAACGTAACATCGAAATGAAACAAATTTGAGACGAACATGTTATCTAGTTATTTAATTATATCTTTTTAAAGTTTTAAAATGCCAAAAATTACAGCAGATGGCGACACTATTTTAAAACTTTATCAATTCATAATTAAATAATGTTATTTTCTTTTCATTTTTGTTTTAAAGTTATGTTATCATGATTCCCATTCCTGGTGAAAATGGGATAACATGGCAAATCGATTCTTTTGCAAAAAATGTGATTTCAAAACTAATGCATTAGCTCTATGGGACTGACAGTCCCTCTTAAGGCTAATGATCAGACTTTTTAATTTGTATGTAAAGTTTGATATTTATTATTTTGCTTTTATTTTTAGCCAAGAATTTTAATTGACATGTCACCAGAAGAAGTAAGTCATGATGATATTTGAAACTAATAGTTTTAAATTAGTTACAACCCAATTGAAATTTAAGTTATTATTCACAAGACAATTACTTTGAAAGAATCAGATAGTCAAAACCTAACCATCTAAAATCTATGCAGCAAATAAGATATTTTTTTGTTATGATTTGGCTATATAATTTCATCGCATATATTGCCTGTAAAGAAAATTATATGTTTTGTAAATGATTTTATTCACTTTCAAGTGATTTAAAATGAATTTCTTTTTAAAAAATTATAGTTTTTATATAAAAATAACATAAAAATGTATAAATAAGTAATTTAAATTATTTTCTATTGCATATTTCATGATACATTTCTAAAACCATTTTTTTTTAAATTTCAGTTAAATTGCTTCATGAAATTGCTCTTAACATCTTTAACTATCTTACTTTTATGAATTATACAGTTTTACAAGATTGCATTGTAAATATGTTATGCTTTTATTTTAAAATGCTATATAATATACTTTTGTAGGTTATTTTTTTAAAGTAAGTTTTACATCATATTTTTTTCTGCTACAGCTTTTAGCCTGGGAAGAAGATCAACTCAATGCTTTGGTTGATTTCAGCAAGTGTCATGTGGATCCTGCACCTTTTCAACTTGTTGAAAGGACTACTCTTATCAAGGTAAGGCAATGTATTTGTTACTACCTCATTTTTTAAAAAGAGATTTTTTAGTCGATAAATGCTTTTTTTATAATTGCGTGAAAAAAATCCGATTTTTACACTATAATTTTAATATCAGATGCGTGCGAAAAGTTATACTTTTTTAGAAACAGTGATACAAAATTACTTTTTTTCACCCAAAAGCAGTGAAAAAAAGTACTTTTTTTCACTCTTTTCATAAGATGCCAACATTTCAAGTAAAATTTCTATTTCATAATCTTCATAAAATCCAGAAATGTATTGATCTGCTTTATTTTAAATATTATGCGCGTGAATTTTATTATTTTTTTATTTTTGAATCAGTATCCATGTTCAAATGTTTGACTTTAAACTAAAAAATTAGTTTTCCTTTTGTAGTTCCAGAGGTTTATCGATGCCGATCTTCTTTACGTAAAAAAATTAGCACATGAATTATTTTTAAACCAATGATATTTGATTTTTTTCACGTAATTATAAAAAATAGTGTATGAAACACGTGTGAAAAGTAAACTTTTTATAAAACACGTGTCATTATTTCACTCGCTCGTGAAATAAAATCCACTAGTTTTAAAAAGTGTTACTTTTCACACTTGTTGCATAAATAACTATTTAGACCCTATTTTTACTTCCAATTATCTAATGTGAAATTCACCCATATCATATTCATCATATCATATTTCAATCACCGATTATACGGTAATGCAAGTATTGCAAAGGGGTCGAAATGAAAATGTTGTGTTTTCTCTGCACAACTCGGAGGGTATTGATTTTCAAGGGTTCGATTTAAGCGGTATCGTATCGCAATTTGCGATGCAAATTCACTGAAACGGCAAAAAAAAAAATAGTCTACCGATTCACTAGAACTGCTATGCCTTTTTCTAAGGAATGTTTACTTTTTCTTCGCACCGTAATTCGGTGAAACTAAACTTAAATTTCAATAAACAATACGTTCAAATAACAGATTCTAATAATGAAGATAAAAATTTTAATTAAAATGTGAAGATGAATTAAGATTAGATTACACTAAGATGTCTTCAAATCTCAACCAGCCAGTGCAATCTCTCATTAGAGGAGGATTCCAATAATATACTTCCTGATTGCCTAGTAATTTTTACAAAATCTACCGATGACGTCACTTTGCATCAGAATGATTGACAGTTCTGGCTCTGCGTGATCAGAAATGTGTATAGTTTTATTTTTGTAGTTCCGGTTCAGGCCAATCGACCAACTAGAATATTTTCTTCCGATCAAGTGTCTGACTCACGGTGTCTGTGAGTCGTGATCACATGAACACCTTGAATGAAAAAATACGTTTTGTTTACATTTGACCCTTTTTTTTTCTACTTCGGCGTATACTGGGGTTTCGGATTTTAGACAATTTTTAGTTTTAAAAATATGGTGTGTCGGCATATACACGCTTTATATATATTGATTTTATGTTGTTAGTAAATTCCGATTCATTGAATTTTTTTCTTAACAAATGTATGAGCCACGTTAATAAGGATATGCAATAAAAGACCAAAAGTTTTTTTTTGTGAAAAATCCAGGTCCTAAATATTTAGCCTAAATGGAACTTGTTGGTAATACAAAAAATGAACAGCTAAACATGTTCACACACCTAGACATATCTGATGAAGATGTCCCCCTCCCCCCCCAACACCATAAATTAAAATAATTACATTTACTTTTAAGTGTTTATAAAAAAAATTTAAAAGTACATTTAGTAGTATAGTATTATATAATTATATAAATTTGTCATGGCGAGATTCATAAAAAATTATCGATGTATTATTAAGCTATACTGCTAAACAAAAGTTGAGTAGTTATGTTTGCTGGTTTGTTTTGTTTTTAGTTCAGATTCTTATTTTCCGACACTTGGTTCAGATATGCAAAGACATAATTGTTTACTTAATATAAAAGTATATTTTAGAAGATAATGTGCATTGTACATCAAATTTCATAACAGTTTAAACTGAAATGTTTCTTATTTTTGGTCCGATTCCTGGAGTCATGAAAATTGTTAATTTTAGTCATGAAAAGTTATGAAATTTAGACATTTCATTTTGGCAGAAACCCTGGAACTAAAAGAGCTATGGATGTCGAGTTTGCTACACTAGTTCCCAGTATCTTTCTGACGTCATAATAAGGTTTTCGAAAAAATCGTGCTTGAGCAAATGATAGCTGCCATACAACCTTGTTAGGTTTTAGAGTTATTTAAATTATCTTACTAAACTCCTCGGCGCAACAGCCCAATAGTGGGCCAAGGCCTGCCGTGCCCATTTCAGCTTTCGTGACCTAGGACTCTGGGGTGCTAGGCATATGTCCCGGTAAGGTGGTCAGCCTCACGCGGAACCCCCAGTGTTTAGTTCCCAAGCATACTTGGTACCCATTTTATCGACCCACTGAAGGGATGAAAGCATGGGTCAACCTCGCCCAATCCGGGATTCGAACCGACCTAAATTGGACACAGCAAATGGCTAAAGACTATGATCATTGCCACTGCCCAGACTTTCTGACTCATAATAATTATCGAAAAATCGTCTAGCATATAGTACAACCTCAAAGTTATTTAAATTAGTTTACAAAATTACCTTTGATGTATTGATTTATTGAATGGTAATTGAAAGTCCTGTAGTGTTATACACCCCAGTTTAACTTTTGTATTCAAATTCTTGTTTTGAAATATTTCTAGGTGCATTCTCTCTTCTCCATGTTGGGTCTCAACTATGCCTATGTCACAGCTATTGGCCGTTTAGTTGGAGTTGTTGCGCTGAAAGAGGTAAGAGTACAAAAAAATCGCATTTCTAGAGCGATTTACAGGGATATAAAATAGTATTAAATTAACAGTTTAAGATAGGAGGGAAAAAAAGCCATGCAAAGTTATTTTCTTTTGTCCATTTACAAAATGCTTACTAGATTATTGTTATTTGCTTATAATAATTGTATACTCATTGTAGAAAATGTCCTAAATTAACAAATAAAACAGTTTAGATGCCTAAAAGCTTTTAATTTAATGCCTAATCTCGGAAGAAAACCCAAATTTGTCTTCTCGACATTCAGGTGTTGGATCGTCACTTGACTGTGGTTCTAAATTCTGTCCCCAATAGCCCTTGTGTAGCTCTAGTACGACGATAGTTTTTTTTTTTGTCGTGTCCATGAGAGTCGAACGACGATAGTTCTACTGACATCAAAAGCAATTCTAATAACATTTCTCAACTTTTTCCGTTTCAGCTGAGAAAGGCGATTGAGAACATCAGCAGTGGCCTTTTCGTAACGAGCATCAATCATTTTGGCCACAACGAGAAATCCGAACCCCCTTCTGAGTCAGAGGACAATGTTGATGTTGGGAGAGTCAGCTTCAAGCGGAGGGGAGATCTCGCATCCCACGTCTGATGCTGAACCCCCATTTCTCAACTACCCTACAGGGCTCACTATTGCAGTTCTAAGCGCAGATTCAGTATATTGGCCCCTTAAAGTATTTATTACTTTTTCCTTATTCACTTTAAAGCCAGTTTTGCAATGGGGATGTTGCACCCACATCTGTTGCTGAACCCCCATTTTCAACCCCCTACTGAGCTCCCTATTGCAGTTCATAAGAACAGATTCAGTGTATTGACCCCTTAAAGTATTTATTGTGGTTTCCTTATTCACTTTATAGCCAATATTGAACACCAGCCATTATTTACCATTAAAGCCACATCAGACCCCATGGTCTGATGCCGAACCCACATTTCTTAACTACTGTTCTGAGCTAATAAATATGCAGTTTATCAGTGGGACTGTCAAGCATAGATTTATTGTACCAACAACTTCAATGTTATATGCATTTTTCTTATCCATTTCAAAGCCAATTTTGCAGGGGTGATCTTACAACCTTGTCTGATGCTGAACTCCCATTTCTAAACTACCCTTCTAAGCTCAAAAATGTGGTTTTTAACTTGGGACTTTCAAATCAGAGATTCATCGTATCAATCTTTTTGAAATATTTTCTGTTTTCTATTTTCACTTTAAAGCTGATATTGCAGACGTGATCTCTCATCCCATGTATAATGCTGAACACCCATTTTAAACTACCATGCTAAGTTCACCGTCTTGGTTCATAATTTGGGGATTTTCAAGCACAGATTTATTGTATTGACTCCTTATAATATTTTATGTGCTTTCTTTATTCCTTCTAAGGCTAATATTGCAGGGAAAGAAGAATGGGTGAAATATCTAATGCAATATTGCATTGTATCTTTCACCCCATGTCTGATGCTGAAGCCCTATTTCTCAACTACTGTGTTTGTTTTGAGCACCCCAATGTGGTTAGTAAGTGTTGATTGTCAAGCACATATTTGTCGTATTGACCCCTGATAATATTTATATGTTTTCCCTATTCACTTTAAGACCAATATTTTCTTCCTGTACGGTCACGTGAAAAATGTACGAAAGGCCATAACAAAAGGAAGATTAGAGAGCTTTGCAGTTTATGCTAAACACATAGCTTGCTTACTTTAATGATCTTCTTACTTGAGAGAAGGTTATATTTTGAATATGCTCGTTAAAAAATATAGTATACACGGGACAAAACTTTTTACAAGTTGATCTTTTTAAAAATATATTATATATTTGAGGTTTACTATGTGGTAGCAACTAGGCTGAGAGACTAGCTCTGCACTAATTTGATGTGCTTATGCTTTATCACTGATTGTATGAAAGATGAATTAATGTTAATGAAAGAACATGAAAATGGGTTACATACGTAAAATTATTCATGAGGTTATTAATTTGATTGGTGAAATGACTAAATTTCATTTTTTGATGAGTATGCTAGCAGCATTGAGCTAGAAGGAAAACTGGAGTGACTTGCAAGCGAGCTGAAAATAATGAGCGACCCACTCGCAACCTTTTAAGCGAACCGGGCAGAAAGGGACTATTTTCCCTACACTTGTATGCAATGCTTGTATGAGACCCCTCTATCATATTGACTTGGGCTCCTAAATGTATTTTAACATTTTTAGTTCGAAAGGATTTAACTTGCTTTAACTTTAAATTCCAACTTTTTTAAGAAATTACCATGGGGATCACTTATTAAGAACCAGCAAAGACGAACCCAATAGCGAAATTGGCGAGTTTCTAGGTTTTCTGCCCAGTTCGCTTCTGCTGCAGTGCTGTGTATTCCTCTATGTTTTGTTATTGGACTGGCTCGTTTGCTGCTCTGTTCAGTGAATCACACACCTCACTCCACTTTTCTTCTAACTCAATGGCTAGCAGATGCTTAGTTTTCATTGTTAACTGCTACCTTTCAACAGCATACAATTCCTGTTTTTATTGATTAATTTAACCACAAAAAAATATTATCACTTTTCTAATATTTCCAATTGCTATTTTTTTAAAGGCTGTACTTTTTTGTGCAAACTGAAACAGAAAGGATATTTAAAAAAGAAGTTATACATACAAGTCTTAAATTTAATGAAATTTGAAAGTTTATGAAACCTTCAGAATTATGGTATACTTTTGAAATCATGTGCTTTCAGTAGTTTGTGATTTCAAGAATCTCATTTTTTTTTATTCCTATCTTCATAGAATTTCTTTAGATAGTTTTACTCACACAAAGAGATAAAGGTCTGATTGTAAAGTTTTACATTTGTTTTATTATGTGATTGATCCTACTATTGCATTATATAGCTTTCATGTTTCCTTAGAATGCCTATTTGTTAAGTTCCAAAATATATTGCTTAAATCGTTGACTTATTTTTAATAAAACATTTTTGCGTGTGATGTGTAGAACTGTGTATGGACGTTTATGCAGAGCAACTGTTCAGTATTTTTTACCAAAAATGAATTGTGCATTTCATGACATGTACTCTTTTACAGTTCAGCATTTATTTTAAAAAAGACCTACAGTATTCTTTATTATTTTACTGAATATTTGGAATATACATTACAATATTGCATATCTTAATATTTTGTGATTATAGCAGTTTTGACAATAACAATACTAAATATTTTTTTTTATCATTTTTTGTGCAATTTATGTGAAAATGATTTTGAATATTTTGCAATAGTACATAACATAAAAAAAAAGGATCTGCTTGAGTGTTACATTAGCCCATTTTTTAGTATTTTTTTTCAAAATAGTTTTGACAAAAGTTTGAATTGATCTTTTTGATTCAAATATTTTAACAGTGCGATCGACTGCTGTTTAATTTTAAAAAAAATCTAAATACATTAAAATATCTGTTTCTGAAAAAATATGGCTGAATGATTGATTTTTAATAGGTATTTAAAAAAGGAAGAATATATTTTCCAAACTGTTGTGAATAAATGTTTTCATTGTCTTTATGTCAAAAAGAATTTCAATTACTGTGTTAATGTTTCGTGAAAAGTGTATTCCAAAATGTGATTGACAGATTTTGCATTCCATTTACATTTTCCTATTGTTTTATTGAAAATTTTTTTGTCCTTGTTTAAATATCTGAAAAGTGTATTCCAAAATGTGATTGACAGATTTTGCATTCCATTTACATTTTCCTATTGTTTTATTGAAAATCTTTTGTCCTTGTTTAAATATCTGAAAAGTGTATTCCAAAATGTGATTGACAGATTTTGCATTCCATTTACATTTTCCTATTGTTTTATTGAAAATCTTTTGTCCTTGTTTAAATATCTGAAAAGTGTATTCCAAAATGTGATTGACAGATTTTGCATTCCATTTACATTTTCCTATTGTTTTATTGAAAATCTTTTTGTCCTTGTTTAAATATCTGAAAAGTGTATTCCAAAATGTAATTGACAGATTTTGCATTCCATTTACATTTTCCTATTGTTTTATTGAAAATCTTTTTGTCCTTGTTTAAATATCTGAAAAGTGTATTCCAAAATGTGATTGACAGATTTTGCATTCCATTTACATTTTCCTATTGTTTTATTGAAAATCTTTTTGTCCTTGTTTAAATATCTGAAAAGTGTATTCCAAAATGTGATTGACAGATTTTGCATTCCATTTACATTTTCCTATTGTTTTATTGAAAATCTTTTTGTCCTTGTTTAAATATCTGAAAAGTGTATTCCAAAATGTAATTGACAGATTTTGCATTCCATTTACATTTTCCTATTGTTTTATTGAAAATCTTTTTGTCCTTGTTTAAATATCTGAAAAGTGTATTCCAAAATGTGATTGACAGATTTTGCATTCCATTTACATTTTCCTATTGTTTTATTGAAAACTTTTTGTCCTTGTTTAAATATCTGAAAAGTGTATTCCAAAATGTGATTGACAGATTTTGCATTCCATTTACATTTTCCTATTGTTTTATTGAAAATCTTTTTGTCCTTGTTTAAATATCTGAAAAGTGTATTCCAAAATGTGATTGACAGATTTTGCATTCCATTTACATTTTCCTATTGTTTTATTGAAAATCTTTTTGTCCTTGTTTAAATATCTTTTAACCATATTTTTATTTCACCTATTTTCTTTATCTGTTTCTTTATGAATTTTAGTTTATGTTTTAGCTATTTATGTCTGAGAATAATTATATTTATGTAAGTTTACTTGATATATAAACATTATGTTTTCGATTTTTAAAAAGACAATCCTTCTGAAACTCCACTTATTTGTTTGTGAACTCACATGATGAGCAGTATTAGTGTTTTGTTCTAAATGATAGAATATCTATATTTTGTGATAGTATGTTATTCCATTGATTCTGTGATTCTCCGTGTTGGACTATTGTTTTGTACATACCTTTTTTGGAAATAAAGTATTGTTTTATCAAATTTATCCTTTTTCTTGAAGATTCCTTGATTTACTTAGTAATTCTTTTTCTTGATTTATTTAGTGAAAGTTGACCCAAAGTTTTATCTTTGGTGACGAGTTTTTAGGTTGTTTTTTTTTTGCTTTCGGAATTGGTGTGCTTCTTAATCATAGATATCATAGTTAAAGTATTAGATTGGCAGATCACGTGACCTCCAATGCTAACGACGGGATGCGCATGGAGGCCAAAATAAGAAGGCAAAATGGCCACTGTTGCCACCACTTTAAGGAGAAAAATGCTACGGCACCATCGGAAAAATACCATTTAATTCTAAAATTACCACACAAAAAAATACTAGAAAAGCATTTCAAGTCACAAAAGATTTCAAAATGCAGCTAGTATTTTTACGATATTTTTTTGTAATTTTAGAATTTATTTTAGAATTATTCTAAATTACAAAAAAATATCGTAAAAATACTAGCTGCATTTTGAAATCTTTTGTGACTTGAAATGCTTTTCTAGTATTTTTTTGTGGTAATTTTAGAATTAAATGGTATTTTTCCGATGGTGCCGTAGCATTTTTCTCCTTAAAGTGGTGGCAACAGTGGCCATTTTGCCCTCTTATTCTGGTGTCCACTCGCAGTTTAATATTATGAGTGACATAGTCAAGGTATTAGCATCCAGCAAATACTAATTTTTTCCGGTGTCAGTAATTTGGACCACTGCAGACTTAACGTGCACCAGTTTCATACACATTTATTATTGGGATCCATCTTTCCTGAACAACCCGTTTAGAGGCTGGTTAGATGAAGACTGAACACCTTCGGAGGTTACTTATCCCCATCAACTTTGCCAGCCAAACAGTTCGACTTGTGGAAGGAGTGCATGTTAAATATGCTCCAAAGTTTTGACGCCATGAACGATGTCGGTGCGTTGGGTGTTGGTTTATCACTTCGACTGTGGTTCTAATATACGACGTCTGTCGCCAATAGCCCTCGTATAGTTTTGGCGTAAGGATAATTCAACCCAACCATCAACTTTTCAAGTGCAATGGTTGGTTGGTTAGTAGACATATATTTTCAGGCTTGTGTGCTTGGTCACAAAGACCCGCTTATAAACCTTTGTCAAAAAGGACGGACACGACATATACACACACAAGACAGATGCTGCCATCTATCGCCACCTCCACAATTTAGACATGTCCCTGAAGGGGAGGGAAATAGTATCGAGGGACCTGTACCCGTGGGAAACTGCGCAATGACCGTCCACAGGACTTTCGGACCCAACAGATTTAACGAGTACGTACTCCGCATATACTCGGTGGGTCTTCAGGGTGTCGAGACTCGATCGCGGGACCTTCCGATCCCGAGATCTTAACCAGTAGGCTCCCGACGGCCCAAGTGCGATGGTTTAAACGTCAAGCTACTTGCCTTCACAGGTTCTGCCCTCCCCCCCTAACCATACTATAAACAGATCATGCTATGCATTATAATTCCGACCAATTAATAGTGCCGTGTATGTGGTACTGGTGCATGTAGAAACTGTCGGGCCTCGTCATTTGTTCCCGTTCAAAATTACGGCGCCCGTCGCCAAAAGTATAGTGTGACGGTAATTCAGACAAACTTCAGGATCTGTGCACCCATAATAGTTCCGACGCAGCGTACGATGCCGCCCTTAAAAGTTGCACTTGTGCCCATTCAGGTGCCGGCTCGTCACTTGACTGTGGTTTTACATTACGACGGCCGTCGACAATAGCACTCGTGTAGCTCTAGTGCAACGAGTATTCGACTCAACTTATCCATACTTCTTACGTAAGATAACAGCCATAGGTCAAGCAAGTGTCTGATTAATTTCCCATTGGACTGCGATACGATCCCTGACCTGCCCCCGCGCAAAAGATATTGTGAAATACACAGATAAAATCACCTATCTTACCCCTACTCATTTTTCATACACAAGCATTTCAAGCCGGGCAACTGCGAGGAACACCCGAAAGGTATGAGATACGAATAATGTTTTCCTAGCATGCGGAAGGTCCCAGGTTCGGGTCCGGGCATCGCCAAAATAACTGACGACCTATAAACGACCCGTGCAGCCAAAAATGTCCAACGAATAATACCCGGTGTTGCGTTAAATATTCTTCAAAGTCCTAACGCTGCGTACGATGTCGCCATTAACGGTTTTGCGTTGGGTGCCTACTCAGGTGTCGGCTCGTCGCTTGACTGTGGTTCTAAAATACGACGCCCGTCGCCGATAGCCCTCGTGTAGCTCTAGTGTGACGATAATTCAAACTAAACTAAACGAATAATGTTTTTGTGTGTTTGGGTTAGCTTATTAGGCTCAGGCGTTGGCTCGTCACTTGACTGTGGTTCTAAATTATGACGCCCGTCGCCAATAGCCCTCATGTAGCTCTAGTGCGACAATAATTCAAACTAACTTAACTTGGGTTAGCTTAGGTTTTGCATTTCCTGTCTATTTCAACAAGTCTCTATGGAGATTTACACAGCCATTTAAGCCTCGTAATTTAGAACCCTGGCCTAGTGACGACTTGCGTTTGGGTTGAACCACCAATTAAAACCTGATATTTGAATTTTTTTAGAAGAAACAAACAATAAATTTTTGTGGGCGCAATACAGATGCAAATGTTCTATTTATATAGAGTTTGTTATGTGTTCCTTTCATGGAATGTCGTTATAATCAGCTGTTTCAATCATGTTTAAAAAGACGGTTCCAACGGGGCGGAGTGTGGTTTGTTTGTTTGATAGAAGGCATTTCTTGAGGTAACGGTGACGTCACTGTACCGTGACAGGTAAACTGCAGTATCTAGACAAATAACCTATTGCAGCATCATACGGTAGTAGTGTAGGTATGGGCTATTTAGCACATTCAATAACTCTAAACCTATACATTGAACTGATCCTGGTTGAATGTTTGATTCGTTACACTCGACCGTGATCAGGAATCACCAACCGAAGTCCCCTTCAGGGACATGTCTAAATTGTGTAGGTGGCGATAGATGGCAGCATCTGTCTTGTATGTGTGTGTATGTCGTCAGGGTCGGATTTAAAGATTTGCCGCTTGTAGGCTACGATTGATTTGCCGCCCCTGTCACAATATTCTTCCCCTTCGGGGAAAGGTAGCTGGTTAGCTGCAAAATAGGGTGGTATGTGCTGTTTAAAATAGATACACATATTAGAATCACCTATGTACATAAACACACTAAATCGAAAGCGAAATAGGCAATTTTTTTTAAACTGTTCTACTATTTTTCTTTCAACTTCGAAATCCGGGATGCAATTGCCCTAGAAGCGACCATGTTTGCTACGATATATTAGTACTGTATACGTTTACGGTTTACGCATTATTGTAAATTATTTGTTTCTTTCTTAAAAATATTCGTATCTTTATAATAATTTTTTCTATGCCGAATGCCGTTTTAATTGGTCGAAAAATTTGCCGCTGTAAAAAATTCGCCGCTCTAGGCTACAGCCTACTTGGCCTATTTAGAATATTTAGAAATCCGGCCCTGTATGTCGTGTCCGTCCTTCTTGACGAAGGTCTATAAGCGGGTCTCTGTGACCAAGTACACAAGCCTGAAAATATATGTCTACCAACCGAAGAACCAAAAATGAAAACAATGCAGCTGGAACTGCTTCCACTCACGACGTGGAACATGCCCATTATATATGGTCATCTCATATATACTATTTGAATCTTTTGTTAATTTTAATCGTTTCTGGCTGTTTATTTTTCTAGTCTCCTTGATGAACTATTATTAAATATAACTCAATTTTGATTGCAGAAGATCTGTTCTTCTGCGACGGGCGACAAATGCCGGCCTGGATGGAGCGGGACCGATTCGGCGAGAGCTTACCCCTGCTGAGAAATTGCAAGCAATATGACACAATTAACACCTGGTAAGTGTTATGTATAACTTATTCATTAGATATATAGGTTCTATACTGGTATAGACGAGTCGTAGACATCTATTTTAAGCACGCCCTCTTTAGTTTATGTCATGCCGTTAGCCAATTTAAAGTACAACAGTGACAGTCCCCTATCCTGCTCCAAACCCTGCAATCAAGGAGGGTTTGCGTTTCATTCCATGGTTTCCGCCACTTATACTTCGACTTCTTGTCTGTGGATTCGGAAAAAAACATTTGACATGGCCCGTCCGTGGCCGAGTGGTTAAGGCATCAACCTAGAGGTTCAACCTTCTCAGGAGTGCGGGGGTTCGAATCCCACTTACTGCCAGTCATCCTATAAATCGGATATGTGCTGGAAATAGTAGAAAATCCTCATCACGGATGGGCCCGAGTACACAGGGACAGACGGGCTCGTTAAATCTGTGGAGTCCAAAGTCCCGACGGCGTTAGCGTACGATGTCGCTCGAAGTTCCGTTGGGTGTCCGCTCAGGTGTCGACCTCGTTACTTGACCAGGGTTCTAAAATACGAGGCGTTATTGACTGTGTTAAAGCTCCTGAAGGAGGCTAGAAATAGGCAGCCGGAAACGATTACCTTACCTTACCTTACATTTAACATAAACACCTTAGCATGTAACCATGCTAAATATATATTTAAATTTTAATTTTTATATAACTCAAGCTCTTAAATTATATAACTTTTGTTCAATTTGTTTTTATATAACTTAAGCTTAATTTTTATATAGCTCATCAAAATATTGATAATCATTATGAAATGAAGGTTTCATAGAAAAGTATTGCTAGCTAAATACACGAGTCACAATTAATACATTACTCAAGTGTAGTTGTCAAGAAATGTCAGATGTCCCGCGCTTCTTACGTCACCAACTCCCGATTCCCATGTAAACGCCTTATTTTACGAAGGGGGTTGATTGCGGAGTTTGGGTTAGAAATCCTGCTCGACCACTTTTTCCCCTTCTGGAGGATTTGGCATTCCATGGATTCGATGGCTCGTGTAAACGCGCCTAATGAACCCTGCAATTACCGGTTCTGCCGGCACAAAAAATCCCCAAGAGGGAAAAATTGCGGAGTTTGCTCTTCATTCCATGGATTCGATGGCTCATGTAAACGCGCCTAACGAGTGCTTGCGATGATGGCCCAAGACTTTTGCCTATATGCTGCAGTTTACCTGCCCACGGCAGTATATCCCGTAAAATTTTATATATTTTATCTTAAGCCCATTTCACACCTGCACAACTACATGCAATTCCGTTGCAACTAAATGCAACTGCAACTCGTAACTTGTGGAAACCTTGTTTTTCGGGTTTCCTCAAAAAATTATTTATCTCACAATTTGGCAAGTTTCATCTTTTTGCAGGGCATCGCTTGCATCGTACAGAAATTTATGTTTCCGAACTTCATTAATAAGATCCATTTCCATATTTGCCGTCCAATTACTACCCATTTATAATTGCGCAGATTTTTGCATTTTTTGCAAGCAAGGAAAGTTGGCGTCTTAAAAAGTAAATAAAAAACCAGTTGGCGAAGTCTAGTTCACCACAATGTAGCCAAACAAATACTGAATTCTGATTGGCTAACGGTACATGCAACTTGAGATTTTTTCGTACTCGCATGAAAAAATCTCACGACTTGAGTGCAACTTTTAAATGCATGGTGTCCTATGGGAGTTGCAAGTAGTTGTGACAAGGTGTGAAATGGGCTTTATATCTATAGTACTTTCAAAGAGAGGCTTAATTTAGAGGTTATGTATCATTTTCATTGTGTTTCCAACTTATCCATTAAATAGTTTCCGCCATGCTCTATCTAATACGGGTCAAATTTAAATAAATAATTAAAAAAACAGGCGCCAAAATAATAATAATGATAGTAACTATGGTGGATCTTATCTTGTGCTGGCCGAAATTACAGCTCTACCATGTAGCATCAGGCAACCAATTCCACCACTTTCAGCTGTAAATAATATTATGAAGAGTAGACTTAGAAATTATGTAAATTTAGGGATGTTCAATAATATTGGCGACTTAATACTTGTTTTGGGGAATTTCGTAAATAACCATTTACAATTTGAACTCCGAAATCTCCCAATTTTATAATTGTTTCATTTTTACACATATTACCGTTAAAATACCCATAGATTATACAATCTAATTGCTATATATATTTCAGAAAATCGTTAATGGAAACTTATTTGGAATAATTTTCAGCACTATGTCGTTGGTCGTTTTCTTAAATTGGCGATTTTCTATCATGGTAACCCCTTTCGAACCTAATCATACAAATACAGGGTTAGGTCCAGACAGCTTATCAGTGTGTCCTAACATTCACTCGTGTGTACGCCGAACTAGGAGCCTCGGATACCTTCGGCACTTCCCGCTGTGCGTGATATGCAAACGATTTTCGAAATTTCTTTAGATAACTCGTTCTTACCTGTACAGCATGGACAAAACACTTTCAGTTGAAGATGGACCTAAAGAGTAAGTTGTATTTGCCACATATAAAATTGTAACCGTGTTGTGTAACGGTATATAATCATCTAGTTTGTTTCTAAAAGTTTTAGTATGGTTCTGTACTTGGAAGTGTTAATAAGATGTCTAGTTAAGGGCTCGGGGCTGGGAAGCCGAGTCGGTTAGGCATTAGCCTAGCATGCGAAAGGTCCCAGGTTCGGGTCCGGGCATCGCCAAAATTAACTGCCGACCTATAAACGGCCCGTGCAGTCAAATGTCCGACGTGTAATACCCCGTGTAGAGGGAGTGCACGTTAAATATACTCAAGTCCGAACGCTGCGTAAGATGTCGCCTTTAACGGTTGCGTTGGGTGCCTACTCGGCTAACGCTTGATTGTGGTTCTAAAATATGATGCCCGTCGCCAAAAGCCCTCGTGTAGCTCTAGTGCGACGATACTTCAAAACTAAACTCGTTAAGGGCCCCTCCTCCTTGTCGTTTTTTTTTTTAAATATGGGCTGAAATCGAGCCGCGGTCAAGTAACCAGTTCAATATCTGCACTGTTAAAAATTTGGTGCTAGGTTTCACCATGATATTGGTTGGTTTCACCATGATATTGGTTGGTTTCACCATGATATTGGTTGGTTTCGCCATGATATTGGTTCCTAGTAGCTGCAACGGCTGTGTGGTGAAACATTAAACCATATTTTTGGTATTCGGTTGAACCATTTTTTCAGGTTCGTTTCCAGATCCGGAAAAATGGTTCAACCAGACACCGTAAAAAAAAGTGAAACATTTCACCATTCAGCCGTTGCAGCTACTATGAACCAATATCATGGTGAAACCAAGCACAACATTTTTTAACAGTGTAGTTCAATACCAATATTCTATTAGAAACTTGAAACCTGCAATTATAATTTTATTGCCATGCCACTAGTTAAATTTGTATCTAAACTGTCGTTTCATCGGCAAATATTCCCGCTTTTAGCTTCCACACTACGTTTATAACGTAAAAAGTGGAAGGTTTTATAATCGTTCAGTCCGTCTGTCCGTCCGTCTGTCTGTCTGTCTGTCTGTCACCCACTTTCACAGAAAGAACCACAAGCCCCACAGACAAGTGGGATACGTCATTTTGAAGCAAAAAATCAGATTAGGCTACATTCCAAATTTCATTAAAAAATTTAAATTAGAAGTTTATTTAAAATTTAAATTACTAAATTTTTTTTATCTACATTGAAATAACATGCAAATTCTATTTTTATTCATATTTTCACTGTTGTCATCCACAAGTCCCACAGACAAGTGGGATACGTCATTTTGACGCAAAAAATCAGATTTGGCTACATGCCAAATTTCATTAAAAAATTTAAACTAGAAGCTTATTTAAAATTTAAATAACTAAAAATTTAATCTACATTGAAATAACATGCAAATTCCATTTTTATTCAATATTTTCACTGTTGCCATTTCGTTAAACGTACGAGAAACTTTTGTTAAAATAAAAATAAACACACTTGAAAATATATTTATTTATGTGATATAATTCGGTTTGGATTGTTGTATTATCACAATAGAGTTCTTTTAATGGTTCTATATATATGTATGAAGAAAGATGCATAGAGAATTCTAACTTGGCATAAAAAAAATATGGTAAGTTTCGCTTTTAGCTTCCACAATACGTTTATAACGTAAAAAGTGGAAGGTTTTATAATCGTTCAGTCCGTCTGTCCGTCCGTCTGTCTGTCTGTCTGTCTGTCTGTCTGTCACCCACTTTCACAGAAACAACCACAAGTCCCACAGACAAGTGGGATACGTCATTTTAAAGCAAAAAATCAGATTAGGCTACATTCCAAATTTCATTAAAAAATTTAAATTAGAAGTTTATTTAAAATTTAAATAACTAATTTTTTTTATCTACATTGAAATAACATGCAAATTCTATTTTTATTCATATTTTCACTGTTGTCATCCACAAGTCCCACAGACAAGTGGGATACGTCATTTTGAAGCAAAAAATCAGATTAGGCTACATGCCAAATTTCATTAAAAAATATAAACTAGAAGCTTATTTAAAATTTAAATAACTAAAAATTTAATCTACATTGAAATAACATGCAAATTCCATTTTTATTCAATATTTTCACTGTTGCCATTTCGTTAAACGTACGAGAAACTTTTGTTAAAATAAAAATACACTTTTGAAAAAATATTTATTTATGTGATATAATTCGGTTTGGATTGTTGTATTATCACAATAGAGTTCTTTTAATGGTTCTATATATATGTATGTAGAAAGATGCATAGAGAATTCTAACTTAACATAAAAAAAAATGCTAAGTTTCGCTTTTATTTTTAAAGCATCAATTGTACAAATTATAAATTTTTTGAACTGTAAATTAATTTAACAAATTATAAATAAGTGAATTTTCGAAAGAAATGTAAATGGGAAATTGTGGCGACAAAAATATTTATTAAAAAAGATTACATCATTATTCTTCGAACTTCAAACAAATTTAGCAAACGATAAAGTCTAATTATTAAATCTGAGAAAGAAGATTAATGAAAATAGTTAATTTTGGCGTTTAAAAGTTTGAATTACAAATAGCTAAAGGCCCTGTTTTTATTAGAATTAAATCACATTTGCCATTCGCAACAATCGCTCGAGAAACTTTAATTCTTTTAGACAATAAATTAAAATAAATTTATTTTTGCAACATCGATCAGTTTGAAATGACGTCAAATATATTTCACTACGGAATCCTTGTATGGTGATATGAAATGTTTTCATTCTATTTAAAAGCGAGGAATATGACATATCTATTCTTTAAAATATAAATTAATTTTTGCAAACGATAAGTAATAATTATTGAATTTTCGAAATAAAATAAATGAAACTAGCCAAATTTAGCTTGTAAATGTTAAATATAGAATTAATGTGTTTGGCGCGTTTTTTCCTGTTAAACACAAATATGTGGAAGCGAGTTAAGTGACAGATTCTGTTACAAACCTACTTGTTATTTTTAAAGCATCAATTGTACAAATTATATATTTTTTGAACTGTAAATTAATTTAACAAACTATAAATAAGTGAATTTTTGAAAGAAATGTAAATGGGAAATTGTGGCGACAAAAATATTTATTAAAAAGATTACATAATTATTCTTCGAACTTTAAACAAATTTAGCAAACGATAAAGTCTAATTATTAAATCTGAGAAAGAAGATTAATGAAAATAGTTAATTTTGGCGTTTAAAACTTTGAATTACAAATAGCTAAAGGCCCTGTTTTTATTAGAATTTAATCACATTTGCCATTCGCAACAATCGCTCGAGAAACTTTAATTCTTTTAGACAATAAATTAAAATAAATTTATTTATGCGACATCGATCAGTTTGAAATGACGTCAAATATATTTCACTACGGAATCCTTGTATGTTGATATGAAATGTTTTCATTCTATTTAAAAGCGAGGAATATGACATATTTATTCTTTAAAATATAAATTGATTTTTGCAAACGATAAGTAATAATTATTGAATTTTCGAAATAAAATAAATGAAACTAGCCAAATTTAGATTGTAAATGTTAAATATAGAATTAATGTTGTGTTTGGCGCGTTTTTTCCTGTTAAACACAAATATGTGGAAGCGAGTTAAGTGACAGATTCTGTTACAAACCTACTTGTTTTTTTAAATGTTAGATTTAAAAATCTTATAAAGTTCAAGATATTGACGAACAGGCCAGAGGCCCAGCAAGGTTGTTGGTCCAGAAGTTTAATTTTTTTTTACCAGTCTCCAATAACTGAATTCTTCTTGAATATACAATATAATCTTGTAAAGCATTCCACTCATTGATAACTCGACTGTAAAATTATTTTAGTGCCTCCCTTCGGAAACGGGGTTTTAATTTCTGATGATGTGCTCTAATATTAAAGCCTTTACTTTTGATGTATAAAGCTTATGCCGCACTAAATAAGTGGTAGCAAGAATGGATTTTCTTTCTTACTAAATTTTGTTGGTTCGAATCGATCTTTAATTGATTCGACATCCTAGGTTAGCAGGGCCGGATTAAAAAATTTGCCGCTTGTAGGCTACGATTGATTTGCCGCCCCTGTCGCAATATTCTCCCCCGCGGAAAGTTAGCTGGTTAGCTGCAAAATAGGTTTATAGGCTGTTCAAAATACACGTATTAGAATCATTTATGTACTATAACACACCAAAGCGAAATAGGCGAAGTTTTCAACTGTTCTATACTATTTTACTTTCAAATCCGGGGGGAGAGGGTACAATTGCCTTCGCAACAATCATGTTTGCTACGGAATATTAGTGTACTTTATATACGTTTACGGTTTACACATTAATGTGAATTTGTTTTTTCTTAAAGTATTCGTATCTTTATAACTTTTTATGCCAAAGTCGCTTTAATGGGTCGTAAAATTTGCCGCCCCAAAAAAATTCGCCGCTCTAGGCTACAGCCTACTCAGCCTATTTAGAAATCTGGCCCTGACAATGCCGGCAAACTTGACTGTGATTTCTCGATTCATTTTGAAACTAGAAAGTTGTATGTTATCGATTTAGTTTTCGCTTGTAGATTAAGTACGTTAACCTCGTTATTAGTCTCCTTACTGATAACCTGTGTCAAATGCAGCCTGGTGGAATAGTTCTTCTCCCATCCATTCCAATGATTGATAGGATACGGGATAATTCTGTAATTAGCCATGGATCATTTAACGTCTGAAGTATAGTTGTAAATGATACTGAACGAATCTTGTGAAATGCAGTTTTGTTCTTGAACCTCTTCACTCCAAAGATACCACGCACGTTTTTTTTAATATAAACATTCTTTTAACAATTAATAAATTAAAAGTATAATTTATCCGATTTTGAAGAAAATAACTGGTTTTGCTGAGGATTTTTTTTTTTTATTTCGGTGTAGTTTGGCCGCAAATTTTTGGGGCTATGAATACAAATAAGCTGTATCTGTAATTGTTCATTCTAATATTTTAAATAGTTATTTATGCAACTAGTGTGAATAGTAAGGCTTTTTTTAAAAGAGTTGAATAAATTCACGAGTTTAAAAAAGGCTATTTTCAACGTGTTGTCATACACTATTTTTATAATAACGTGCCAAAAAAGTGTTTATTAAATCGGCATTTATTGATTGGCTTACTAATTTTATTATCGCGTTCAAATGATTTGAAGGTGATTATTTATATTAATGATTATTTTAAAATCGCGTGCAAAAAGTATTTCTTAGATTCTCATTGGAAATAAGACTCCAAATAAAGATTCGCGTTCAAATTTTATACCAATCACAAAGCCGCCGAATAAAATATCGCGCCCAAATAAAGAATTTTACACCAGTCGGATGCTCTTATTTACTTTGTCGCACTAGTGCGTAAAAGTAACTTTGAAACACGATTTCTTTAAAAGCATCACTTTTGCCACGATTATTGATTTGAAAAAGTTATTTTTGCACGATATTATAAAAAATTCTTATAAATTCAGGGATGAAAGAAAAACTTAGGCTGGCCTTCGAAGTCTGCTTGACCCTTGAAATGCATTTTTTTATATAAAATTAATAAATTAGCTGTTTCGGTACTAAAGTTTCTGAAAAGCTTAAACATTCTATTTTATAATAAAAGTTAGTATTAAGAAAATTTTTAAGTAATTGTGAAGTGAATTCTACAAAGGACTATGAATGTGTATCTTGGGAGCGCAGAGGTTATTACACAAGTTCGTGTATTAGTCATAGATATCATAGTTAAAGTATTAGATTGGCAGATCACGTGACCTCCAATGCTAACGACGGGACGCGCATGGAGGCCAAAATAAGAGGGCAAAATGGCCAGTGTTGCTGCCCCTTTAAGGACAAAAATACTACGAAAAATACCATTTAATTCTAAAATTACAAAAAAATACTACAAAAGGATTTAAAGTCACTAAAAAGATTCCAAAATGCAGCTAGTATTTTTACGATTTTTTGTGTAATTTTAGAATTCTAAAATACTAATATCCTCTTTAAAAATATCGTAAAAATACTAGTTGCATTTTGGAATCTTTTTAGTGACTTTAAATCCTTTTCTAGTATTTTTTTTGTAATTTTAAAATTAGATGGTACTTTTTCGTAGTATTTTTCTCCTTAAAGGGGCAGCAACACTGGCCATTATGCCCTCTTATTTTGGCCTCCATGCGCGTCCCGTCGTTAGCATTGGAGGTCACGTGATCTGTCAATCTAATACTTTAACTGTGATATCTATGGTATTAGTATAGTTTTACTCGTAAATTATCAAGTACATTTAAATAAGAACGGGTAATCTTAATTTTGATGTTGTAAGAATATACTTACGAGCTATAACATAACTGTATATAACATTAACTAACTAGAGTACCGCATATTTTTCCAAGCGGGCTATATAGAACTTGGCTAAAAAGATCGGTATCTGTTCAAAGGTGTAGGTCCCAGTTTACTTTTGTCTCGTCTAGCAACTTGTTACTCGTGACTGACCAAAATACTGTTTACTTCAGATGCGACCACTAATTTCTAAATAGAATAACATTATCGCGTCGGAGTTAGTGTTTGCAGCTGATAAATATTAAGTATTTTAGAGGTGTTATTTTTAGATTTACTGATTAAAATAACTCTGAGCAATTTTAAGACAAGCTTTTTTTAACGGTGTAATTCTTAAGACAATCCTTGTATATTTGGTCAGTTGGGTTTTGCTTTATAAAAACGTTAGCTAGAAATGCTTGTTATATAACAGTTTTATAATACTTGCTCTTATGAGGGTGCAAGACAACAGAAGACTAGGCTAAAATACGACTTTAATCTCAAGATTTCTATAGCCGTTCAGAGTATGCTACTAACATAGTTTCGCTCCGCCTAGCCCATGTGTTGCAAATACGATCCGTTGAACTTTCGACGCAAACTATAGTGTTGCATTAGCTGAACTGCGTATTGACCTATGAATTTTCGTAGATTAGTTCAGTCCACTGTGTGGCAGCTCTAGTGCAACGTGGTTTCAACCAAAAATGAACAAAAAGGTTTCAATCGGAATCTGTCGCTTGGACCGCTTCCACTTTTTACTCGACAGCAAAAAATGCTAAATGTAGAATTAAATTCTACAATCTACATTGAAACTACGCTCTAAATGTGGCTAGTTTCGATTTTCTTTCTCTCGGGCATCAAAAGGAATAAATAGTATTAAAACTTAAATGTTTAAGTGTAATTTGGGGAATTACGTTTGCTCTTAAAATAGATCACCTTCTGCCGCTTTCTAAAAAAAATAATGCAAACTTTCAGAGAATCCCATTTTCATGCATTGTGTCGAAACAGGCTTGTAATAAGAATTTTCGTTTAAAAGTTCCCGTGTGACAATGTTGAGTGAAAATGTTGATTTTAAAGAAATATAAATTGCTTGTTTAAGTGTATTAAAAGTTGCAATTAAGTATTTCAAATTTGACTTTCAATGGCTTACAGATGCGTTGAATATTTGACTTGTAACTTGCCTGTAGAATTTTTAGTTTGATCAATGGAAGTGGGTGATGGACAGACTGGCGTAGGTTTGTATTCGTACTTGCTGTATAGCGTTTTTTTTTAGTATTGGCAGTTTTAAATTACTTAATGTGACTACATCAGTAACGGGTTCTGTGTAAGATCTTTGCTACTGTGTAATATGTCTTGGAAATAGCATTATTGAATGCGTAGTCCTTGGGGCATCCGCTTCGAAAATGAGGGCCATGCGTATGGTATCTGTAGGAAAACTCCCAAATTCATTGCACCAAACCCTGTAACTTGAAGTAATATTGGTCACCTTTTAGATAGCCAATGCGTAGTTAATTCTTAACTTGTCTTGGAGAGAATCTAGACACATCTAAACTTCTTCTGTAGGGGCAAAAATAATTTCATGGCTGCTGAGTTACAGATAGAATTGAAGCAGTTGGCGGTAGAATTTTCGCCAAGTGCCTTAAACAAGGTTATTTAATTTATTTCCTTCTATATTAAAACTATTAATGTACGTACATGGTAACTTGTTTGCATTCAAATAGAAATCCAATGAAAATTGTATTTTTAACCAGACAACTTTGTTTCACCAAGCAGGTGGAGCAGAGTTGCCTATAGGCTATATCCTGACTACGCCACAAAGGCAACAAATGCAACAAAACTTGGCAGTCGGCCCCATCCTATTGCATCGCTTGGCGCCTTTGGCAGTCGCCAAATTTTGTGGCTTTTGATGTCTTAGTGAGGACATAGCCATCGTATGACTAGCTAGGAGTGATTTATCGTTACCCCTTTTCCCACGAGATGTGACTGGGCTTTCTAATCTTATCTCGATTTTATGACTAAAGTGTCTTCGATTTCTTCCGCAGGGTGTCCGACAGTTCATCGCCGAAGAGCAGTGTCCGGCAGCAAGAGGGTCCGGACGGTCGGTCCGCGTGGCTCGTGGCCCTTTCCGCGTGCGCCATCAACTTCGTGATGGCCGGACTCCAGCGGATGTCCGGCATCTTGTTCGTGGCCTTCATCGACGCCTTCGGAGTGGACAGGAGAACAGCATCGGCTCCCTTCAGTGTGAAAGCATCGACAAGGAACCTGCTGGGTGAGCTGCTCTTTTTGGTTTCCGTTTTTTCCAAGTTATAGGTGTCGACTCGTTTCTAGACTGATCCTAACTTGTGACGCCCGTCGTCAATAGCTGCAGCTGTAATGCGACCACAACTGAACTAGCGAGTCGTAACCTTTTTAAGAACTGAATTTTTATCGGGCCTTTTTAACCGTGTAAAGCAAGTGTTTGCGAACAGGTCAAAATTAGTTGTCGTGACTCGGATTACATTAGTACAAGCCAGTCTTGAGCGACTTGAAGCTAAATAAGCTATGACTAACTTTGAAAGTGGGGAAGTTAACGCCAAGAATATTGCCCTGTATACTCAAGCTATACTATCTTGGGTTTAGTCACTTGGTTGTGATTCTAAATTATGATGCCCACCGCCGGTAGCACTGTAGCAACAGTGCAGCGATAATTCAAATCGAACCTATCCTGGGTTCAAGTATTGTAACGGGTTGCTTAATGTCTTTCAGGTCCCGTAGTAGGAATCCTGGGACAGAAGTACGGCGTTCGCAATGTCTGCATAATGGGCGGAATAGTCTCCAGTCTCGGCACAGTCCTCTGCTTTTTCGCAACAGACATTACTTGGGTGACCGTACTCTTTGGAGGCCTTGGAGGTGAGTAGGAAGTTTATTTTGGTAGGCATAAACTAATGTAAGCGTTAATTGCTTACAATTTGAATCTTAAGGTTTATTCGTTTTTTAAGATGGGCTGTGTTACAGGCCAAAACTGAGCCAATGGATTCAATTAGTTTATGGCGGACTATTTTTGGCATGGTATTCAGTTCTAACTGGAGATGCTAGATTAGTTTATTACACTAAACAGAATCTTAGTCAGACAAGCAGGATAGTTTTGGTGGATGAGGAAGTTGCATCTTAAAACTCATCTGCAAAATCTCGCAAGTTTAGCTGACTTTATGATAGTAATATTGTACATAAATATATGAAATATAACTTAGTCTGTGTACCAGATTTTAAACTAGTTTTATTCCAATGTCCTCTTGTACTTGGTTAAGTAGAAAGTATCGCAAGACTTTAATTGTAGTTTCGGATAAAATTCTTCGTCGGGATGGGTTTAAATGTTGAGATTCCTTTTATCTTACAGGAGTTGGGACAGCGCTGGTCGTCACTCTTCCCCAAGTTGTGATCGGCCAGCATTTCGACAAGTACCGCACCACCGCGGCTGGTATGGCCTTTTCTGGCGGCTGCGTGGGCGCTTTCATCTTCCCATCCCTCATCGACTACTTGCTCAAGAGCTACGGCCTCCAGGGGACTCTGCTAGTCCTTGGTGCAGTCATAGCCCAGACCATCCCCGCGGCCATGATACTCAGGAAGCCGTCGTGGCTCAAATCCAACGTCCCCAAAGTGATCGTGTCGTCTGTCGACGAAAACGGCGAAGGCAATGAGGTGGAAGGCGCTAGGGTCTGGCAACCCAACATCGCCTACCTGAGGAAGAACGCAGAATTGGTGGCCAAGATGGTTTCGGCCAAAGTTTCCATGTTGGAGAAGGACAACAAGGATATGTCCATTAATGTATTGTGTGTTTTGGAGGAGATGGAGGATCTGTATCGCAGTCTTCAGGCTTCAAAGGAGTCGTCGAACTTCCAACAGAATCTGAATATGATCGCAAAGGATAAAACGGGTGAGTTCTTTATCCAGAAGGAAGAGCTTTGCGTGAAGAAGAGCTTGCTCGCTGTGCCGGCGAGCACTTTCAACCCCATCGGCTCTTTATCCAAGTCTAAATCCGTGCCCGATCTTTCGAAGCTCTCCTTGGAGACTCCCCGGGAATCGCTGATGACCAACCTGAAGAGTCTTCACTGCATGAAATCTCCGCAGATCGTTTCTTTGTTCCCCGAAGAGCAAAAGCGCAAGGTCCTCAAAGTCTCCAGAGAACTGAGGAAGCTTTATCTAGCCAGAACAAAGACTAAATCCATCAAGATCACTCCCAAGGACCCACAAAAGGCGGCTCTCGAGAAAACCCAGAACGCTTCCATCAGTAAGGAGGAGTCTGCCCGCAAAGATGGACTCTTGGACTTGGTGAAGACGGCTGTCCGCCTCCACACCAAGCCTCTGTTCCTCATGATCTGCCTGTGCCGCTGCGTCCACTTCATTACCTTCCTGCCTGTGATGACCACCATCGTGGACTACGTCAAGGATAAAGGATTCCAGCCTGAAGACGGAAATTACGCCATCGCCGCTCTGTCCCTGGGTGACCTGGTTGGTCGCCTGTGCTTCGGATGGGTCACCGACAAGGGATACCTTAAGATTTCAAAGTGAGTAGTTTAACTGTTTTAAAACTTGTATTCGTAAATTTTAATTTCAAGGCACCTTTGCTGAATCTAAATATTTCTATGGCTGGGGAGTCCAGTCAGTTAGGCATTCGCCTAGCATGCGAAAGGTCCCAGGTCCGGGCATCGCCAAAATAACTACAGACCAATAAACAGCCCGTGCACCGACGAATAATACCCCGTGTAGAGGGAGTGCACGTTAAATATGCTAAAAATGTCCCAACGCTGCGTACGATGTCGCCTTTAACGGTTGCGTTGGGTGCCTACTCGGATGTCGTCTTATCACTTGACTGTGGTACTAAAATCTGACGCCAGTCGCCAATATCCCTCGTGTAGCTCTAGTGCGACGGTAATTCAAACTAAACAATTTTTATGATAATTTCTTGTGTTTTTCTCGCAGTGTATGAGGGAATTGTATGTATCGGGTGATATGCCGTATCGGAATTGTCTCTGTATTAGGATTAATTTTTGTGCCACTTAGCCGCCGTTGAATTTATATCGGTTTTCTAAACATTGCTCTGAGTTACATTCCTAACGTAGTCTCAAAAGTTAGAATACTGATAAGTAGACAGTTATAATTTATATACTTGTGAGGTAATTGTACGACTACCTTGTTCTTGTTCATTTAAGGAATGAAAATAGTCTGTTACGTTGAAGTGTAAATCTGGATATTGTACACCGATTTATGTGTGTAAATGTTTGGTTACTCATCGGTATTCTTTTTCCAGGTACATGTTGCTAGTGATGATCCTGCAGGGTGCCAGCACAGCTTCCCTGCCGATGATGCACACTCGGGTCGCGCTCTTCGTCTGCCTGGCCGTGTTCGGCATGCTCCAGGGCTCGCTGTTCGTACGTCATCCCGTCCTGGTGTCCATGTACATGGATCGAAGCGAACAGTCCATCGCCATGGGCTGCGTCAATTTCTTCTCCGGCCTGCTCGGATTCGGACTGCCGACCTATATCGGTGAGTACAGTATTTGTTTGGAATTTAATTTGACAAAATGCTCGTATTTTACGACCCGAAGGATTTTTAAGAACTAATTCTTATGTTACTTTTATTTTTCAAACGTTTAGAATTGGTTAGAAAGTCTCTCGATTAACTTGTGTCCTAAATTTATCTACGGCAGAGATACCCCTAAAGAAGCACCATCAAAATGTCATCAATAGCCTGCGTCTGCTCGCGGATTAAGCTGCTTGTTCTAGTCTTTTGTAGCAATTGAAATATTTTCAAATAATAATATTTACAAGTTTGCTACTTGAAAAGTTGTCTAAAACTGGAGCGCTCTATCTATACGTTTTGAGACTAGCCATACTAGTAGATGTTTCTTGTCGGAAGGCTATGTCCTCACTACGACATCAAACGCCACAAAGGCAGCAAATGCAACAAAATTTGGCAACCGCCAAGGGCTCCAAGCGATGCAACAGCATGGGGGCTGACTCTGCCAAGTCGCCAAGTTTTGCATTTGTTGCCTTTGTGGCGTAGTCAGGACATAGCCGAAGAGCTTCAAAAGTAGCAAATTTGGCAGTTCAACTATTGTTTCAAGCTCTTGTTGCATGAATTTAAGTATGAACCTAATGGGTAACTCGTGAGAACAAATATTGCGATGAATATCGGTTGCCAAAGAGGCCAATTGCACAGAAGTCCATCTGAATATTTTTTTTAACTCTTCTAACCTTGGTTAGTAATTTTAGACAATATTCTAGCGGTTAGAAGTTGCCAGCCAAACTTGCACTTCCTATGTTTCAATTTCGGGTTTCTAATATTTGCTAAAACTAATTCGTAATCGAACTAGATATTCAATACACTTGACACATACTAATCTCAAATGGTTCTGCTTAATGTTCAGATTTGTATTGATTTTAAAATCAAGTGGTAAACTGCGCTACACTAAAATAGTTATAGCGTTTTTCAGCTTGCAGTGAGTTTGTATGTTTTCGGGGTCTAATAATTTACAGAAAGAATTTTGGCCGCGTAATGTACTGTAGAAAGAGCACTACCGATTTACCTTGGAGTGCAAGTAGCGGGCAATAGGGTACTTGACTGTATCGCTAAATTACCTTCCAATATTAAATTAATTATACGTTTGTTATTTTTGGGTTCAAACTATATTTCTTTGCAAAATAAATCTTTAAATTTATAAAAATAATTTTAAAATGGCTTATTTTTCACCGGTACGTCACGTGATCACAAACGCGTCGATTTGGCTGGCGTCACTAGTATCTAACAAACAAACCGGTGATGTTTTTTTTTGCTTGCAATTAAACTGGATTTAATCTAATTTACTATTAAAATAAGAATTATATAGATAATGGGTGGAGGTTTTACAGAAGCGGATAGTTCAGATTTGTTAAAGTAGATTCTAAAATGGTGTTTCAAAGTTTGTTTATAGTGACGTCATAGATACCACGTGACAGCCACAAAGCGTTTTCGGGCGTAATTTTTCGTCCTAATTTATAAAAATTCATTTTTCTCTTTTTATGGGGTATTTGAAAAAAAGAGAAATACGGGTCCAATATTTTTGGCATAAGAATATTTAAGCCAATATTTTTTTTAGTCAAATACCCTTTAGTCTGCTTGTATTAAAGTCTGAATTTCTTTCTAGGTTACTTCCGGGACACTCTAAACTCTTATGACGGAATCTTCTACGTCAACGGTGCCCTCGGCGCCATTACTGGACTAATGTGGCTGTTGGAGCCATACTTCGTACGATGCTGCGACGAACGGCAGCCGACCCTCACTGACGCGACGGAACAGGAAGAATCCGTCTAAACCTAGACGTCCAGAACCATCGACTAGAATCTGCCAATCTAGACGTCCAGAACCATGGACTCGAATCTAGAACCATCGACTCTTTCAAACTAGACGTCTAGAAGCTGGTCCAGAATCTTTGACCCGATTCTGATACGAGAATCGGACCCAGTGTTGATCATTGCGTCCCAGATTCATTTGTTAGGACACTAAGCTTGTCTTGTGGCAAGTTTTTAATGTATTTAACCCGGGGCGCTTTGCCTTTTGATGTCTTGAAAAAAAAAACGAGATTTCTGGTCAATCGAAGCGGGTCTTTGTGTTGGAGATGTTGTACCTTGCATATCTGTTGCTGAGCAATTTGTAATGTTTAAATGTATTAGATTTTAACTATTTATGAGATTGTTGACAAGTAGGCTTGACGCCGCTTCGGTTTTATGATGAAATTGTTATTTATATACCACTGTACTATGACTTTATCTCGAATAAAATCTGAGGTTTTTTTACTTTTGTCTGTTTACTAGTGTTGCAAATAGCTTTTGTCCTACTGATAAAGGAGCTCTTCTATTCCCGCTATGATAATACTAACATACATCTCGAAACTTTTAAATTTTAAGGGTCCAGTACCAAATCGACTTGACTTTTCAAATAGGAACTTCCAGACAACATGAAACAAAAACAATCGATTATTAAAATCTGATGGTTTTTTATACTTTTTCTATTTTACTATTTCAAATAGCTTTTTACTACAGATTAAAGGAGCTCTTCTATTCCGCTATTGATTAAAAAAAAATTACTAAGCATTATTCCGATTCTTCAGAAAGACTAATTTTAAACTTTAAGGGGGTCCAGTACCTTGAAATTGGTAAAATTGCACTTTGTTTTATTCTATGGAAACATAATAGCCAATAGTCTACAATTCATAGCAAACCTGATAACAAAATTCATAATACCAAAAGAGTTATGATTACCAGAATACAAAGTTTTTGAATGAAATTAATGTTAAAATGAAACTTAAGAGGGTAATATCTCCGGACGAGATCTTCCTATTTTGATCTATTTCAAAATGCTAAGGCTTTTTAACTACAGCACTTTGAACTGCCTTTACATTTTTAAATACAAAATAGTATTTATTATAGAAGTGTGCGTTCTTTTTGCTTAATTTTCATTTGATTTTTCGTAAACAATGTTTAAAGTTGAAAATTCGTTATTTCTCCCATAAAAAAAAATGATTTTTTTATGTAATTTTTTTTTCCAAAACGGTAGTGTGTGTTAACTAAAATTTTAATGCATACTTCTATTAGGATATTAATAAACTTTAATAAATTTTTAAACACACAAAATGGAAAAATTGAAGAGTAGGGATTTGAAAAAAGGTAAATTTGATAAATTTAAATTTTGTCAAATTTTGCACATAATTTAGTTTTTTTGGGCTAAATGTATTGTTTATGGATGTTTCTTACTGAATCAAAAAAATTCTACGTAAGTGCAAAAATAAAGAAGGTTGTGCAAGTTACCGGACCCCCTTAAATGCTGATCTTATCGTATATATTTATATGATAAGTTATATTAAACATTACGATTTAAGAATTCCTTAACTTAATATTTTTTAATTACTTTAAAATGCTACAATGACTGATAAACTTAATAACACTGCACAAATATAATCAAGTATTTTCTTTATAAATTTAATTAAATTCAAAATGAGTAAATTTTATTAATATTTAAGGTTGCAGTCTTTTCTAGATTTCAGTTGTGACCGGTACCGTTACATATTTAGTTTGTTTCTAAAGTGATTAATGTATTTTAGTAATTTAATTATTTAATTTGTTTAAAGTAGTTGTTATTCAAGCAGTTACAATACGATGTTGCAATGTATAGCAAAAACAATTATTACAAAATGTGGCTTGGAAAATTTGAAGCGTCAGTAGTATTTATAAGCTTAGGATTTAAATCATTATTACTTATCATCGTAATCATTACAGATTTTGCGGGAAGAAAATACTTTGATGTTGGGCCGTAGTGAGCCTAGTGGTCAGCGTCTCGGTCTCGGGATCGAAGTCCTGCGATCGAGTCCCGGTACCACTGAAGACCTACCGAGTATATGCGGAGTACGTGCTCGTTAAATCTGTAGGGTCCGAAAGTCCTCTAAGTTCCCATACCAAATCAATACCTCTGGGGGTGACAAGCCAATTCTGGGGATCCTCTAGTTGGCCTCTGTCTCTAAAAATTAGATGGATCCACTTATGTGTGTGTGTTGTCTGTTGTGTCTGTCTTACTTGACGAAGGTTTATAAGCGGGTCGCTGACCAAGCACCAAACCTGAATATATGTCTACCAACCAACCAACCAACTTTGATGTTTAAGAATTTGTTATCATTGCACCTTTTTAATCTAAGTAACAAACTTGCGGCTTGAAATAATATTTTTCTTTTGTCTCAAGTGTTTTTGATCTCCTAGAACTCAGCGTTATTTTTTTTTTTGAAAGCTTTATTAAACATTCAATTTTAGAGTATTCATGTATAATTTTAAAAAATTTATTCGTTTCTATAAAAAATATTGCAAGTTGAACATTTGACAGGGTGCATTAATTAGCGAGTGATTCAAATTGAAGCAATTTTTGTAATTGTCAGTCTGGTTTCTGCATCCATTGCGCGAAATTCCCGTATCTGTTCTGTGAGCTGGGAAGCCCAGTCGGTTAAGTAGTTCTCAAAATAATACCTCGTGTACGGGAGTTCACGTTATATACGTTCCAAAGTCCCGAAACCGTGTCGCCCTTAAAAGGTGCGTTGGGTGCCTACTTAGGTGTTAGTATGTCACTTGACTGTGGTTCTAAATTACGACGCTTGTCGCTAATAGCCCTAGTGAGCTCTAGTGTGATTAATTTAAACTAACCTTAACAGTTTTAGGTCTACCAATGCGAGTCCGTTCTATATAATGTACAGGGTGGCGCAAATAAAAGTGGCCCGGCCCAACGTGGAGATAAGAATACGACAGAAATGTTGCCACGTCAAAAACCAATACAAAAACAGGTTTGCTAACTGAAGCTATTGATCGCTTCAATATTAAGCCCAAACAAACGCCTGGCGACTTATTTGCCGGCAACTACACTATGGTTTGAGAAGCTAGTTGAAGTGAAATATAAACAAGGTTTGTGTAGAGCTCTGATCAAAAAAGGTTCCCACTAGTGATTATTTCGGTCGTTATTTATCCTAGAGAATCGGACCTTTTTGTTTTTATTAATACAAAACATTCTAAATTGATTGCAAGACCCAAAATCTGGTGTTCAGACCCGTTTCGAAATGTTTTTGGACTTGTTCAATACAGATCCTGTCTGACGCCATTTCGTAACTATTCGTTGTATAGCACTCTTTTTAACCCTTTTACACCTTTAAATTCTTTAACAAACAACTTGCCACGTTTTTTCCACAAATTCATTTTAATAAAATTTTCTACAATGAACACTCTGTTATACTGTGAGTTTCATCTTCGCATGTGAATTGATCAACTTACACTTACACAGTCGCAACTCACACTGACTCACTACGATCTGAACTGGCCAATAGTCCATGAGTAGCTCTAATGTGATACTAATCCAATCCAACCAATGCAAAAACGGGTTTGTCAAGTGAAAACTTTGCACGTTGAATAATCTTTTATTTCCACTTGAAAGCTTTCCGGCGGCTTCAAGAGTTTTTCCTCGCCAAGCATTTTAACGTATTCCTATCTCTAGACCGGGGCCACTTTTATTTGCCCCACCCTGTATCTGGTAGCATCACATTACCCTATGATGTAACCAGAGACATTATATAGAATAGACTGCGCATTGGGAGACCTAAAAAGGGCTCTTCCCTCACGTAACTTAATATCAACCAACTTACATAACTGGTATTGCGTTTTTTAATCACCCTGTGTAAATGTAGTAGATTTTAGTGATCAGTTTGTAGTTATATGTTAGAACCATAGATGGCAGCACCACAACTGACTACCAATATTTAAGGTTTGCCTTTTACTTTAAAAGAATGATCATAGATGTCAGCACCACAACTTCCGTATTCATAGATGGCAGCACCAATTAAACTTGAGGGTTGTTATTTGTTTTTAACTGTAACTATCTTCTCTAGGTTAGAATAAGAAATAAATATTGTGTTGCCGTCTTAAATTTTTATGCTGATGGGGAAACCATGCACAGAAGTTTGTGACCTATTAGATTCGTTCAATTTCTTTATAAATGTTTTGTTTTAGGACAATTCTATTCTTAAGTATATTCTGTTGTACTTGGTGAATTAATTAAAAAAGAACTTAAATTACATTTGGGTGTTGTCCCGAAATAGAGATTTAGAAATTGACGTAGAATATTTTCAATGCATGATTAAAGAGCATGAAGTATCATGCTAAAGTCCATTTGATTTCGTCTATAGTTCATATTTGCTCAATATATTTGTTTTATTTCCCAAGTGAATACAGTTAATAGTTTTTTTTATCCTTTTTAAGCATACATATCATTGAGTTTAGACAAAACTGCAATTTTTATAGATATTTTAACATTTGATCAAAATTTCAAACTACCGCACCAATACTACCGGCCAAATTAGTTGGTTGGTTGGTTGGTAGACATATATTCAGGTTTGTGTGCTTGGTCAGCGACCCGCTTATAAACCTTCGTCAAGTAAGACAGACACAACAGACAACACACACACATAAGTGGATCCAACTAATTTTTAGAGACAGAGGCCAACTAGAGGATCCCCAGAATTGGCTTGTCACCCCCAGAGGTATTGATTTGGTATGGGAACTTAGAGGACTTTCGGACCCAACAGATTTAACGAGCACGTACTCCGCATATACTCGGTAGGTCTTCAGTGGTACCGGGACTCGATCGCAGGACCTTCCGATCCCGAGACCGAGACGCTGACCACTAGGCTCACTACGGCCCTAATTAGTTGGTTTCAAACTACCAGCCAATAAGAAAAAAAAGTTCCAATAACGGAAGTCGCAGTTTTAAGAAAATTGGTTGGTTGGACATATATATTCAGGTTTGTGCGCTAGGTCAGAGACCCGGTTATAAACCTTCGTCAAGTAAGATAGACACAACACACACACGTAAGTGGATCCATCTAATTTTTAGAGACAGAGGCCAACTATTGACTTTTCGAAGCAGAGTTATTTGGTATGGTAACTTGGAGGACTTTATGACCACGACGGAATTTAACGTACACGGAGGTCTTCGGAAGGTAGCGGGGCTCGAACTCGCAACCTCAGGGATGCCAGTCCAAGACCTTACCGACCAGGCTATCCCGGTCGGTAACATAATTGGACGGTACTTATATTAATTTATGTATAATCCATATATGATGGCTATTTTTTCTGCTATTTCTTGTTTTTATGCAGTTTGTCGTTTTAAGTCGCGGAAAATAAAACAAAATCGCGGAGATTTCTTTTAGGTTCTGTGTGAGTTTTAAAAGTTCTTCAATGTTGCTCAGAGTAAAGAAGCATTGTGTGGAGAAAAGAAATAGGGTAAGCTTTGGTTGGGAAGAAAAATGCACTAAAATTGCCAAAAGTTTGATAATATTAGAATTCCTAAAAAGATACGATGAGCTCCAGTTAAAAAGTGGAATTTTCTTAAAGCTTATACTGTTGGTAGGTTGGTAGACATATATATTCAGGTTTGTGTGCTTGGTCAGCGACCCGCTTATAAACCTTCGTCAAGTAAGACAGACACAACAGACAACACACACATAAGTGGATCCATCTAATTTTTAGAGACAGAGGCCAACTAGAGGATCCCCAGAATTGGCTTGTCACCCCCAGAGGTATTGATTTGGTATGGGCACTTAGAGGACTTTCGGACCCAACAGATTTAACGAGCACGTACTCCGCATATACTCGGTAGGTCTTCAGTGGTACCGCGACTCGATCGCAGGACCTTCCGATCCCGAGACCGAGACGCTGACCACTAGGCTCACTACGGCCCCTTATACTGTTAGAGAATGTTCCTATAAATTTAGTTACCAACTTTTAAAATAAAACCAAAAAAAAAAATAAAAAAAATGAAGGGATCTATGGAATTTATTTTAATAATTCTATTGCAAAGACGCTGTTCATGTTAAATAAGTTTCAGCCAAACCAAATTTTTTTATTGGGCGTATACCGAATTCTAGGAAAAGAACTTTTTTTTTCTCCAAAATACTGAAAAATCCCTAGAAAAACTCCGAGTGTTTATTTTTAGCCCATATAAGGTAGGAGGATCTAGACACGTAGGAGGATCAATGTTTCTCTCAGATGTTAGGATTGCAAAAATAATAAATTAGATGTATAATTGTACGTTCCTGTTATGGGGATCTTGAAAAACAAAAAAATAAACGAAGAAAGATTATAAGTTCGATTTAATTACTCTTCAGTTCAGTTAGAAAATCAATTAATACAAAGAGTAAGAGTTACACAACACGTTCTCATGTTACAACATTCTTCACCTCTCCTAAAAGTGCAATACACACGCACATCTCTTTTAGCTTCACCCCTTTCTTCTCCGACGACGACGATCGTAGCGCCATCTTGCGCCGCCAGATGCGTGGCACAAAGTCTAATCTTTAACGGCCGTATTCACAAGTTCGAGTCACCCGCAGGTTTCCCCCGTCTAGGGGATAGATCGGTGGGTTTCGTGAATTTCCTTATTCACAAATGCGAGATCTGCCAAAAAGGAGAGTAAAGGAGCCGAATCTGCTCTGCGGGTTATCCCACCAATATCGGTGGGTGTTCATAGGGATATCTCTGAGAAATGTTCAAAATCAAAACAAACATAGCTTATCGGGTTCTTCTTTCAAACTAGTGATTATAATTATTTAGTTCTAATCCATTTTAATTGATCTTTATAAGATTGTTTATTGTAGAAGTACAGCATATTAGAAAGTTAAATATATTTTCAACAGGATTTATATTGATACTAAATTTCGACGTAGAGACTTACGTGAGATATGAGATAATTTTTTTTGTACAATCCATTTAAAAACGTATCTTTAAATTGACTAAAATTGTTTTAAAAGTTGTGTGCTGCGGTAGTTATGCACAAAAATTTTACAAACTTAATAATAAAATACAAATAATAGAGGAATATTATAACCATACTAGTATTTGCCACTGTAAAATATAATTAGCAGGTTAATATTCTTGATTAAAGATTTATACATATACATAATGATAATTATAAAGGCAGTAGCTTTCTTATTTTTCAATATTTCTTTATATTTTTAATTAAAGTTATTAAAACTTCAGAGTCATCTGGCATAAAGTTTATTTTCTTCGCTTCAGCCATTTTTTTAAAGGGGAGTCGGATGGGTGTTTGGGTCAAAAATTTCGTTTTTCTGTGTTTCTTTTATTTTCAATCTGCATATTTATAGCTTTAATTTTAGACCAAGATTATCGATTTCTGTTTAGTAGTTTTCTTTTTATAAGCATTTTTCAGAAACTATGTACATCAGTTCTTACCAATACCTTAATTTTCTTTTGCGTTTCCTGAAATATAAGGTTTTTCAACACTTAGTAACATTTTTCTCAGGAACTATGAAATATATCAGCGTGTTTTGTTTTATTATTTCTTCCCCATTAATAGCTCTTTGATTTAAACTGAGGAATTTTAAAATATATCTGCTCAATTTTAAATATCTCTGCTAAAAAAAGTTATATAACTTTAAATTGGATTTTTTTTTGGTTTTTTTTTAATATATATTTTAAAAAAATCTCTGTGAAAGTATTTATTTATACTGCGAAATATCCTCAGTTTAAATTAAAGAGATATATGTAAGGAACAAACTATAAAAAAAATTCATAGTGATATCTCATATAGTTCCTGAAAAAAATGTTCCTAAAGTCAGTAAAATCAACATGGGTGTGATAGAACTATCCGACTCCCCAGAGGCGATTGCGATCTGTCTCACGCTGCAAATAAAGAGATGTGTGAGAAATATCTCTAGCAGTAAAAACGTCACGTGATTCCGCTTGACCAATGATATGCCCTGTTACAAAATGAGAGTGAAACATGGGGAAGAAACTCGAAAGGTGAAACCCAGATAAATCTCGCGGTTGTGAATACGAATTTGAAATAACCCTCAAGTTGTCCCTTCCTCGCAGATTTCATGTTCTGGGGATATCTCGCTACTTGACTCGAACTTGTGAATACGGCGGTAAAAGATGTATTGGACACCACCCCTCACAAAGCCTTCTGTCGAAAATTGGTTTGTAGATATTGCCGCATAAATGAGATCTGCCATCATGCCTCTATAGCCTAGTGGTAGGGTGCTCACCTAGCACGCGGGCAGCCCGGGTTCGATTCCCAACCAGTTCGTGTAATATAGGAAAATCGTAAACAAAAAATATTACTTATTATTTGCCTGGAATCGAGATGGTTCTAGAACTTTCTTTAATATTCTATTTCGATTATTCTAGAATATTCTATGTAACTATGAAACCTAGGTCCCACCAGTTAGTGGGCAGTTCTGCATTCTGTTGGCTTCTGAATAAATAAGCTTATTACTCTAAACCGTGTGTTCATTCCAATCTTCGTGACAAATTTGGTGGAAGCGCTGGGTAGCAATCCTTACAAACGTGGATCATAGTAGTGGCCTTCGCAGAAGCAATCGTATAAGGGGAATACCACCTGAATTTGGACTTTATTCTCCAGAAAGAAGAAGAAAAAATGGCGGAAGAGCCTAAGCCCGTCATTGTAACTCCTACGTTACAACAACAGAGGAGCCCATCGACCTTCCGTGGTACACCTGAAGAAGATCCAATGAAATGGCTCAAAGAATACGATCGAGTGGCCAAATTCAATCAGTGGGACGATATGATGTGCCTCGCTAACGTGTATTTCTTCCTTGACGGTACTGCTAAGCAGTGGTACACAAACAACGAAGACAATCTGCAGTCATGGGAAGCGTTCAAAAACGGATTATGCTCACTTTTTGGCGATCGCCAAAAGTATACCAGAAAGGCAGAGGAGCAGCTGAAGTACCGAGCACAGCGCCCAGGGGAAAGCACACAGTCATACATACAAGGGGTGTTAGGCCTTTGTCAAGAAGTAAATGCAACCATGACTGATGATGAAAAAGTGTCGCACCTAATGAAAGGCATCGCGGAGGACATTTATCAGGCCCTTCTGGCAAGGGAAGTAAAAACTACGGCTGACTTCATTAAATGGTGCAACTATATCGAGGATATGAAACAGAAGCGGGTTGGGCGGCGAAGGTTTGAGAGGCTTCCAAACGTTGTACCGGTGGCATCAGTGGAAGACGAACTCGATCTAGTGACCCTTATTCGAAGAGTTGTACAAGAGGAGGTTCATCGAGTAATCAACCAAATACATGAACCTATCCCCTATTCAGACACCTATTCGCAATCCCAATCGCTTGGAGAAATGGTCCAAGACGAAGTTGAAAAGGCCCTGGCACCAGTTTCAGCAAACCCTGTTGAAACTCAACGACGACCATCCTACGCAACAATAACCAGAAGATCAAGAATTCCTACCGATGCCCAGAGACTGCCAATGCAGCCGAAGAAAACCGATCTTTGGCGAACGGCTGATAACAGACCAGTATGTTTCCATTGTGGACGTCCTGGACATGTCGTACGCTACTGCAGGGAGAGAAAGGCCGTTTTTGACAATTATCGAAATCGCCGACAAAACTATGAAGATGACTCTGGTGAAGACACTCGCCGACCAAACATCATCCGCCGTTCTACGCCTAGCCCAAATAGAGGACGCTCCCCGACTCGCCGTTTCAGATCGCCGTCGCCCTATCGTCGACCCAGTCGATCTCCAAGCCGTAGGGATGAGGGAAACTAAGCGGGGCGACCTTTCAAGGAGGTAAGGCCGCATGTGACGAAAATCCTCCGCCGGCCGCAAAGATGACAGGTAACCAACTGGACGTAATAATTGACAATAAGCCAATACGTGCTCTAGTAGATTCCGGAGCTTCATTCTCCGTAATCTCTGACAAGTATCGCCGATCCTTAAAGAAGGTGCTGTTCTCAGAGGCCAAAGACATTGTGCTGAAAGTCGCTGATGCAAGTTTTGTCCGACCAATAGGAAAATGCATTTTGCGTGTCCGTATAAATAGCCTCGAGCAACCTTTTGAATTCATCGTTTTGCCGCATTGTAGTCATGACGTAATCCTGGGCTGGGACTTTTTATCGGCTTCCCAAGCTGTGATAGACTGTGGACAGAGGGAGCTATTCCTAGAAGACAATTGCCAGGATTTCGCGGCATTGGACACCTGGAAGATGTATGCCACAAAGGACTATACACTTAATCCTCGCTCTATAACCAAAATAGCAGTATCGGGACTCCAAGCCCAGGGACACGTTAATGTTGTAATAGATGGTAGTAAACGCTTGCTCCTTGAGAAAAACATTGCTGTACCATCCATGATCTCTTCATATCATGAACAAAGTGAGATCTGGGTTGCAAACCTCCAGTCTGCAAACCAAGTTATCCCTAAAGGAATGTTCATAGGACTAGCTGAGCCCTTAGATGAAGTACATTTATGTGCGATTTCTGACACGTCGTATGGTCCCGAACAAGAGACGCCGAATGCCGAAATGGATTACTCCCTGATGATGTCTCCTGATTTAAGTGCCGGACAAAAAAACGAGCTTGCCAAACTTCTACGGACATTTTCTGGAATTTTCAGGAAGACTGACAAGAATAAGGACACCCGGACTAATGTGAAGCACAGGATCAACACTGGCGATCATGTTCCAATAAACCAACGAGCCTACCGTGTCTCCCCTATGGAAAGACGAATAATTCACGAAGAAGTGCAGAAAATGCTTGAAGGGGGTATTATCCAGCCATCCGAAAGTCCCTGGTCGTCACCCGTTGTGCTCGTAAGGAAAAAAGACGGAAGCTGGCGTTTTTGTGTAGACTATCGCAAGCTCAATGAAGTCACGAAAAAAGATGTTTATCCCCTGCCTCGTATCGACGATACCCTGGACTGTCTGAAGGGCGCCAAGTTCTTTTCTTCCATGGACCTCCGATCTGGGTACTGGCAAATCGACGTAGATGAAGCGGATCGTGAAAAGACGGCATTTATTACCCCTGAGGGGTTATACGAGTTTAAAGTCATGCCGTTTGGACTCTGTAATGCACCGGCAACATTTGAACGGATGATGGATAATTTGCTACGCCATTTTAAATGGTCGACGTGCCTTTGCTACCTGGATGACATAATTGTGTTCTCAGAAACGTTTGAAGAACATATCTCTCGTCTGAGTCTCGTTCTGTCTTCAGGATGCCGGTCTGTTACTTAACCACAAAAAGTGTCTTTTTGCAGCCCGAGAAGTAAAAATTCTGGGTCATCTTGTATCTAGTAGTGGAGTCCGTCCAGATCCGGACAAAGTGAAAGCCGTCAGCAATTTTCCTACTCCTAAGAATGTGCATGATATACGAAGCTTCCTTGGACTTTGTTCCTACTTCCGAAGATTTATTAAGGGTTTTTGTTATCTTGCAGAACCCTTGCAGATGCAGTTGAAAGGTGATGCTCAGTTTCATTGGGGTCCGGAAGAAAGGGAAGCTTTTGAGAACCTAAAGAAAGCTCTTACTTCTGAACCAGTACTGGGAATGTACGACGAAAAGGCTCCAACCGAAATTCATACAGATGCCAGTGGATATGGTATTGGTGCAGTCCTGGTGCAAGTTCAAGACAACGACGAAAAAGTTTTGGCATACGCCTCCAGAACTTTAACGAAAGCCGAAAGAAATTACTCCACTACGGAGCGGGAATGCCTTGCAATCGTATGGGCAATCAACAAATTTCGTCCTTACATTTTTGGAAAATATTTTACTATTATTACTGACCATCATTCACTATGCTGGCTCCTGAGTCTCAAGGATCCTTCTGGAAGATTGGCGAGATGGGCCCTTCGTCTTCAAGAGTATAATTTCTCAGTAAAATATAAAACAGGCAAGAAGCATAGGGACGCCGACACTCTCTCGAGAAATCCTGTGGAAGAAGAAACCGAGACACGCGAAAGATGTTTAGCTGTCGCTACGAGCATGAATCTTGCGGTCGAACAGAGGAAGGACTCCGGGCTCGCTAAAATGTACCCTTCGAAAAATTGTTCTCCAACCAATGACACATTTAAAGAAATTAACGGAGTGCTCTGCAGAAAGAGCAGAAAGAGCAGAATCTTTATAGTTCGCCTGTCACTTCTTAGCATCTCAAATATTTTGATTGTGGAACAGTCCACTTTGGAAACAGGTAAAGTTGGTTGGTTGACATATATTTTCAGGCTTATGTGCTTGGTCACAGAGACCCGCTTATAAACCTTCGTCACGAAGGATGGACACGACATACACACATACAAGACAGATGAACAGGTAAAGAACCTGAAGGAGGCAGGGTTGCCAATCCAATGACGTTTGGAGAGCATAAGGTAGTGTTGGGTTAGTTTGGTTGGAAATATTGTGTCACACTAAAACTACACATGAATTATTGGTGAAAGGAGTATTATAGTTGTTTGCTGATAGGGTAGTCAACGATTGCGCACGTATTACTTTGCTATCTTGACTTGCTCGTCAATCGATTTGCATCTGTAGTATGTTGGTTGGTTGGTAGACATATATATTCAGGTTTGTGTGCTCTGTAGTATGTATTATTTAACACATTCTGTATAACCACAAAAAAGGCAAAGGTGGCATTGGGAAACGCTATAAGTTAAAATACAGGGTGGCCCAAAAGCAAAGGTGGCAAGTTTCTAGGTTTTTTGCCCGGTTCGTTTCTGCTGCAGTGCCGTGTATTCCTCCGCGTTTCGTTATTGAACCGGCTCGTTTGCTGCCCTGTTCAGTGAATCACACACCTCACGCCACGTTTCTTCTACCTCAATGGTAACAGCCGAACCTTAAGACTAACTGCCCAAGACCATGTGACAGTATGGCCCTCTTGAGGACGATCCTGGCCGCAGATTACAGTTCTGTGAGATAATGTGCAACAACTGACTGAACAAGCAAACCTGCTTTCAAAAAATAACTGCTGCTGTATAAATAACTGTATGCATAACTAACTGTAAGCCCAGTTTTGGGCCACCCTGTATATGAAAGTTCTTGAAGCAATAGAAATCAATCTCTCAAATAAAGTCTTATTCTGATAATTTTGAAAGTTAAAATTGTAACATTTTTTGTAGAATGACACATACCGCTTTTTTATAAAACCTTTTCCAAAGAACTTATATGATTTTGATAACCCTATGTTAAATACTTTTAACCCTTTCAGTCCCAGTGATGCCATTTGGCATCATCATTTTTCTGATCATAATTTTAAAAAAAATAATAGGGCTGACATCTATTAGGATTAATAAAAAATATTTTCTAATAGAAAAAAGTTTGAAGAATTGAATGATGTGCTTTTTTTTTATATCATAAATGGCCTATAGACGATCAGAAAAAAATTCTAAAATGATGATGACAAATTGCTCTTGGGACTGAAAGGGTTAAAGCGCAACTCCTTTACTATAGAAAAGTCATCAAAAACTTAATTGAATTGTTCGATATGTAACGTGTACAATGGCAAGTGTATTTATATATAAAGATATTTTGTTTTTAAAAAACAATTGCCATAGGACCTAGTCAAATTAGTAAAGTGGTTAACTCCAGATGTATTGAAAATAAGGTCCACTATTTAGAAAATTTAAAAATAAAATAAAAGAATTAAGAAAAGAGATAAAATAGTGTTTTTTGCTTTATTTTTATTCACATAAAATTACAAACAATAATAAGGAACATTACATAAGGAATGTTTTGAATATCTTCGCCGATTGGTCCATGTCAGCTTTCCTTCTTAGAGTTCTATAAAAAAAAAAACCGATGTATTTCTTAAACACTAAAAGAAGATTTCTTTTTTAAAATTATTTTTCTTACCGTTTGAATACGGTAAAAAAAATCTACGGTGAATTTTCTGAGCATAATTTAATAGTTATTTAAGCAACTAGTGCCGAAAATGATACTTTATTAAGCGAGTGGCTTTTATTTCACGAGACCGTAGGTCCAGTGAAATAATGACAAGAGCTTAATAAAGTATCATTTGGCACGTGCTTGCTTACAATATTTTTTATAATACGTGCAAAAAAGTATTGTTTGGCGTGAAATTTGTGTTCTTACTTTTGTCTTATTAAATTTCCTTTAATAATTTTTGTAGTACTTGTAGTTTCCATGGAGATATTAGAAAATGTAAAAGTAATGAACCAATAGAAATAAGTGAGTTTCATAACATCATTCAGTTTCCATGGAGATTCACGACATCATTTTGTTTTTCTACCAGATACTCTTATATTTACTTTACCGCACTTGAGCCGAAAGTACTTACTTTCGGCACTGTCTGTGACGTAAGCACGTAAAGTGTCATTTTCGCAACGATTTATGAATGAATATGATATAAAAAAAGTGAACTTTTTTGCACGTTGTTATAAAAATACTTTTTAATTATTTAAAATAAGACTACTGCTCAAATAATCACTGAAGTTTGACAAGGGTGCATAAAATCCATTCAAGTATAAGGCCTGGATTTTCGAAATATTAACATTAGATTTAAATAATTGTATTCAAATTTACTTCAAAGTGTTTGTTAAACACAGAGTACATTTGAATGGAAAATATTATTTTTTTTTACATAATTTTTAAATTTTTAAAGAATCTTAAAATTTTAGACTAGTGTCGAAATCTGCCTGTAAACTATGGCATTCGCAATAAATAAAAATTGCTAATTCCTATTATGATATGACTTATGACTTTCTTGGTGTGGGGCAAGTTCGCACCTCAAGTCTATTGTACTCAACCCCAGAAATGACACAGGCACAAGAGACACAAAGAAAGAGACGACACAAACACATAGACAAATAACAACATTGTTGTTGTTGTTTCTAATGCCACTCGGTAACCGAGCCCGGAGTAGAGAACTACCCGATTTTAAGACGAAGTGGGGCGGCTTCCGTTTTTATTGAGCGCCACAAGGGAGGAAGTCCGACTTTTGCTCGTCAACATGACACATCCGTTTTACAGGAAGGTCCCTTTCACACATCCATTCTCACTCACATATCGGAATTTTGATCCAGATCAAAGGCCGATAACCCCCTGATCTGGTACCCCCAGAGGTATTAATTTGGTATGGGAACATGGAGGACTTTGTGACCACGACATATTTAACGTGCCCCAGCCACCATTAGCAACACGGCGGTCTTTAGTCGAATACAAGCGCCGACCCAGCAACCATCAGAATTGCGTGCACCGCCGAGGACAGAACCCACAACCCTTCCGATGCGAGCACGACGCTTCACACGACTGAGCTACCGCGGCTCAAATAACATTTATTGATGGACGCAAACACCCATTCCTTTACCGGGATTCGAACCCGAACCCTTAAGCTCCAAAGGCTAGCTCCCTAACCGTTGTGCTACCGAGTCGTCTCTATTATGATAAGAAAGATAATATTTTATGCTCAGAAATTTGTATTTTATGCTCAGAAATTTGTATTTTATGCTGTTTGTAGTGTTGCCGAAGACATTACAGCTACCCGTGTACGCCAAAAGGCTACTCAAGGGGATGACCAAGTTGCTTCGACTTAGGTACTTCAATATTTTTTTTTATAATAATAGAATAAATGTACAAAATAAGAGTTACCTACAATGGTAAACTTCGTCCGTTTTCATCGGGTGCTTTCAAAGGCTGAAAGAGAAATTATGAAAATGTAATATTTAAACTTGAATTACATTTAGATATTTAACCAGAAGTTCTGAAAAAACGAAATAGCCTAATTTTCCTTTACATACAGAGATTCTGATATTCCTACGTGCAGCAGACGGAAAAAAAATTATGTAGTGTTTCTGAAGTGATTACGCGAAATGAACGCCCATATAATTTGAGGTTGGGCGTGTGTAGCGGATCACCACACCACTCCCCTCCTAGACAATGAAGTATGAAATTGTGCGCAGGTACGTTGTGATGCGTTAAGGGGAGCAGTTTGCAGCCTTGAATGCATTAGTAGCGAGTGAGCAACCGTGGTTGAGCGAATCGTAGCAGGAACATGGTTGGAGTGAGTGACGATCACGTCCAGGACACCCAGTGTAGAGTTGACAAAGACTTGATTTATCGTTAAAACTGCCGGCTAAGTGACTTGAGGTATTACGTGTCCACCTCATAAGCCCAAGATTGCGGGTTCAAGCTCGGCTGTGTAGTCAGATTTTCTGGATGGGTAAATCGCTAGCACTCATGTTATATGATTATTTAGTCTTTTATATTTTAATTTATTTCGTATGTTACTGTATATATGTTACCGTAGTGCAAGTAGTGGCAACGAATCTTAACTCAACGACAAGTTTGTTATTGTGTAAAAGATCCCTTGAGTACCCATTTGGCTTGGGTTCTTTCGACAAAATTAAATATCGGCATACTTTAACATCCACAAAAGCCTCAGACTCATTGTAATCTGGGTGCCAAAATTGGTAGAGAAGATGGTGCCACAAAAAATGGCTCTCAGTTCTAGGGAATATGCAGGAGTCTGCAAAGCTAATAAGCAACCCCGTTGGGAAAAAAATATTTCTACTGCAATCATCCGGACCTTCAAGTACGGCGAACATTACCGAAACCTTCGCATATGGAACGAATTTTACGGTGTAAACCTCTAATAGACGCGGGTTATAAGTAAAGAAATAGGGTACTTGACTTTAAAAAATTTTATTGGCTTCAAATATTCTTATGCCAAAAATATATAAGACCCGTATTTTTTCTTTTTTGAAATACCCCATAAAAAGGTGGAAAAATGAATTTTAAATTAAGGACGAAAAATCACTCCCGAAAACGCTTTGTGGTTGTCACGTGTTATCTATGACGTCACTAGTGACTATAAACAAACTTTGAAACACCATTTTGGAATCTACTTTAAGCAAATTTGAAACTGTCCGCTTCTGTAAAATCTCCACCCATTATCTATATATTTCTTATTTTAATAGTAAGTTAGATTAAAACCAGTTTAATTACAAACAAAAAAACACCACACCGGTAAGTTAGATTAAAACCAGTTTAATTACAAACAAAAAAAAACATTACACCGGTATGTTTATACATACTAGTGACGTCAGCCAAATCAAATCGACGCGTTTGTGATCACGTGACGTACCGATGAAAAAAAAAAAGCCATTTGAAAATGATTTTTATTAATTATTTAAAGATTTATTTTGCAAAAAAAATATATACGTTTGTTATATTTGGGTTCAAACTATAATTTAATCAATATTGGACGGGATTTTAGCGATACTGTCAAGTACCCTATCAATTATCTATATACATAAAAGGCAACTTCCGTTTGTTTGTATAAGACACGAGATCTAAAGAACCACGCAACAGATTGTCACGAAATTTGGCACAAAAATTCATCTCATCTCCGGAACAAACATAGGCTAAGAATTTTTCGAATCAGACCATTCCTTCTATCGTTTCGAACGTTTTTCTGAAAAAACTACACCACTTTGGCTCAAATCCGATCATTTTTTTACTTTCCTGATGCCATCGGCTGAAAAAATTAAATAAAACTTTTAACGAAAACATTTAAAATTCAAAATGTTTATTTTATTCTGTTGCCATTAACTTCAGAAACTAAATGCATTATTTGAAAAATAATTGACGTTTCAAGTGACGTAATTCCGACAGTCTCCATTCCCGGATTTTATTGTGGGTTTATTTGATGATTTTTTCATTGATTTTTCTGTTGACTGCATGTATGCATATTTAAGCAATAAATTTATCGTTAAGCTATTACTGAACTATGATGGTTAATAAAGGCCGTCGCACTAGAGCTATTAGTGTGTTATGTCTTTATTTTTTCGCCAAATACGTTGCCAAACTCGCCAAATTATTAACTAAAATTCGCCAAATAGGCAATTTCTTTTATGAATAATTTATAAGCTGGTCGGTTGTTCGAAGGTCATTGTGTTTGAGCTGTATAATGGTGTGGGGTAGCTATATCTATTTTCTCGCCAAATTATTTCCCAAAACGCGCCAAATGAGCAAAAAGGTTTTATGTATTTATGAGGGAATTGTGATGGCATTTATGAGTGCATTTTACAGCGTATTTTTCATTTTGGAATTTTAAGGCAATGAAACGGGATTTTATAATTTATAACGAGCGGAAACAATAAAAAGTTTATGATCCTATAACAGGTTATATGGTAAACATATTTGGAACGATCTGATATTTTTTTTAATCCGTGCGAAGAACGGGTATAAATTTGCTAGTAAGTTAATAAATTACGAGTCATGATTACCTGCATCGCTGGCTGCGAGAACGGCTCCCTCGAAGACGAGCTTCTCTGCATGCTGATAGGCCTTCGACACCTTCAGTAGGTAGGCCTCCGTCTCTTTGCTGGTGAGCGCGTCACGAACGGCCCGGTGGGCGAACACGTACTGCTCCTGTGAAATACATTGATTTCGGAATCAAGGCCATGTTTCAACCCACGATATATACATGAATACGAGGTCGCCAGGTGGCCTAGTGGGTTTGATAGAAGCCCATCACGCTAACAGTCTGCGCACTGTACCGGGTGCGTACACACAAAATCAAACAATGGCGAGTGAAAATGCTTTAGGTAAAGTCTTGGAAAATGATTGGCGATATTTGGAGAAAAGGTTCACATCTGGTTCACTCTGGTATTGTCGTTGCATATACACTGTGATCGGTAATAAAACACTCATATTCTGAGACCTCTATTCAGCGACGTACACTCTTAAAACAAACGAGCGGTTTTAACTCAGTCTGAGTTAATTTCCACTCCTTCCCGTGCCGAAAATGCACTTCTCCTATAGGAGTGAATTTCACTCTTTTTCGGAGTGGGTAAAAGAAATAAAATAAAACAATCTGCGTCCTACCCTCTTAAAACGAGCGGTTTTAACTCAGTCTGAGTTAATTTTCACTCCTTTCCGGTGCCGAAAATGCACTTCTCCTATATGAGTGAATTTCACTCTTTTGTTTTAAGAGTGTACTCAGAGTTAAGACTCAAATTTTGGTAAGCATGCTATTCAAGACATGGGAAAACGGAGTATGCAAAAAAATAGTTCCAGAAACTCCGATAGAGGGCACTATACACAAAAAAAGCTAAAGAGACAAAATACACATTGGTAACTATTATTTTTGCGTAATCCGTTTCCCCATGTCTTGAATAGTGTGCTTACCAAATGTTGAGTCTTTACTCTGTGTAGTTCGCTGTATAGAGGGCTCAGAGTAGGGGTGTTTTATGACCGATTTACCCTGTATGCCTATAGCTTCAAGCTGACCGTGTTCTCAAACTAATTTACCTTCTTCTCGACGAGGTCCGGCCTCAGCAGCCTCATGTGGTCCAGTCTCTCCGGGAAGTTCACCCTGCCGTAGTCGCCCTTGGCCATCTCCTTCATCGAGTCGAACAGGATGACCGTGCCCGTACGGCCGATTCCCGCACTGCACAACACAGAACATCAGTATAATAATACACAAAATACAATGTCAGTATAAAAATAGTCAAACACAGACTAGAATAATTGTGCCTACCCGGCGCCGCAACGGTTAGGGAGCTAGCCTTTGGAGCCTCTGGGTTCGGGTTCGAATCCCGGTAAGGCACGGATGTTTGTGCTTGTCGAGTATATGCGGAGTACACTCTTAAAACAAACGAGCGGTTTTAACTCAGTCTGAGTTAATTTCCACTCCTTTCCGTGCCGAAAATGCACTTCTCCTATAGGAGTGAGTTTCACTCTTTTTCGAAGTGGTTAAAAGAAATAAGAGAAAACAATTTGCGTCCTACACTCTTAAAACGAGCGGTTTTAACTCAGTCTGAGTTAATTTCCACTCCTTTCCGGTGCCGAAAATGCACTTCTCCTATAGGAGTGAATTTCACTCTTTGTTTTAAGAGTGTACGTGCTAGTTAAACGTGCTAGTTCTGTGGGCGGTCATTGCGCAGTTTCCCACGGGTACAGGTCCCTGGAGACTATTCCCCTCCCCTTCAGGGACATGTCTAAATTGTGGAGGTGGCAATAGATGGCAGCATCTGTCTTATATGTGTGTATGTCGTGTCCGTCCTTCTTGACGATGGTTTATAAGGGGGTCTTTGTGACCAGGCACACAAGCCTGAAAATATATGTCTACCAACCAATCAATAGTTGTGCACTCGGGACCTGATCTAGGAAAACTCAGAATAGAAGCACGACAAATTTTACGGGGCCATTTAAGGAAAATTTTGTGTACGATTACCCGTAATGGTGATGCTAGTTGACCGAATTATATATTTGCTACTATTTTATCGTCTTCCTTACAACTTCGATAAAACCAATCACGTTAGGCCAACGTCTGAGTCAAAGTCTATCTAACAACAAAGTGGGATTTTGAATTTTTTAAAAAAGATATTCTGATAAGCAACAGCATAATAGAAATGGATATTTAAGAGGGACTGTCAGTCCCATAGAGATAGTGCATTAGTTTTGAAATCACAATTTTTGCAAAACAATTGCTTTGCCATGTTATCCCATTTTCACCAGGTATGAGAATAACCATAACATCAATTTAAAACAAAATTGAATAGAAAATAACATCCGGTTATTTAATTATTAATTGATAAAGTTTTAAAATAGTGTCGCCATATGCTGTAATTTTTGGCATTTTAAAACTTCAAAAATATATAATTAAATAACTAGATAACATTTTAGTTTCAAAATTTGTTTCATTTCGATGTTATGTTGATTCTCATACCTAGGCAAGAAGGGCTAACATGGCAAAGCAATACTTCTGCGGAAGTTGTGATTAGAAAACTAATGCAATAGCTATATGGGACTGACAATCCCTCTTAAGACAACAGGCCTTACGGTAGATCCGGCCCCGAGTATAATAATAGACAGACACAGGCTAGGATAAAGATGCACTAGCAAGCACCAGGATAGGAATGTGGGTCAGTAAAAAAGGTCAGGTTTCACGATCCTTGTTTGAGTGGATGCTGGCAGTTTAAGGGGAATGGCGCGCTGGACCGGGAGTCTCCAAAGCAAAATGCATCAAAATGCAGTATACCCCCAGTATACCATTGAACAATCACACATTAGACATAGTCTTAATAATTAGGGACATATCATACAGACCATAGTGTGGACAGCCATTTATCTGGATACTAATGGACAAACACATCAGTATAATACTAATCAGAATATCGTGAGGCAAATATTATAACTTGTAAAACTAATGTAACTAATAATACTAATATGACCACAAATTTGGCTTGATACGGATAATTGGAAAAAAATGCATTAGGATGTATTTCACACAGCGTTTTCGGTTATTTTTGGTGTACATGAGGAACTGTCAGTCCCATAGAGCTAATGCATTAGTTTTCCAATCACAGCTTCCGCAGACGTATTGCTTTACCATGTTAGCATTTTTCCATAGGTTTGGGAATCAACATAACATTGAAATGAAACGAATTTGAAACGAAAATTTTATCTAGTTGTTTAATTATATATTTTTTAAGTTTTAAAATGCCAAAAATTACTGCAGATGGCGACACTATTTAAAAATTTATCAATTATTAATAAAAATAACCGGATGATATTTTCTTTTCAATTTTGTTTTAAATTGATGTTATGATGATTCCCATTCCTGGTTAAAATGGATAAGATGGCAAAGCAATTCTTTTGCAAAAGTTGTGATTTAAAAACTAATGCATTAGCTCTATGGAACTGACAGTCCCTCTTATGCTGTCGCATGATTCACGGTGGCGATGTAAGTCAATTGGCAACGACAGGGTAAAATATCTTACTTTTACTGTTTCGCCAATTACAGTCACTTTTGTAGTGACTACTTAAAGTGAATACTTTTTTTGAAACCGTAAGTAATTTTTCTACTTGAGTGAACACTTTTTTTGAAACCGTAATAATTTTTTTTCTTGCTTCAACTAACTCAGCATTGCCGGCACTAAATACGGCAAAAAATTACTGGAACTAATGAACCTATTAATCCATAATAATAAAAGAAAGAGTCTGTCTGTATGTCTGTGGATCGTAAAAGACCTACTTATACTGCCCTCAGAAATTCGAAATTTTAAAGATGGATTCCCTTTAATACCAAAGTGTGCACATGAGGCTTAGTTTTTTCATTTTTGTTCCATTTTTAGAGAAAATTCTAATTTTCTGAAAAAAATACACCACTTTCGATCAAATCCGATCATTTTTTCCCTTTCGTGTTGCCATTCGACAGAAGAAATTAAAATGAACACACAAATTAATTAAAATTGCTTTTATTTTCTTGCCATTACCTTCAGAACACTAAATTAATGATTTGAAAAATAATTGAACGTGCCAATGAACAAGTTTTTTTTTAAACCCAGAATGGAGGTTTTGACGTGAAATAACATTGTTATACAATTATGGTTAATTTTGAATTTATCAGGAAAATTGCGATGACAGTAAGTTCATTATGAGAAAGATTTTGTGATATGAGGATGTGCATTTTATAGCGTATGTATTTTTATTTTGGAATTTTAAAGCAATATAAGTAACGGGATTTTATTCTCTATAATGAACTGGAACAAAGGCAAAGTTTATTATCCTATAGCAAATTAAATGACACGTATACTTGGATCGATGCGATATTCTTTTAGTCCGTGCGAAAAACGGGTATTTATTTGCTAGTAACTAATAAACCTATTGTACCTCAATTATAAACGAAGTGTTGGTATGGGTAAGTAAGTGGAAACCATACCTGCAGTGTATCAGGATGGGCGCCTTGTCACGTGGTGCGTATTCATAGCGGGCCTGGTTCAAGAGGGACACGATCCCGTTCGTGTCACGTGGGACTCCGAGATCTGGCCAACCGGTGAAGTGGAAATGGCGGACTATGCGAGGGACTCCTCCCTTAGAAACAACAAAAAAGATACTTCATTGTAAAACGTTTAGTGTAACCTGGCGTTACGTTGCCAAACAAGGAAAATGCCTAATTGTGGTAAACATTCCATTTCATATTTCATACAACTCGATAAGTATAGCAACCACAGTCTAAATTTTCAATCTCGCCAAGTATCGTAATTACCGGCCATTATATCATACATGTACCGTCTAATGAAGCCATGTTTCTCCCAAAAGGTCAGCTGTATATAGGATGTTCTAGAGTAGGTAAATCTGAAATTCTTCATATCATGGCTTCAAACGGAAGGAGTGCAAACATTGTGTATACGGAAGTTCTTCTGCATTAAAGTTCGAATCTTTTTGAAGATGACAACCACTGTCTTAGGCAAATCTTAAGTAATCAATCTTATTAAAGCAGATAACTCCAATCCAATATTCTTTAAGACAAATTTTCTATTAAGCTAACGGGTTCCCAGCAAGGCGGGACCTTAGTACTTCATAAAACTGGTGAAGAAAGTGCTGTTAATACTGGTGTAAGTTTTTACCAAACGAAACAGTAAGCTTTCACCATAAAAAAATAACAAGTTTAAACCATAAAAAATAGTAAGTTTAAACCATGAAAAAAGAGTAAACTTTACACCACACAAATGGAGTAAGCTCATATCACAAAACTAAAATAAGATCACACCATAAAAACGGAGTAAGCTTACATCACACGATAATACAGTTGGCATTTGACACAATAAAAAGAAAAAACGAGGAAAATTAAATGCCGTTTCCAATTTTATGGAATAAAAGTTAACTGCTATTATTACTCTAGTATACTGCCAAGGGTAGGTAAACTGCTGTATCTACATTAATGACTTGGACCATTGTTGCAAGCACTCAATAAATCTAACCTATTAGAAAGTATACTAAAAGTTTAATTATTTCAGAGCAAAAATGGTTCAATTCATTGTTGTGTAGTTTACCTGGCTCATGGCAGAATACAATGTAAAACGTTTAGTGTAATCTTACTCCATTTAACTGGTGGCATAATATGATGCTGCCTTCTAGCGTAAGTTTTTACCATACCAAATAGTTAAATAATTAAAAGAATCTAGTCGTATCTAGTTGAAAATAAACTGTATAGATGGCAGCACCAAAACCATCACGCGAGTCCAATGTGCGTTATGTGGTGCTGCCATCTATACTGCGTAAACAGGACTAGATACGCACCCTCGAGGCAAATGATGTTATATTGATAGTTTCTCAAAAATGAATTTAATAATTCACTTCTCCATTTCTAAGCCTTTCTATTTTATTTCGCACATAAATAGGTACCTACCTTCTTGATGAGGAAAATTCTCAGGACATGCTGGAACTTGGGGAAAGGGATCTCGGCCACTTTTACCACCGTAATGTCGCCGTACATGCCGTTCACCAGCGGCCAGTACCTGAACACCTTGCTCTGCAAAAGGAGGACAGAGATCACACAATGGAAGAAGCCTTGTCAACAAGGTTATCACAATTCTTTTTACGTTTGAACCAAGATATGCTACACATAATGCGGCATGTTGCATTGTTTTTCCACAAACGTCTTAGCCGTTTTATAAACCGTTAAGTAAAACTATTTATTTTCTTATTTTAAAAAAGTAATATATAGACTGCTATTTAGTTAAAAATAAATTATATAGATGGCAGCACCAAAACTATCTAATTATCAAGCGGATCCAATGTACTTTGTTTCGTGCTGCCATCTATACGATGTAAACAGGATTAGATACGCACCCTCGATGCGACATTGTTATAATCAATTTTTCAAAAATGAATTAAATAATAGGCTAAAAATTTTCAACTCGTTTTTGGGGCTTCATTACAAAAAGCCCTACACTTGCTTTTTACTGTAAATGAATTCAGAATGTATCGGATTAACGGCTCTCTAGAGCTACCCATGGGCAGTTCTACAAGGGAGCCACCTTTAGCCTTTATACCGCGCTAAACAGTAAAAAAAAAATACCTAATATAAGTAATATATGCATTTTTTTCTACAATACACTTATTGAGAAGTTTATAATACATTCAAAATTATTTTTATGACGATTTTACATCGATTTTCTTTTGGGTTGTTACACAGGAAATTAAAAGAGGACGCTGCATACCGGACTGGATTGTAGGTGGTGGCGCTACCTACCTCATTGTGCTCCACGAGGTTGGCCAGCATGACTATCTTCTTGATATTGAGGTGCCATACCATGGCCCACAGGTCGCTGGTCGTGGAGTTGAGGGGACCTGTTCAACAGAAAAAAAAATCGAAGTTTAATAGAAATGAAGAGTACAGGGGAAAAACCGCTTAATTTCGTTGAAAACTTTTCTCATCAGGCATCTTTGGCGATGATAGCGAGTGATCGCCTAAACTGGTGTAAGGAAACCAGTTTCTCAATTTTGTTGTGCATCTTCTCTCACTGCAACCCTGAAACCACCCTGTTCCACGTTTTATTCAAAAGACTGTTCATCATCATGTTAAGCTTTAAAAATAAAGTACGATTGATTGAAAATCACGAATTTTTCTAAAACAATTAAGAGAAATTTTAAGATTCGCAAATTAATTGAAAAGTCCTAAACCACGACTTTTCTACCTACCGAGATTAACCACGGAGACGGCCTTGGATTAACGCGATGCACGATTCCGACGCTTGGACCAAGCGAAGAAGAAAGAGAAAAACCGGTTTCCTGTCGCCAATGTCTGCCAAGCAGATACAATTACGGAACTACTCCTAATAAATTAAGCGGTTCTTCCCCTGTACTCTTCAAATGTTTCTGCTGATGTAACGCACTAGTTTTAATTTTTCTCCGTAGCACGACTTCATTGATTGCTTCGGATTCACTCGCAAAATAGAACCAATATAGATGAAAAGAAACTTTTCTTTCTATGCGAGCTTTCTTTTACAAATGATTTGAACAACCATCAGCACAGCAAGAAGTTGGCGCTTAAATTTAATATAAACTTAAATTTTATATATTTTAAGTAAAGTATTCTTAGGAAACTCATTTTGGAATACCAAAACGAAAGTAATTCTAGGCAACAAATGAAAACAAACCGTTGGAGCTGTTGCCATCCATGACGTGAAATAACCGCATTCATTTTTTAAAAATTGATTCATATAATTTTATTGTAAAATTATATATTGAAGAAAAAAATACTAGAACCAATTCAAGTTTATAACACAAGAAATCAAGTTTAAATTACAAGATCTATAAATATTAAAAAAAAAATTGGAATATTAATTCAAAAGTAATTCCAGGCAACTAATGAAAACAAACCGTTGGAACTGTTGCCATCCACGACGAGAAATAACCCCATTCAAGTTTTTGAAATTGATTCATATAATTTTATTGTAAAATTATATATTGAAGAAAAAATATACTAGAACCAATTCAAGTTTATAACACAAGAATTCAAGAGTTTAAATTACAAGAATTCAAGAGTTTAAATTACAAGAATTCAAGAGTTTAAATTACAAGAATTCAAGAGTTTAAATTACAAGATCTATTAATATTAAAAAAAAATACCTTGGGTCGCAACGTATTCTTTCTCTCTGTTAAACCCCTGAAAAAAAAAACAATTTAATTATTACGAAAAATATCGGTAAGCTTTTCATGTATTTTCTAAAGACAAATTTTTGAAGAATTGTAGAAGAATCTTGTTTCATCACACATTAAGGGGAGTGGATGGTTATACAGGGTGAGGCAAATAAAACCGGCCCCGGTCTAGAGATAGGAATACGTTGAAATGCTTGGCGAGAAAAACTCTTGAAGCCGCCGGAAAGCTTTCAAAGGGAAATAAAAGATTATTCAAGCGTGCAATGGTTTCACTTGACAAACCCGTTTTTACATTGGTTGGATTGGATTAGCATCACATTAGAACTACTCATGGACTATTGGCCAGTTCAGATCGTAGTGCGTCAGAGTGAGTTGCGACTGTGTGAGTGTAAGTTGATCAATTCACAGGTGAAGATGAAACTCACAGTACAGCAGAGAGTGTTCATTGTAGAAAATTTGATTAAAACGAATTCGTGGAAAAAATGTGACTAGTTGTTTCTTCAAGAATTTAAATGTGTAAAAGTGCCAAAAAAGAGTACTAGGCAGCCATCAGTTACGAAATGGCGTCAGCCAAGATCTGCTGCCAACAAGTTCAAAAACATTCCGAAACGGGTCTGAACACCAGATTCTGGGTCTTGCAATCAATTTAGAATGTTTTGGTTTTGTAATAACAAAAACAGAAAGGTCCGATTCTCTACGATAAATAACAACCGAAATAATCACTAGTGGGAACTTTTTTGATCAGCTCTACAAACCTTATTTATATTTCATTTCAACTAGTTTTTCCAACCATAGCGTAGTTGCTGGCAAATAAGTCGCCAAGCGTTTGTTTGGGGTTAATATTGAAGCGATCAATCGCTTCATGTTAGCAAACCTGTTTTTGTATTGGTTTTTGACTTGGAAACATTTCTGTCGTATTCTTATCTCCACGTTGGGGCCGGTTTTATTTGCTTCACCCTGTATCTAGGCCATGTTGATTTTACTAACTTTAGGAACATTTTTCTCAGGAACTATATGAGATATCATTATGAATTTTTTTTATAGTTTGTACCTTACATATAGCTCTTTGATTTAAACGGAGGATATTTCAAAGTAAAAAAAAATACTATTACAGTGATTTTTTAAAAATATGTATAAAAAAAACCCCAAAAAAATCCGATTTAAAGTTATATAACTTTTTTTTTTAGCAGAGATATTTAAAATTCCTCAGTTTAAATCAAAGAACTATTAATGAGGAAGAAAAAATAAAACAAAATATGTTGATTTCTTTTATAGTTCCCGAGAGAAATGTTCCTTACTGTTGAAAAACCTTATATTTCAGGAAACGCAAAAGAAAATTAAGGTATAGGTAAGAAAGAACCGATATACAGAGTTTCTGAAAAATGCTTATAAAAAGTAAACTACTAAACAGAAATCGATAATCTTGGTCTTAAATTTAAGTAATAGATATGCATATTAAAAATAAAAGAAAAACAGAAAATCGACATTTTTGACCCAAACACCTGTACGACTCCTCTTAAAAGAATTACAAGTTGCAGTGGAGCTGTTACACTTACGTCGAGATAGTTGGCATTAATGTAGTCTGATTCTTCGTCATATGGTAAATGTACTCGGGTCTCGTCATCTAAAAATATTAATTTATATTACATTTCACGGTTATTTATTTGACTGCTATACATAAAAGAAAATTTCCAATTACATAGAAGAGACAAGACACTAAAATCGAATAAAATACAGACAACAAACGTTGAATTTGAATAAAATACAGACATTAAAGCGAGAACATAGAATTTTTAACATGAATACATCCTTAGGAATGAGAATATGGTGTTTCTAGAATATAAAAGTACATACGTTTCCAAAAGTGACGTTTGAATAATCTCAAATTTTAAAAAAAATGAATTTTCAAATTTGAGAAAAATTTATTCGGAGCTATTATGAACTCATGATGTTTCCAAAAAGGAGAACTTTATTCAAATTAAAGTAACACATTTTCTCAAATTTGAGAACAGTGTATTTGAAGCTAGTATGAACCCATTAAGGTTTTAAAAACGAGAACATTGTTCTCAAAATAGAGAACCCATTTTCCCAAATTTGAGAACAATCTATTCTTGTACATTATGAACCTACTTTGCTATCCAAAACGAGAACGTTATTAAAATTCAAAAAACGCATTTCCCAAAATTTGAGAACAATGTACATGGAGCTATTATGAACTCATTAAGCTTTTAAAAACGATAACATTGTTCTCAAATTTAAGAACAATGTATTCGGGTATATTATGAACCTACACTCTTAAAGCAAACGAGCGGTTTTAACTCAGTCCGAGTTCATTTCCACTCCTTTCCGGTGCCGAAAATGCACTTCCCCTATAGGAGTGGATTTCAATCTTTGGTTTTAAGAGTGTACTTTGCTGTGTCGATAGCGAGAACGTTATTCTCAAACTTGAGAACCAATTTTTAACAGTGTACTAGAGAATTTACACGTCTCGAGTAACTCACATGCCAGGAGGTCCGCGTGTCGGTTTTTATCTAGATTCGCTTCTCCAACCGTCCACGGTTTGCGTTGTCCACCTTTAATGCTCTGCGAGAGGAAAACGATGATTATAATCCATTTAAGAGGGATTGTCAGTTACGTAGAGCTAATGCATTAGTTTTCTAATCACAACTTCCGCAGAAGTATTGCTTCGCCATGTTAGCCCTTCTTTCCCAGGTATGAGAATCAACATAACATCGAAATGAAACAAATTTGAAACGAAAATGTTATCTAGTTATTTAATTATATATTTGTGAAGTTTTAAAATTCGCCAAATGCCCAGCAGATGGCGACACTATTTTAAAACTTTATCAATTAATAATTAAATAACCGGATGCTATTTTCTTTTCAATTCTGTTTTAAATGGATGTTATGATGATTCCCATACCTGGTGAAAATTGGATAAAATGGCATACCAATTCTTTGGCAAAAGTTGTGATTTCAAAACTAATGCATTAGCTCTATGGGACTGACAGTCCCTCTTAAGAACAGCTACAGAATATCTTTTAAAATTATTCATTTACTTCTTTTTTATTTAGTCAATTATTCTCCTTGGGGCGAATGAGCCCGAATGACCGAGGGTCTCCAAACCAAAGTGCATCTGTGTTAATCCAATGTGAGAAAAATAAACTTCTAAGCCACAGTTTTCCAGCAGTACTGAATATTTTTTTACAAACGTTTTTTTTATATGACAAATGTAGCCGACTTACAGGTCTTCATAATCCCAATTTTTGAAATTGGTTCGAATATAAACTAAACCCCTGGCGCAACAGCCCATTACTGGGCCAAGGCCTGCCGTGCCCATTTCAGCTTTCGTGACCTAGGGCTCTGAGGTGCTAGGCATATGTCCCGGTAAGGTGGTCAGCCTCACGCGGAACCCCAAGTATTTAGTTCCCAGGGATTCTTGGTGCCCATTTTATCGACCCACTTAAGGGATGAAAAGATGGGTCAACCTCGCCCAATCCGGGATTCGATCCCCGGACCTGTGGCGTAGCAATGCGAAGCACTACCACTAAGCCACTGGACCACTTTTGGTTCGAATATATATTTTTTAATTTTCAATAGATAATTTTACACAAAATATTCGAACCAATTTTAAAAAGTGATAGTACAGATACCTGTAAGTTAGCTACATTTATCATATGAAAATATGAAGAAAAAAATAACGTTTGTAAAACTATTCAATACAGCAGGAGAAATGTGGCTAAGGTGTTGACTTTGTGACTGGTACGTGTTTTTAAATTATAAGGTATTATTTCATGGGTTTATAGTTAGACTTGCCCTGATTAAAAAAGGACCCACAGATTTATTTTTTATGCTACACATAATAACTACTTCTTCACACAAGCTACTAGCCTTACACTCCGATATAATAGTTATTCAAGCAACTAGTGCCGAAAATAATACTTTATTAAGCGAGTGGCTTTTATTTCACGAGACCGTAGGTCGAGTGAAATAATGACAAGAGCTTAATAAAGTATTATTTGGCACGTGCTTGCTTACAATATTTTTTATAATAACGTGCAAAAAAGTTTCTACCAATGAGTGATTTTCATGAAATCATTGAGTTTCCATGGAGATATTTTGAATCAAAATAGTATTTAATAATTTTTATAGTACTTGTAGTTTCCATGGATATATTAGAAAATGCAAAAGTAATGAACCAATAGAAATAAGTGAGTTTCATGACATCATTTAGTTTCTATGGAGATATTCATGACATCATTTTGTTTTTCTACCAATTAGATACTCTTATTTACTTTACAGCACTAGTGCCGAAAGTACTACTTTCGGCACTGTCTGTGACGTAAGCACGTAAAGTGTCATTTTCGCAACGATTTATGAATGAATATGATATAAAAAAGTGAACTTTTTTGCACGTTGTTATAAATTTTTTTAAAACAAGCGCAATTTTAGTGCTGTTTTATTCTACGCAACTCCTCGAGCCGACCTCAACATGGATGCTGCTTTGGCACAAATTACCCTTCAGGTTCTTCATCAAATGTCGCCTCTAGAAAGTGTACAATAGCCCACGGTTTTACTATCTCTATGACAAAATCTGGGTTCTAATTGTTACAGGATGGGATAATATCTGCCCTTAAATAGTTATTTATGCAACTAGTGTAAAAAGTAAGTCTTTTTTAAGCGAGTGAAATAAATTCACGAGTTTAAAAAAGGCTATTTTCAACGTGTTGTCATACACTATTTTTTTTATAATAACGTGCAAAAAAAGTATTTATTAAATTGGCATTTATTGATTGGCTTATTAATTACTTTATTATCACGTTCAAATGATTTGAAGGTGATTATTTATATTAATGATTATTTTAAAATCACGTGCAAAAAGTATTTCTTAGATTGGCATTGGAAATAAGACGCCAAATAAAGAATCACGTTCAAATAAAGAATTTTACACCAATCACAAAGCTGCCGAATAAAATATCCCGCTCAAATAAAGAATTGTACACCAATCAGATGCTCGTATTTACTTTGTCGCACTAGTGCGTAAAAGTAACTTTGAAACACGATTTCGTTAAAAGCATCACTTTTGCCACGATTATTGATTTGAAAAAGTTAGTTTTTTTGCACGATATTATAAAAAAATATTTTTTCTGATTTTATCTGACTATGATTATTTCGTTAAAATTTCTTTGTAGGACATTAATCTACGTTCTCCCGGCTTCTAACGTATTAAGATAAACTGCACTTGCACTAAAGTTTTTCGAGCGAAGAGCAAACATTGCTGTTTTATGGTCCACAACTTTTAAATAGCCGTTGAGAGCTTATGATGCCTTTGGGACATGATTTATTCGAAAATGAAAAGATTCAGATCATCGGATTCGGAAGACAGTCAATAATACAACTTCAATTCGACAGGGTGACTCCAACGATCTATAACTACTGGATGGATTGCTCGATGTTAAGAAAACGAGACCGGTGCCAGATACCTGGAGACAAATATTTTGCCTCTTCAAATTTGGTGCTGGGTTTTTGCCCCTTTTAATAATTAATCAACGCTCATTTAAAACTTATCGTTTAGCAATAAAGTTGAAAATGTGTCGCTAAATGAAGCAATTTTCGCTCTGCGCATGGGCTCCGCCTTTTTGCTGGAGTCAAAACTGGTCGCTCTTTTTGAGATTCGTTTGCACAGGGTGCAATCCACCCAGCAAATATTATAGATCGTTGGATGGTTCATCCTCTCAATAATGTTATCTCTCTGCGAAGAGGTGGGGGCATTTACAAAATAGGCTGTCCGGTTAGTAGGAGTTCGGATAATGGGAATGTTTAAGCTGATGTAACGTTCATGCTTTCATTTTTCTCTGTACTTCGATTTTATTCTCAAAATGAACGTACTTTTCGGATAATGGGAATGTTACGGAACGGCTGATGTAACGCTCTTGCTTTCATTTTTCTCTGTACTTCGGTTTTATTCTCAAAATGAACGTACTTTTCGTCTGCTTCTGAGTTTTTTTACAACATGCAACTTATTTTTTTTATCTAGGATCAGAACGCGGAAATAGATGCAAAGAAACTTTTCTTTCTATGCAAGCTTCCTTTAATAAATGATTTGAACAACCAACAGCACAGCAAGAATTTGGCATTTAAAAAAATTAAGAGCTAAAATATTCTTTAGAAAACTCACTTTCGAATACCAAAAAAAAAATTAATTCCAGAAAAATGAAAACAAGACCGCGAAGCTGTTGCCACTGACGACGTGGAACAACCCCATTAAAGTTCTACTGAAATTGTTTGAGGTTAGGCTTAAATGATCGTCGCACTAGAGCTACACGAGGGCTATTGGCGACTGGCGTCGTATTTTAGAACCACAGTCAAGTGACGAGCCGACACCTGAATAGGCACCCAACGCAACCGTTAAGGGCGACATCGTACGCAGCGTTAGGACTTTGAAGGATATTTAACGTGCACTCCCTCCACACGGGGTATTATTCGTCGGACATTTTTGTCTGCACTGGCCGTTTATAGGTCGGCAGTTATTTTGGCGATGCCCGGACCCGAACCTGGGACCTTTCGCATGCTAGGCGAGTGCCTAACCGACTGGGCTCCCCAGCCCTTGAAATTGTTTGAAATTTACCTTAAACTCGGCTTCCAATTCGGCGCGTCCTTCATCAGTATCTACTAAATGATCCAATTCGGTGACATTCAGCTCTCTGCTGGGGCCGGGAGGAGCCTCGGTGTCGACGTCTGTAATTAAGCAAGTAGGTATGTAGCAATCAACCCAACCCTCGACCCAACTCAATCTTCAACTTTTATCTCAATTTCGACTTGAGAAGTTGGACATAGGGTTGCCAGCGTTGCATGAATGGTTGCTCGCATGTTCTCATTTTCGGGCAATTAATAATAGAACTTCATCCTTATGTTTGGCGCAAGTTTATGTTTGCTCATCAAAGTTAGCTGAATCTACGCATACTTTAAGGTACCCGACTATGTTGAAATGACCATTTTTGATGAAATTTAACATGTTTCTTTTATTATTTTAAATTATACCGGAGATTTTTAAGAATCCAAAACTGTCTCTATATTGACTCCGAATAAAATAATATTTCTTTTTCTGCATAATTGAATCTCCTTTATACAGTTTGTTTAGTTTAAATTGATTTTCTGCAAAATAAAAAATTTTTGAAAATTTTCTTCTCGACAAACCATATTTCTCAAAAAGTACTAAACCGAATGTTTTGAAATTTTTGGCCCATATTTTTATACTATTATCTAGGAAATAGACTACAGACTATTAATTTAAAGTATTATTGCAGAAATTATGACACTTACTATCATAAATAGTAGAAAAAAAAGTACATAAAAATCTTTAACTTAGCTTCGACAACTCATAACTTTTTATTGGTGCGATAAATATCTTAGATTGCAGGCTATTCTCTAGGTATCAAATGAAGATTTATTAATTTATAGTTGTTTTTAAAAAAATCTTAAATATTTTTTTAGTTTGAAAGTATTGTAAAGTCGAAAAACATCAAAATTTACCTAAAAATTTTTAAATTATAAAAAATATATTTAAAATAAAAATAGTCACTAATTATTGTTAGTTGTGTTAGTGAACACAAAAATACATAAAATATATGTATTAAAATTTATTTTAAAAAATGAGTGTCCAACGTAGTAGGATACCTTAAAATGACGTAGTGTCTCTTCACTGTGATGGAAGCAGTAATCTATGTATATGATTGGTTCAAATACTGGGTTGGATCAACCAGGTCGAGCGAGTTTGACGACGTTGAAGATGTACTTTCTTCAACCCCAACTTCCATAGCACAGACGGGAGATTACATCCAACTTTTGCGTTGAAGATATGGTTGAGTTGAGGATTGTGTTGGGGATTTTTCGCTCGTGTGATAGAAGCGATATTCAACTAATTAATTTATTTCGTTCATTTATCTAAAACTCTTACTACACTGCTCAAAACAATTAGGGAAGCAGTTTGCATACTTTTGTTACCTTTCAGCCTCAACTTTTTATTTTTTATTCTAAAAATCTAAAATTTGTTAAATGGATTCATCATGCATCCAGTATGAAATTGTAAAAAACAGGGGGAAAAAATCTTAATTTTTTAAATAAGATTGAAGAAAATATTGAAATCATAACTTTTGAATAAATTATAACAATACTTTTTTCAAAACTTTGTTAAAAATAGTTAAAATCTATTTTTAAACATCTAAAAAATGCATGCATGAAGATTTTAGGGTCAATTTACTTGCTAAAATTGTTTCAGAGTGAATTTTATTATACCATGTTTTTCATATTTCATTTAAATAAAACAAACATTATTTAATTCTTCAAAAGAGATGATTCTTCCATCTAACGATACATAAGTGCGAGCTTGACTTAGTTAGAAAAAAATTTGCAAGCTCATGATTCCAAATGGAATCATTGGGGGTGAAAAGGTTTAAACCATGCTGTCCCCTAATTGTTGTGAGCAGTGTATAATTATTATATTTAAATTAATCTGTCGGCATTCATATTTTAATTAAAAAAGTTTTTAAATGCTCTGCAACTAAATAAATACTGTTTTTAGGTATTCCCCAAACGCGGTGTTCTGTTATTTTGTTTGGTTCTTTTTTCGTAAATATTCATGCGTGTCCCGAGGGTCGGATTTTTTCAAATTCTCATAAATCTACAACTGAGCTTATTTAGAGTTTGTAACTTTTAGGAAGGTAACATTAGAGAAATCATTTCCTATTGGAACTATTTTATATAATCAAAATAGTGATTAAGTGAGAATATGTTATTTAAAGTCGATTTTATAAACATTTGAGAAAAAGCTTATTTAAAGTTTGTAACTTTTAGGCAGTAACATTAGAGAAATCCTTTCCTATTGGAACTATTTTATATAATCAATATAGTGATTAAGTGAGAATTTGTTACTTAAAGTCGATTTTATAAACATTTGAGAAAAAGCTTATTTAAAGTTTAACTTTTAGGCAGGTAACATTAGAGAAATCATTTCCTATTGTAATTATTTTATATAATCAAACTATTGAATCAGTAAGAATATGTTACTTAAAGTCGATTTTAAGAAACATTTGAGAAAAAAAATATTCAGTTGAATACATTTCGAGCGAGAACCATTGAAACGGCAAAAAGAACAAAATAAGGAAATATTTATAAGAAATTGAGGATCTTAAGTATTTTCAAGTGACATTTCGTTGCATTCATGGCAACGCATATAAAAGAGAAGACCACTAAATAAAAGGTTTAAAAAAAGATTAAAGTAATTAAAAGTAGTTACAGCTTATTTATTGGGACAGATTTTTCTGTAAAAGCAACATCCTTTTTTTACAGTAATAGATGGCTAATTCCATATAACTATAGTATAAGTCACAGTTTAAAAAAAGCTTTTTAAACTTGAAAAATAAATCAAATTTTATGAAGCAAGTTACATTATTTTGTTGCAACAAGTGCAGATCAGCTATTCCGCTAATTTAATGTTAAAAAGTCGAAGTGATAATTCCTTTTTACACCCGTGACTTACATTACAGAAAAGATAATATTGCATGGAATTAGACAGATGCATTTGGGGCAATTAGTATAGAATAGCCACGGGTGTTAAATATTCTGCAATATCTTACCAATGTCTCCTCGGCAGACGCTTGCGAAGCAGCATGCAACCAACAAGATCCAGACAGTAGCCATCTTCGTCGCACTGGAACTACTACCGGGATGAATCGACGGGCGAAGAATTTTATACTGTCTGTTATCTCATCTCGCCGCCTTTAGTCCCAGGTGCTTTTCGCTCTGTCTCAATGACAGGCGGGACCCACCCCCTAAACTGTCAGGCAATCCTTCCTCTTCAGAAGAGAGAACAAAGCTGCTCGTGTGTCACATCAAAAGAAAATGGAATTTGATTACCCCTTTTTTTCCTGGGTGACGCAAAAGGTACACATGCGTATAGGGCGGATTTCAGTCTAGAAAAGAAAGGGTTAAGACGTAGTTGCAATGGAGAACTGCACGATCACCGAATAGGCTGATGTGGAAGCCCAGGTTTTCTCTTCAAAAATTCGAAGTACTACTGTCCTTGGACAAATTATTAGACGCACTGCAAGAGTTCATGTATCAATCAATGATGAACAAAATACCTTTAGAAGGACATTTGTGTTCCTAAACTTAAGCTATTGAATAGAAAATACTATCCGCTATACTTAATACATATATCGACATCTTTTTTAATGATATGGCATTCTTTGGTATGTTTTCATCATTACTAAAAACAGTGCGTCAAATAATTTGTCCAGGGACTGTAAATCAAATTTTTTTATAGCCTCCAACGAGGCTGCTTTATTGGCGGCTAAGCCTTTGCAGACTCGGCATATTCCCAAGAACCGAGTGCTATTTTTTAATGTCACCATCTAGGCGACTCTCGCTACCAAGATTACAATGAATCTGAGCTCTCTGTGCTTGTTAAAGTATGCCGAGATTTAATGTTGCCGAGAGAACCCAAGGCAAATGGGTACTCAAGGAATCATTTACATGCCACATAATCATATGACATGCGTGCCCACGATTTTTCCATCCAGAAAAAATGTGACTACACAGTTAAAAATTTTGTGCTTGGTTTCACCATGATATTGATTCCTATAGTAGCTGCAACGGCTGTGTGGTGAAATGTTTCACCTTTTTCTCGGTGTTTGGTTGAACCATTTTTCTGGATTTGGAAACAAAAACCTGAGAAATGGTTCAACCGAATACCAAAAATATGGTTTAACACAGCCGTTGCAGTTACTAGGAACCATATTTTTGGTGAAACAGAGTGCCTAATTTTTAACAGTGTACTCAGCCGGGTTCGAACCCGCAAACTTGGGCTTGTGAGGCGGACATGTAATACCTCTCATGCATTGAGCCGCTTAACCTCTTTTTTTATACAACCTATTGCTTTTCCATATTAGATGAACAATATAACAATGGATATAACAATTTGTTAGAACAATAAAAATTCCTTTACCTTGTTTAATGCATGGTAAATGAAGAGCTTAGTGGAAGAACGTGCTATGTGACAGTTAAAAAAGTGAAACGAAAAGTTGCTTGAAAAACGAGCTGCTTGAAAAAGTTCAGCACAGGGCTACAAAAATGATTAAGGGTCTATCTGGTATTGTTTATGATAACAGATTAAGATCTTTAAACATGTATTTCCTGGGAAAATAGGAGAGCTAGGGGTGATTTAATACAGTTATTCAAATTCATAAAACAGGGAGACATGGAGGGCTTAGGTTTTACCTTAAATTAGCCGGACAAGAGGACATGATCAGAAATTGAATAAATCATGCTTTAGAAGGGAGGTAAGAAAACATTTTTACAATAGAGTTGTCAATGAGTGGAATGCGTTTACCAGATTATGTTGTGTATTCGAAGAGAGTAGAAGATTTTAAGAAGAGACTTGATAGTCATTGGAAACTGGTAATGTATTAGATTTAATTTGAACCAACCTTCCTGGACCTCTGGCCTGTTGTTGGTCGACAATATTTGTATTTGTATTTGAAAAAATGAGCTTTAAAGCTTATTAGTTTGCACTCAGATCTGCAAAAAACGGTTGCGAACCTTAAAAAATATACTAAACTTAGAGTTTATGAAAAAGGGAAAATATGTTAACGTTTAGGAAGTTAGAAATATGCTTATTAATACAAAAATCTTACTTCTTTTCTAAAAATTCACTTATTAACACGTTCTTCCACTATACTTCAAATGTAACCTTCATATATGATAAAAAAAAAGTTAGTTGCTATTATACAGGGTGGCCCAAAAGTAGGCACAGTTACTTAGGTGTACAGTTATTTATACAGAAACAGTTATTTATACTTTTAATACAGATTTTAGTTTAGTTTGGTTGAATTATTGTCGCACTAGGGCCACAGGAGAGTTATTGGCGATAGGCATCGTAATTAAGAACCATAGTCAAAAGTGACAGCTTTATTTACATACTTAGTCCCGAAGGTGCTCAAATTGTCTACCTTCGACATTGATGCATTCCTGCAACCTATTCTCGACACTCTCACACAGTACGACACAAATTCAAGTTGTCACGAATGTCCTTGAATGCATCATCGATGAATTTCTTCAACTGGTTGGTTGGTTGGTAGACATATATATTCAGGTTTGTGTGCTTGGTCAGCGACCCGCTTATAAACCTTCGTCAAGTAAGACAGACACAACAGACAACACACACACATAAGTGGATCCATCTAATTTTTAGAGACAGAGGCCAACTAGAGAATCCCCAGAATTGGCTTGTCACCCCCAGAGGTATTGATTTGGTATGGGAACTTAGAGGACTTTCGGACCCAACAGATTTAACGAGCACGTACTCCGCATATACTCGGTAGGTCTTCATGTGTACCCGGGACTCGATCGCAGGACCTTCCGATCCCGAGACCGAGACGCTGACCACTAGGCTCACTACGGCCCCTTCAACTGGCGTACTGTGGCGGGATTTCTGGAATAAACATTATCCTTTTCTACTCCCAAGAAAAAGAAATCCATGGGAGTAAAGTCCGAGGAAGGTGGAAACTCAATACTCCCCCGTTTCCCTATCCAATGATTCGGGAAGGTCAGATCCAGGTATATCGTCGGACCACCAAAGAATAGAGAGATTTTGCATACGGTTCGGTGAACCGTAACGCTAACGCTAACCCAAACCTTAACATCTCGACCAATCAGCGTGCGCGTAGAGATAAGGTTAAGGGAATCGCTTCCCTTATTTCGGAAATTTAGCGTAACGCCTAACGCTATCCTCTAACCGTAAACGTTAAAATCACATGTCTTGTTAGTTGTTGTATTTTTGGTTATGGCGTTGAGTCTCGGTTTGTTTTGAAAAGTAACGTGACAAAAAAAAAGACTTTCGCATTATAATACAAAACATTTTATATTTAAAATCACTAATATAATAATCGAAAATGTGAAAGATATAAACATTTCAAAAGTTTTGCTTAAAAAAGTTCAAAAACCGTAAAACGCTTCGAATCGTAATAAAAATTGTATTACTCCGTGTGCATATTTTTGAATACTACCCGTTATTTTTCTGTAAAAAGTTTGTTTTTTATTTTATATTTATGATTCAAAAAGTTGATTACTTCCAGTTTGGGGTATATTTATTTACTTTCAAATTACAAATTTTTTAATTGTAGTACTACCACGAATCTTACAGGGTTGAATGCTCATTACTTAAAAATCAAGCTACACTTTCATGTTTGTTAATTTTAAAATTATTCAAACGTGTTCAAAGAGGAATATAAAAATTTATAAATAGTTCAAATTTAGCTAAAAATTGAAATTTCGGAACAGAAATCGATTTATAGATGGTCTCGTTAATTGATCAAAATAACACTTCCAACTAAAAACACTTAAAAGTAAATGTTTTTATGAAACTGATTAAAATTAAGTAAATAATTTGTAATTTTGACTATTATGAATTTTTCAAGCTCAGTTTTGTCTAGGAATGTGTTGCACTTCCATGGTTTAATAGTACTTTAAGCATGGAACCCCCAAGTATCATTTTTCAAATAGCCAAGTGAAGGAAAACACTATGTGCAAAAATACTTTATTTTTTATCCATTTTGTATCCTAGATTTTCATTTTGTATGCAGAGAGCTTTGAAAGAAAGTATAAAGATGCTCAAATTTAGCTTTTAATAAAAATTTTAGAGCATAAACTTATTTTGGTATTCCTTGTTATGATTCAGCAAAACAACATTCACAAAATACACATGATAAATATTTGTTATTGAACTTTTAGTGATTACAATCAATTTTAAAAAGCAAGTTTTATCTAGTGATGTGTCATACTTTCATGTTATAGAGATTTGTTTAAACTTGAGACCCCAAGCCCTCCCTATGATACTGCCTTAGATAGTCGAGTAGCAGTAAAAAAAAATAAAACAAGGCTAAAACCCTTTGAAAATATTTTCTCATCTTTTTATCACTATATTAGTATTTAAAATACACAGAGCGTTTCAAAAATATATGAAGTTGCCAACTGTAGCTTAGAATGTAACTTTTAGATCAGAAACTGTATTTTTGGATTCACCGTTATCATTAAGCAAAATAACAATTCACAAAATACACCTAACAAATCATTTTTATGGAACTGTTCTTGACTGCCATCAACTCTACAAGATGAGTTATGTATATGGATAAGTGTCTCACTTTCATGTTTGATTATTTTTATTAACTTGAGTACCCCCCCCCCCCCCCCATAGTCCTGTCTCAGATAGGGCGACAAGCAAAAATCAAACCAAAACCCTAAACCCTTTGAAAATTTTCCCCTCATCTTTTATTACTATATTTAACATACAGAGAGCTTTTAAAGAATATGTGTGGTGGCCAACTTTAGCTTAGAATTTAACTTTTAAATCAGAAACTGTATTTTGGATTCACCGTTATCATTAAGCAAAATAACAAATTCACAAAATGCACCTGGCAAATAATATTAATAGAACTGTTCTTGACCGCAATTAATTCTACTGGATGAGTTCTATCTATGGATGAGTCACACTTTCGGGTTTAGTTATTTTTTTAAACTTGAGGATCCCCCCCCCCCCCCCCCCCCCCATAGTACTGCCTCAGATGGTCGACAAGAAGCAAGAAAGCCAACAAGGTCCCTAAACCCTAGAAAAATTTCCCCTTTTTTTATTATTATACTGTATTTAACATACAGGGAGCTTTTAAAGAATATATAAAGTTGCAAACTTTAGTTTAGAATTTCATTCTTAAACCAGAAACTGTATATTTGGATCTACAGTTATCATTAAGCAAAATAACATATTCACAAAATGCACCTGGCAAATAATTTTAATGGAACTATTCTTGAGTGCAATTAATTCTACTAGATGAGTTCTATCTATGGATGAGTCACACTTCCATGTTTATTTTTTTAAACTTGAGGACCCCCCCCCCCCCCCCCCCCCATAGTACTGCCTCAGATGGTCGACAGGAAGCAAAAAACTAACCAGAACCTTAACCCTTTTAAAAATTTCCTCTCATCTTGTATTATTGTATTTGTGTATTTAACATAGAGAGAGCTTTTAAAGAATATATAAAGTTACAAACTTTAGCTTAGAATTTAACTTTTAAAGCAGAAACTGTATTTTTGAATTCACCGTTTTCATTAAGCAAATTAACATATTCACAAATTGCACTTAACAAATAATTTTTATGGAACTGTTCTTGACTGCCATCAACTCTACAAGATGAGTTATGTATATGGATAAGTGTCACACTTTCATGTTTGATTATTTTTATTAACTTAAGTACCCCTCCCCCCCATAGTACTGTCTCAGATGGTCGACAAGCAAAAATCAAACCAGGACCCTAAACCCTTTGAAAATTCCCCCCCCCCCTCATCTTTTATTACTATATTTAACATACAGAGAGCTTTTAAAGAATATGTGTGGTGGCCAACTTTAGCTTAGAATTTAACTTTTAAATCAGAAACGGTATTTTTGGATTCACCGTTATCACTAAGCAAAATACATATTCACAAAATGCACCTGAACAGTGAACATTGATATTTATGGAACTGTTTTTGACTGCATTCAAATCTACAAGATGAGTTAGTTCTATCTATGGCTGAGTGTCACACTTTCATGTTTTATTATTTTTTTAACCCACCCACACATTATTTCAGACTGTCCACTGGAAAATATATAAAGATGCCAATAAAATCTGTAATTTTGTGTTACAAATTTTTAGGTTAAACATTTTATTGACATTTTCTTTCCCAAAATACATGAAAACTAAATTTATGTGTCTTTTTAAATCTCATGCATGGTATGACAGCTTTTATTTCTTGTGAAATGTCAACAATATATTATACAATCAATTAGTAACCAGTTTTTTTTTACAAAGGGACCCCAAAAGAGCTAAATTGCATGGCAATAACTGCAACAATTTCTTTTTATTCCACAGAAGGGTTAATTCCTAGTTTCAGTATACGGCGACTTTTTGAAAAATTTGGCGACAGAAAAATGGCGATAAATAATTCCAATATGGCAACCATGTACTACTTTACTCCCGCGCATACTGCGATGTTTATGGCAACCCTAAAACCAGACGGGGGGAGAAAGGGGGTTTGCACTGTGATGAGTCACTTTTGCTTATATTTTTGTTAGGATTCGTTCAGTCGTGAACGCAACGCTCATTTCCGGTCTAGCGTTTTTTCAGATGATGCTACTGGGAACTGGGATATTGGTTGCTGTTGTTAACGCGTAAATCTTCTGGAATTTAATTTAAATTTTCTCAATTATTGCTTTTAAATGCGAAATGTTTAATAAATTTAATTTAAACCCTTGAATAACAACGGAAAAGGTGATGGATTCTATCCCATTGGATTTTTGACGCGCGCACGCCTTTGTTGTGTACCGGAAAATTCGCTGCGTAATTATAGGTCTTTATTCATAATATAATTATAAATTTTTGGCTTTTTCAATTATCTTAATTATTTGCTGCGTACCTTGCCTTTATTTCGAAATTTTTTCAATATTTGCATTTTTCATTAATAATTTTGCAGCCGGATATGTGAACGTTTTAATAATCGGCGGAAACTTATTTTTATAAAAAAAATACTTTTTTTGCTGTATTTTGCATGCTATTATCGTCGGTTAATTGTCAGTGTGGCTGTTGACAACGTCAGATTTGATAATCCTGTTGTCATGTAGTGCTACGGATTTTGAAAATGGCGGCAATTTTTTCAAAAACAACGCTTCCAGAACAGCGTCACGTGATCCACAGTTGTTTGACTTCGCGGTTTCCGAGTAGCATCGTCCAATCACGCGTCGCCATGCGATGTTTTCTCGCCAACAAGTTTGGCGAGAAATAAAAAGTCACCGTATACCGAAACTAGGAATTAACCCACAGAAGAATCTATATTTGAAAAATTAATATGTTAAGTTAATTATTAAGTTACTATTTAGTTAAAAATAGTCTGCAACTATCGTGAAGATCGCTAAAACTTTGTTGTTTACTTATATGTTTGATAACCTTTATTTTTTGCCTGCCAACTTCCATCCCTTATTCTTCGCGCATGCGTAATGAACACAAAATAAGGTTAGCGTTAGCGTTACGGTTTCCCCTTAACGCTATGCGAAAGTTCCCTAATAATGCGGTTGGGGCACCGTCCTGTTGAAAAAAACAACTCCGAAAAGTCGGGCCGTCGTGCTTGCAGTTGTGGGACTACAACTTGTATCAACATATCCAGCAACCTGGGGTCATCAACAGTTCCATCGAAAAAGACAGGACCCACGACACCATAGCAGAACATGCTACCCCACACTTTGACGCCGGGCTGATTCAAATGCGTAGTCAAAATGACATGTGCGTTTTCTTCGGCCCAGTACACAGAACTGTAATCTGCGGTTAGGATCGTCCTCAAGAAGGTCATGTTTGGTTTAGTTTAGTTGAATTATCGTCGCACTAGAGTACACGAGGGCTATTGGCGACGGGCGTCGTATTTTAGAACCACAGTCAAGTGACGAGCCGACATCTAAGTTGGCACCCAACGCAACCGTTAAGGGCAACATCGTACGCAGCGTTGGGACTTTGGAGCGCATTTTAATATGCACTCCCTCCAGTGGCGGATCCAGCGGAGGGTAAAAGGGGTAATTGCCCCCCCTAAGATTTTTTTAATTTACCGAAAAAGAGTACTTCTCCAGCGATGCTTTTAGAAAACAAGTTTTCTATTTAAAACGAATTGGAACTCAGAATACTCACTCTTTAAAAAGTACATATGGGTCCCAAATTGTAGTTATATTCCCAGGAATTTGCTACGGAGTCTATAGAAGGAAAACCAGACAAAGAAACAAGAAATAACCATTTGGATACCACACGTGCTTAGGTTCGGTACAACAAACACATCTAGTAGGTTTGTTTGACAAAAAATAGAACCGTACGCAGCGTTGGGACTTTGGAGCGCATTTTAATATGCACTCCCTCCAGTGGCGGATCCAGTGGAGGGTAAAAGGGGGTAATTGCCCCCCCCCCCCTAAGATTTTTTTAATTTACCGAAAAAGAGTACTTCTCCAGCGATGCTTTTAGAAAACAAGTTTTCCATTTAAAACAAATTGGAACTCAGAATACTCACTCTTTAAAAAGTACAGATGGGTCCCAATTGTAGTTATATTCCCAGGAATTTGCTACGGAGTCTATAGAAGGAAAACCAGACAAAGAAACAAGAAATAACCATTTGGATACCACACGTGCTTAGGTTCGGTACAACAAACACATCTAGTAGGTTTGTTTGACAAAAAATAGAACCAAAAACCGATAGGTTCACAATCCCCCTTCTTTCTTACATAAGAGGTATAACATCTTTTGGCACTGAACCCCGGCAAGCCGAAAGTCACAGGTGCAATCACTCAATGAGGGGCAACCCTATTTCTTTATATCAGCCATGGCCCCTAGTACAAATTCAGTGATCGTATGGGGCGTCTGTCGTTTAGAGGAAAAGATTAGATATATACAAAGGAGGACATGTGCAAATGTAAACATGTGTCAGGTAAGGTAAGGTAATCGTTTCCGGCTGCCTATTTCTAGCCTCCTTCAGGAGCTTTAACACAGCCAATAACGCCTCGTAATTTAGAACCCTGTTCAAGTGACGAGGTCGACACCTGAGCGGGCACCCAATGGAACTTCGAGCGACATCGTACGCTAACGCCGTCGGGACTTTGGACTCCACAGATTTAACGAGCACGTCTGTCCCTGTGTACTCGGGCCCATCCCTGATGAGGATTTTTCTACTATTTCCAGCACGGATCCGATTTATAGGATGACTGGCAGTAGGTGGGATTCGAACCCCCGCACTCCTGAGAAGGTTGAATCTCTAGGCTGATGCCCTAACCACTCGGCCACGGACAGGCCGATGTGTCACTGTCATGTTGGTTGGTAGACATATATATTCAGGTTTGTGTGCTTGGTCAGCGACCCGCTTATAAACCTTCGTCAAGTAAGACAGACACAACAGACAACCCACACACATAAGTGGATCCATCTAATTTTTAGAGACAGAGGCCAACTAGAGAATCCCCAGAATTGGCTTGTCACCCCCAGAGGTATTGATTTGGTATGGGAACTTAGAGGACTTTCGGACCCAACAGATTTAACGAGCACGTACTCCGCATATACTCGGTAGGTCTTCAGTGGTACCGGGTCTCGATCGCAGGACCTTCCGATCCCGAGACCGAGACGCTGACCACTAGGCTCACTACGGCCCAGGAGGACATTTGCAAATGTAAACATGTGTCACTGTCATGTGGTTGTGGGCATAATGGCCAGTGTTGCTGCCACTTTAAGGAGAAAAATAGTACGAAAAAATACCATTTAATTCTAAATTTACAAAAAAAAATGCTAAAAAGGATTTAAAGTCACTAAAAAGATACCAAAATGCAGCTCGTATTTTTACGATATTTTTTTGTAATTTTAGAATTATTCTAAAATACTAATATGCTCTTTAAACTTTATAACTAAACTTTTAACTTAATTTTAGAATTTATTTTAGAATTATTCTAAAAATACAAAAAAATATCGTAAAAATATTAGCTGCATTTTAGAATATTTTTAGTGACTTTAAATCCTTTCTAGTATTTTTTTTTGTAAATTTAGAATTAAATGGTATTTTTTCGTAGTATTTTTCTCCTTAAAGTGGCAGCAACACTGGCCATTATGCCCACATAAAAAGCCTCCATGCGCGTCCCGTCGTTAGCATTAGATTAGAGGTCACGTGATCAGCCAATCTAATACTTTAATTATGATATCTATGAAACTAAAGAATAAGTTTGCATTTTGTAGTTCTAGAGATTTATCGATGCCGATCTTCTTTACGTAAAAAAATTGGCACGTGAATTATTTTTTAACCAATGAGATTTGATTTTTTTTCACGTAATTATAAAAAATAGTGTATGACACACGTGTGAAAAGTAAACTTTTTAAAACACGTGTCATTATTTCACTCGCTCGTGAAATAAAATCCACTAGTTTTAAAAAGTGTTACTTTTCACACTTGTTACATAAATAACTATTATGCACCTAGTGTGAAAAGTAAGGCTTTTTTTTAAACGAGTTGAATAAATATTTCACGAGCGAGTGAAATAAATTCACGAGTTTAAAAAAGGCTATTTTCAACGTGTTGTCATACACTATTTTTATATAATAAAAAAGTATTTATTAAATTGGCATTTATTGATTGGCTTATTAATTATTTTATTATCACGTTCAAATAACTTGAAGGTGATTATTTATATTAATGATTATTTTAAAATCCCGTGCAAAAAGTATTTCTTAGGTTGGCATTGGAAATAAGACGCCAAATAAAGAATCACGTTCAAATAAAGAATTTTACACCAATCACAAAGCTGCCGAATAAAATATCCCGCTCAAATAAAGAATTTTACACCAATCAGATGCTCGTATTTACTTTGTCGCACTAGTGCGTAAAAGTAACTTTGAAACACGATTTCGTTAAAAGCATCACTTTTGCCATGATTATTGATTTGAAAAAGTTAGTTTTTTTGCACGATAATACAAAAAAGTAATTTTTTTTACTCAAATGCATTGAAAATTAGTAATTTGTGCAACAAGTGTGGAAAGCAATACTTTTTTAAACTAGTGGATTCACGTGTTTAAAAAAGTTTACTTTTCACATGCGTTGCATAATCTATTTTTTTTATGATTACGTGAAAAAAAAATCCAATATGATTAGTTCAAAAATAATTCACAGCCATAATGTTTTTACGTAAAGCAAATCGGCAAATTTCTCAAACTGCAAAAGACAAAATAATTTTTAGTTCACACATTTCAACATGAATTCCGAATCGGATTTTCAAAAACAATTCGAGCAGTTTCAGCAACCAGTTTTTAGCTGCCAGAAAAGATCGAAATACAACAAAAAAATACAAATACAAAAATTGTCGATCAACAACAGGCCAGAGGCCCAGCAAGGTTGGTCCAAAATAAATCTAATACATTACCAGTTTCCAATGACCGTCAAGTTTCTTCTTAAAATCTTCTACTCTCTTCGAATGCACAACATAATCTGGTAAAGCATTCCACTCATTGACAACTCTATTGTAAAAATAATGTTTTCTTACCTCACTTCTAAAGCTCGATTTATTAAATTTCTGATCATGACCTCTGCTCCGGCTAATTTACGGTAAAACCTAAGCCCTCCATGTCTCCCTGTTTTATGAACTTGAATAACTGTATTAAATCACCCCTAGCTCTCCTGTTTTCCAGGGAATACATGTTTAAAGATCTTAATCTGTTATCATAATCAATACCAGATAGACCCTTAATCATTTTTGTAGCCCTATGCTGAACTTTTTCAAGCAACTCTATATCTTTTCTTAGGAAGGGAGACCAAAACTGAACAGCATATTCCAGATGTGGCCTTACCAATCCCCTATACAATGGCAAAATAATCTCCTTAGAAAAAAGGTTCCAATGGGACTAGAGTGCCAAACATAAGCATTAATAACAGTGGTTCCACACAAACCTGAATATATATGTCTACCAACCAACCAACTATTAACATAAATATTATGAAACAAAAGTTTTACTTGAAATGTTGGCATCTTTTAATAAGAGTGAAAAAGGTACTTTTTTTCACTGGTTTGAAAAACTTTTTTGCAAGCGTCTGATATTAAAATTATAGTGTAAAAGTCGGATTTTTCACGCAATTATAAAAAAAGTAGTTTTTTTCACTGTTTTCATAAGATGCAATGCAAGATAAAGTAAAACTTTTACTTCATAATAGTCATGTTAAGAGGGACTGTTAGTCCCATAGAGCTAATGCATTAGTTTTGAAATCACAACTTCTGCAAAATAATTTTTTTTTCCATGTTATCCCATTTTCACCAGGTATGGGAATCATCATAACATCAATTTAAAACAAAATTGAAAAGAAATTAACATACGGTTATTTAATTATTAATTGATAAAGTTTTATAATAGTGCCGCCATCTGCTGAATATTTTGGGGCATTTTAAAACTTCAAAAATATATAATTAAATAACTAGATAACATTTTCGCTTCAAATTTGTTTCATTTCGATGTTATGGTGATTCCCATACCCGGGGAAAAAGGGCTAACATGGCAAAGCAATATTTTTGCAGAATTTGTGATTCCAAAACTCATGCATAAGCTCTATGGGACTGACATTCCCTCTTAATAGAAACATTGAAACCACTGTACTAGCATTTCTTCTTCTTCTGGAAACTAAAAACTTTCAATTTGTTTTTGTAAATCCAAATAAGAATCCATGATCCAATGAGTGACTTAAGTCTTGGTTTGTCTTTTGTAGTTAGAGATTTGTCGATTTGCAATTACGTAAAAAAATGCATGTGAATTAACTTTTAATTAAAAGTATGTTATTTTTTTTATGATATTTCTTTTCCCCCACGTTATTATAAACTAGAAGTTTAAGGGAACTAAAATTGCATACTTTCCTGTTACTTAAATACAGGGTGGCGCAAATAAAAGTGGCCCCGGCGTAGAGATGGGAATTCTTTGAGATGCCCTTAACGAGAAAATCTATTGAAACCGCCGAAAGTCTTTCTAGTCAAAATAAAAGATTATTCAAGTGTGGTATGGTTTCACTTGGCAAACCTGTTTTGCATTGGTTGAATTGGATTAGCATCACATTAGGGCTACTCATAGACTATTGGCGATTTCAGATCAGTAGTATAAACTAGAAGAATTTAGATACACTTTCTACTGTAGACATCGCTTTTCAGATGATCCAAGTACTTTGGGACAGCTCCCCCCTTCGAAAAAAAAACCCCACTGCGTCTCTAATCTGCATCCACTTTCCTATTCAAAGGTGGAACGATGGTCTTACCCTAACGCTATCAATTATATATACATATTATTCCTTAAAAATATATGTTTTCTTCCTTCAATAACAATTTGAAGGACATATTTCGCTGGTTTTTTTTTGTAATTTCCTTATCTGATAGTTTTACCGTCTTAACTTTAAAGTTGATTTCAAGAACTGAGAAATTTGCATATTATCTTCCAATACGACTCAACAGTTCAACACCACTCATTGTGTGGAGTGTAGATAAAATAAACCCTTCTGCTGGCAACAATAAGGAAGGAAACATTTATCTGTAATTTTTTTTATCTATGGGGTTTGCTTTGCGCATATTTTCAATTTTTACAATAACAGGGAAAACCTTGGGGGTTTTTAATGGAGAGAAATAAAACAATTTATGAAAGCTAGGTGTTAAGGTCACTCTTTCCCGACTAAAAACCGCCAAAATTCCATTCTAATAATATCTTAATTACTTCTTCAAGCTGTGTGTGTAATAATGCATCCTATCTGTTTAAAAACAATAATATATTATTTTATAAATAATTTGGGGTAAAAATTTAAAAAATTTTCACACCTCCCCCTTTCTTAATCCTTAAAAGTTTATACACCAGAATTCAAAAAAAATACAGAAATAAAATAAATATATAACAGTTAACAGCCAGATTTAAGCGAGAATAAGATTACATCAAAATTTTGCGTCTTTACTTTAGAAGCCAATGTTGTAAAATGGCATGTCCATAAGATCTACTAACCACCTACCCTCAGAGTTGACCATTTCCAAGCTTTTCAAGTAACTTTTACGATGTTTTCTTATATTACAGGCTTTCAAAAAAAAAAGATAGTAACTATGATCCCCCTTCTGTGGAAAACCCCATTTGCTTTTGTACCAAGCCAATTAAAAATAAAAGCAAGGCAAAACGAAAATGAAAATACGAGGCTCCCAATCACCGTTTCAGATCAGTTAAAATTATTGGGAAAAACGAAGATGTGAATGACACAGGAAAATACTGAGAATCGACAATTTTAGGGATAATTGTCAATTGAGTCTTTTGCCCACCTCCCAAAGTATCCCTTCATAGTAACTATGATCCCCCTTCTGTGGAAAACCCCATTTGCTTTTGTACCAAGCCAATTAAAAATAAAAGCAAGGCAAAACGAAAATGAAAATACGAGGCTCCCAATTACCGTTTCAGATCAGTTAAAATTATTGGGAAAAACGAAGATGTGAATGACACAGGAAAATACTGAGAATCGACAATTTTAGGGATAATTGTCAATTGAGTCTTTTGCCCACCTCCCAAAGTACCCCTTCATAGTAACTATGATCCCCCTTCTGTGGAAAACCCCATTTGCTTTTGTACCAAGCCAATTAAAAATAAAAGCAAGGCAAAACGAAAATGAAAATACGAGGCTCCCAATTACCGTTTCAGATCAGTTAAAATTATTGGGAAAAACGAAGATGTGAATGACACAGGAAAATACTGAGAATCGACAATTTTAGGGATAATTGTCAATTGAGTCTTTTGCCCATCTCCCAAAGTACCCCTTCATAGTAACTATGATCCCCCTTCTGTGGAAAACCCCATTTGCTTTTGTACCAAGCCAATTAAAAATAAAAGCAAGGCAAAACGAAAATGAAAATACGAGGCTCCCAATCACCGTTTCAGATCAGTTAAAATTATTGGGAAAAACGAAGATGTGAATGACACAGGAAAATACTGAGAATCGACAATTTTAGGGATAATTGTCAATTGAGTCTTTTGCCCACCTCCCAAAGTACCCCTTCATAGTAACTATGATCCCCCTTCTGTGGAAAACCCCATTTGCTTTTGTACCAAGCCAATTAAAAATAAAAGCAAGGCAAAACGAAAATGAAAATACGAGGCTCCCAATACCGTTTCAGATCAGTTAAAATTATTGGGAAAAACGAAGATGTGAATGACACAGGAAAATACTGAGAATCGACAATTTTAGGGATAATTGTCAATTGAGTCTTTTGCCCATCTCCCAAAGTACCCCTTCATAGTAACTATGATCCCCCTTCTGTGGAAAACCCCATTTGCTTTTGTACCAAGCCAATTAAAAATAAAAGCAAGGCAAAACGAAAATGAAAATACGAGGCTCCCAATTACCGTTTCAGATCAGTTAAAATTATTGGGAAAAACGAAGATGTGAATGACACAGGAAAATACTGAGAATCGACAATTTTAGGGATAATTGTCAATTGAGTCTTTTGCCCACCTCCCAAAGTATCCCTTCATAGAAAGCAACTCCTAACTCCACACCACAAACACATCTTTTTCATCTCAGTTGTCGAGTTGAGTGCGAATACGGTCTTATCTTTAAACGCAATAAATTTTCAGGGGGGGGGGGTACTATCCGTGGCCCGTGTTCAGGGCCGGATTTCTAAATAGGCTAAGTAGGCTGTACCCTAGAGCGGCGAATTTTTGGGGGCGGCAAATTTTACGACCAATTAAAGCGGCATTCGGAAAATATATATATATTATAAAGATACTAATATTTTTAAGAAAGAAAACGAATAAGTTGCATTAATGTGGAAACCGTAAACGTATATATAATACTACTATTATTAGAAGCAAGCATAGCACCCGCTGCGAGAGAAATTGCACCCTCTCCCCCCGGATTTGGAAGTAGAACGACAAACTTTTCGAACAACATCGTGTTCTTGATCGAATTCCAAAATTAGATTTTTTAAAGTAATCTTTCACCAACCGATGAGGATGAACAAAATAATGTAAATCTTATCGTTATTTAGTGAACATGCTGAGCTTGTTGTCGCTGGTTGTTCTACCACATCAGTTCCTTATGAGACCAGGGTAAGTGAGAATATTATATAAGTGATCTAATTATATTATATTTCAAATAAACCTATTTTTCCTCTTTTATATTCGTTGTGATAATTTTAAACAGCACATACCACCCTATTTTGCAGCTAACGCTATCTTTCCCCGAAGGGTAAAATATTGTGACAGGGGCGGCAATTCGATCGTGGCCTTACAAGTAGCAAATATTTAAATCCGGCCCTGCCCGTGTTCCCGTAACAAGAACCAACACCACAAACCAGTCCAGGTTAAAGGGGTCATACAGGGTTGTAATAAATATCTGATAAACAACAATCGGCTACAACTTGCCCATTTTTTGTTTAAAATTTCCCTTTTAAAAATATGTTAAAAAATTCACTGGAACTCGTGGTCTCAAACTTGTCTCTGATGCGGTAAATCGCTTGACGGGACGGCGCAGGCAAATTAAACTCATTTTCCCATATCGTACGCACAGTCTCCGCATTTTCCTACTTCCAGTAGGTCTTAAGGATCCACCGTCAGTGCCCCTCCTCGCTCAGATTTCCAGCCATGGTTTACACTTATAAACAAAAGTAAAAAATTTCCACCGGCACAAATCCTTTTATGGGATATTTGGCAGGTGGCGGGATTCGAAGTTACGTCCTCTGGTGACATTATTTGCATATTTCTAGAGCAGTGGTTCCCAACCTTTTCTGGACTATCGCCCCTTTCATTAGGTTGACTAACACATGTCGCCCCCTTTTAATTTTCATGTTTTGTCCAATTATAATTTGAGTTAAAGTGTAACTAATAAAGCAATTTTATCATTTTAAACACCCTAACTACCATATATAAAAACAACCGAAGCAGCTTTATCCGGTCACTTAAATAAAATAGAAAGAAATAAAATGTTTATATTTAACAGATTTTTTTAAAGAACAAAAGTGAAATTATTACCTAAGATCTTTAAACTGGATTCTGCAAAATTAAGAGAGTTGACAATAAAAATTAAAGAAAAAATTGAATGTTGAATTTTTTATTATTTTATCTTTTGTCAAGTTCATGCGCAAGTCTTTGAGGCAAATGTCCAACTGATTTTTTTTGTTTAGTAAGGAGCTGGATGATAATAGAACCAAATCCTTTTTCAACTAAATATGTTGACGGGAACGAGATGAGAAGTAGTTCGACTTTTTACCACATTAGTGGATAAGTGTAAATAAGTTTCACGCAGGCTAACTCATAACCTCCCTGCTTGAAAATGATTTTCGCCTCACAGTCATACTTCAGATCTACAAACTCCGTCTGCAAAGTGCAGAGAGTTATCAAGGTTATCCACAACCCACAGCTTCAAACGAGAATGGATCTACAATAGAATCAGGAATTTCTAACTTTGCCAAATTTTCAAATCTTGTAAGCATGTCAGTTTTTAACTTGTCAAGGTGATCAATAAAAATTAGAATGGTTTTACTGTACTACGGTACAGTATATTTTAATTTCCCCCTTCGAATACTCATCGCCCCCCTATCGCCCCTAAACTATTTATTGCCCCCTTGATAGCACAAATCGCCCACTTGGGGGCGATCGCCCCCAGGTTGGGAACCACTGTTCTAGAGCATCAAACAAATAAACCGTAGCTTTCTCGAAACTAAACCAAACAAAGTCCACAAATCGCGCCACTCTTCGGATTCTATGCTGTACGTACGGCTCAATTTTTGACAACCAACAAAACTAAACACGGCCATGTCAAATTCCTGTTCTAAATAACCCAAAGTTCTTACCATTAATGGTACATTTGGGCCGGCATTGACTGTAAGTTGACCAATCGAAGTCCACGAATTGCTACTCTTTGGATAAGATACGCTGTTAGTACGGCTTAATTTTAGATAACCAACAAAACTAAACACGACCATGTCAAATACCTGTTCTAAATAACCCAAAGTTCGTACCATTAATGGTACATTTGGGTCGGCATTAACTGTAAGCCTACTTTTGGGCCACTCTGTATGTCTGTTGGCCTATTAGTTGCCCATGTATTCTCCTGGGACGCGGGGACTGTGGAGCCCAGTCGGTTAGGCATTCGCCTAGCACGCGGAAGGTCCCAGGTTCGGGTCCGGGCATTGCCAAAATAACTGCCGACCTATAAATGGCCCGTGCAGCGAAAAATACCCCGTGTGGAGGGAGTGCACGTTAAATATCCTTCAAAGTCCTAAAGCTGCGTACGATGTCGCCCTTAACGGTTGCGTTGGGTGCCTACTCAGGTGTCGGCTCGTCACTTGACTGTGGTTAAAATATGACGCCCGTCGCCAAATTCCGGCCCTGCCCGTGTTCCCGTAACAAGAACCAACACCACAAACCAGTCCAGGTTAAAGGGGTCATACAGGGTTGTAATAAATATCTGATAAACAACAATCGGCTACAACTTGCCCATTTTTTGTTTAAAATTTCCCTTTTAAAAATATGTTAAAAAATTCACTGGAACTCGTGGTCTCAAACTTGTCTCTGATGCGGTAAATCGCTTGACGGGACGGCGCAGGCAAATTAAACTCATTTTCCCATATCGTACGCACAGTCTCCGCATTTTCCTACTTCCAGTAGGTCTTAAGGATCCACCGTCGGTGCTCCTCGCTCAGATTTCCAGCCATGGCTTACACTTATAAACAAAAGTACAAATTCTCCACCAGCACAAATCCTTTTATAGGATATTTGGCAGGTGGCGGGATTCGAAGTTACGTCCTGGTGACATTATTTGCATATTTCTAGAGCATCAAACAAATAAACCGAAACTTTCCCGAAACTAAACCAAACAAAGTCCACAAATCGCCACTCTTTGGATTCGATACGCTGTACGTACGGCTTAATTTTTGACAACCAACAAAACTAAACACGGCCATGTCAAATTCCTGTTCTAAATAACCCAAAGTTCTTACCATTAATGGTACATTTGGGCCGGCATTGACTGTAAGCCTACTTTTGGGCCACTCTGTATGTCTGTTGGCCTTGCCCATGTACAGGGTGGCCCAAAAGTAGCCTAACAGTTAGTTAGGTATACAGTTATTTATACAGAAACAGATATTTTAATACAGGTTAAGTTTAGTTTCGTTGAATTATCGTAGTACTAGAGCTACAGGAGAGTTATTGGCGACAGGCATCGTAATTAAGAACCATAGTCAAAAGTGACAGCTTTATTTACATCAGCACAAATCCTTTTATAGGATATTTGGCGGGTGACGGAATTCGAAGTTACTTCCTCTGGTGACATTTGCATATTTCTAGAGCATCAAACAAATAAACGGGGCCGGGATAGCCTAGTCGGTAAGGTCTAATAAACCGAAGAAATCTCGAAACTAAACCAATCGAAGTCCACGAATTGCTACTCTTTGGATAAGATACGCTGTTAGTACGGCTTAATTTTAGACAACCAACAAAACTAAACACGACCATGTCAAATACCTGTTCTAAATAACCCAAAGTTCGTACCATTGATGGTACATTTGGGCCGGCATTAACTGTAAGCCTACTTTTGGGCCACTCTGTATGTCTGTTGGCCTATTAGTTGCCCATGTATTCTCCTGGGACGCGGGGGCCGTGGAGCCCAGTCGGTTAGGCATTCGCCTAGCACGCGGAAGGTCCCAGGTTCGGGTCCGGGCATCGCCAAAATAACTGCCGACCTATAAATGGCCCTTGCAGCGAAAAATATCCGACGAAAAATACCCCGTGTGGAGGGAGTGCACGTTAAATATCCTTCAAAGTCCTAAAGCTGCGTACGATGTCGCCCTTAACGGTTGCGTTGGGTGCCTACTCAGGTGTCGGCTCGTCACTTGACTGTGGTTAAAATATGACGCTTGTCGCCAAAAGCCCTCGTGTAGCTCTAGTGCGACGATAGTTCAAAACTAAACTAAACTTGATCTGCCATAAGGCCTGTTAGACCAAGGCATTTTAGGGGCCCTTAAATATTATTTTCTATTATGCTAAACGCTGTTGATTGCCAGAATTTCCGAAACTTTTAAAATTTTGCAAAACCTCACTAGCTTTTAGATAGACTTTGACTCCGGCATCGATCTAAAGTGATTGGATTGGTCGATATTATAAGGAAGACGACAAAAGGGTAGCAAAAAATAAGATACATAAAAATAAGATAGAGGGCAACTAGCACGATCATTACGGGCAATCATGCACAACATTTTCCGTAAAGGGGCCCACAAAATTTGCTCTGCCTATAGTCCGAGTTTTCCAGATCAGGGGGGCATCGCCAAAATAACTGCCGACCTATAAACGGCCCGTGCAGCCAAAAATGTCCGACGAATACTCCGAAAGTCCCGACGCTGCGTACGATGTCACACTTAACGGTTGCGTTGGGTGAATATTCAGGTGTGGTTCTAAATTACGACGCCAATAGCCCTCGTGTAGCTCTAGTGCGACGAAAATTCAAACATACCTACCTAGATCAAGCCTGCTTGCACTAAAGTCTTAATCCGGCCCTAAACAATTCGGACAATGGACACGATGACGTCACAGCTACGACAAACGCTGTCTTATACCCCATAAACAAAACCCACTGCAGCTAATTCGTCCAAACTACAACCGACACGTCTCGGTTGACGTCGCAGAGGTGCGTCAGACATTGTCTTCTCTATCTCACAAACAAACCACGCTCCACCCCGTTCGAATCGTCCATGTTCTGTCGTCACAATTACATCTATGTGAAATGGGCTGTCCATTTCATTTATTTTCATTAACTGATTTCAATGAATTTTATTCTCATTAAGCTTTTCTGTTGCATCCTCAAAACCTGACACATACCCATTGTTTATTTGTTAATTTTTAGCCTACTTTTCTTTTTTTAATTCGAAAGAATTAAAACAAGAAGTTCATAAAGAACTAAAATAGCCTACTTTCCTGTTACTTAAATACTTACTGAAGTTCTAATCGGGAAAAAAAACTAGGTTCGTAAAGTAAATATCATCAACAGCCGTTTCTGCACTAGATTTATACACATTAGAAAAAAAAATCGAAACACAGCACCCAGCTATAATTTAAACTTCTAAAAGCCAAAATCAACTATTTTCCTTAATATTCGTTCGCAAATTAATTAAATATTATTTATTATCTGCTCGTGATTTATTTGTAGTTCGAAGAATAAATATTTATTACACTCTCAGAAACGATTGCTCAAATTTCACGAAATTTTCGTCTTTTTTGACGAAATGGTTTCGTGAAAAATGCTCCGAGTAAACATTTCGTCAAATTAACGAAATTTATTTCGTCATTTAGTAGACGAAATAAATTTCGTCAAAAGTAAAAATATTTCGTTATTTTAATTTCGTCGAAATAACGAAATTTTCGTCATTTTGATTCCTTACTGCTGAGAGTATAAATTTCGTCATATTCGACCATTGACGAAATGAAATTCGTCAAAAAGTAAGAAAATAAAATTTTAATTTCGTCAAAATAACAAAAATTTCGTCATTTTGATTCGTTAATACTGAGACTTAATTTCGTTACATTAACATAATTTTAATTTAATTTCGTTATTTTGAGCACATTGGAAAATCTTCAAAAAATTCCTATTATTTTTATAGGGGGCTATTTTATTTTTCTAGTCTTGATTATTTTTTCAATATCACTTTTAATCTTAAGATTAAAATATCGAAAATTTAATCAAGACTAGAAAAATAGAATTGATGCCAACAGTTTTCAAGGTAAAAAATGGTAGGAAACATGAATTTTTGATGGAGTATTACTTTCTACAAAATCTTATGTGTAAGTTCAGGAGTTGTATATCTTGATAAATTTGGTTTTGAACAATTGTTATATAAATAGTACATATTTAAACCTGCACTTATGATTTTGTAGAAATAATGTTGTATATTTTAGCATTACTGTTGGGACATGATATGGGAGGAGACGGTTAAATCACATAAGCAGTTATAATTTCCTGCAATTAGAGTTTCCTAGAAAGAAAAGATTTTGTAAAAAGAAGAGGGACAGAGAAAAAAAGACGCTGACTTTTAAAGAAATTTTATTACAATTGCACATTTTAATACAATATAAAAGTCACTGGTTTCAATGTTAACTAATCTAACTTTTTTTGTTGCTTATAGCAGGGTTGGCACGGTTTAAACCAATTGGTTTTTTTGGTGTTTTTCAATTTTTTAAAAAAATATTTACCTATAATTTAAATTCTTTATTTATTTAACTTTTTTAGTGTTCCATTTTTTTTTTGTAAATTGGTTTTACTTCTAAAAAAAAACAACTCAAATAATTTCAACATCACTAATAATAATAACAACATATATAAAGTGGAGAGGATATTTTCGACTCAATAATTTTTAAATTATTTAAAATTATTAGTTTTTATTTATTTCATTAATAGGAGTTCCAAATTAATATGCTAATAATAATTACTACATCTATATTGCAACGCATAATGTGCTTAATGAATTATTTTTGAATATTCTGAAATTATTTTTAATTATATTTCTTAATTATAATTATTTATTTATATTTTGACTACTTAAATTAACATCAGAGTACAAATTTATTGCAATATTAGTTATTTGTAACAATTAATGCACATATATACTTGGTTCCAAAACCGAGAGTTGGCCACCTACAGTGATTTAAATGACTTAAAATTGAATTTCAATGCTAATTCAATGGGAAATTCGCCGACAGATAGTAGATTTATGTCCGTCCGGACGTACAGACAGACGGACAAAAAGTATGAAAGTTGGGTATCTGAGGTCATAGCTTTCTAACAAAAAAAGAATTTTTAAGATCCGATGATTAGAACCGATTTTGGAAGGGGGGTACGGACGGACAGACGGACATCGACCGCATGTCAATACCTACTTTTTCATTTTTTTAATTCTTTCGAATTAAACAAGAAGTTCATAAAGAACTAAAATAGCCTACTTTCCTGTTACTTAAATACTTACTGAAGTTCTAATCGGGAAAAAAACTAGGTTCCTAAAGTAAATATCATCAACAGCCGTTTCTACACTAGATTTATACACATTAGAAAAAAAAATCGAAACACAGCACCCAGCTATAATTTAAACTTCTAAAAGCCAAAATCAACTATTTTCCATAATATTCGTTCGCAAATTAATTAAATATTATTTATCATCTGCTCGTGATTTATTTGTAGTTCGAAGAATAAATATTTATTAATAACAAAAGTAATGAAACTACTCCGAACTGCATTAAAAAACAAGAAATGTAAATTAAAACTAAGCATAATTGCATGCAAAAGTATGCCTTGCCGCTTTCTTGGTAGATAATTAAAGAATAATCAAAGAATCAAATTGTTCTACATTTTATGACGTCATTCCAAACTGATTCATGAAAATATTATTTTGCTTTAAATATGTTTAAATAAAGTTTCTCATGCCATTGTTGATTTGGCAACAGTGATTTAAATGACTCAAAATTGAATTTCAATGCTAATTCAATGGGAAATTCGTCGACAGATAGTAGATTTATGTCCGTCCGGACGTACAGACAGACGGACAAAAAGTCTGAAAGTTGGGTATCTGAGGTCATAGCTTTCTAACAAAAAAAGAATTTTTAAGATCCGATGATTAGAACCGATTTTGGAAGGGGGGTACAGACAGACAGACAAACGGACAGACAGACGGACAGACATACGAACAGACAGACATACGAACAGACAGACATACGAACAGACACACAGATGGACAGACAGACAGATGGACATCAACCGCATTTCAATACCTACAGTGATTTAAATGACTCAAAATTGAATTTCAATGCTAATTCAATGGGAAATTCGCCGACAGATAGTAGATTTATGTCCGTCCGGACGTACAGACAGACGGACAAAAAGTATGAAAGTTGGGTATCTGAGGTTATAGCTTTCTAACAAAAAAAGAATTTTTGAACTTCTTGTTTTAATTCTTTCGAATTAAAAAAAGAAAAGTAGGCTAAAAATTAACAAATAAACAATGGGTATGTGTCAGGTTTTGAGGATGCAACAGAAAAGCTTAATGAGAATAAAATTCATTGAAATCAGTTAATGAAAATAAATGAAATGGACAGCCCATTTCACATAGATGTAATTGTGACGACAGAACATGGACGATTCGAACGGGGCGGAGCGTGGTTTGTTTGTGAGATAGAGAAGACAATGTCTGACGCACCTCTGCGACGTCAACCGAGACGGGTCGGTTGTAGTTTAGACGAATTAGCTGCCGTGGGTTTTGTTTATGGGGTATAAGACAGCGTTTGTCGTAGCTGTGACGTCATCGTGTCCATTGTCCCAATTGTTTAGGGCCGGATTAAGACTTTAGTGCAAGCAGGCCTGATCTAGGTAGGTATGTTTGAATTTTCGTCGCACTAGAGCTACACGAGGGCTATTGGCGTCGTAATTTAGAACCACACCTGAATATTCACCCAACGCAACCGTTAAGTGTGACATCGTACGCAGCGTCGGGACTTTCGGAGTATTCGTCGGACATTTTTGGCTGCACGGGCCGTTTATAGGTCGGCAGTTATTTTGGCGATGCCCCCCTGATCTGGAAAACTCGGACTATAGGCAGAGCAAATTTTGTGGGCCCCTTTACGGAAAATGTTGTGCATGATTGCCCGTAATGATCGTGCTAGTTGCCCTCTATCTTATTTTTATGTATCTTATTTTTTGCTACCCTTTTGTCGTCTTCCTTATAATATCGACCAATCCAATCACTTTAGATCGATGCCGGAGTCAAAGTCTATCTAAAAGCTAGTGAGGTTTTGCAAAATTTTAAAAGTTCCGGAAATTCTGGCAATCAACAGCGTTTAGCATAATAGAAAATAATATTTAAGGGCCCCTAAAATGCCTTGGTCTAACAGGCCTTATGGCAGATCAAGTTTAGTTTAATTTTGAACTATCGTCGCACTAGAGCTACACGAAGGCTTTTGGCGACGGGCGTCATATTTTAACCACAGTCAAGTGACGAGCCGACACCTGAGTAGGCACCCAACGCAACCGTTAAGGGCGACATCGTACGCAGCTTTAGGACTTTGAAGGATATTTAACGTGCACTCCCTCCACACGGGGTTTTTTTCGTCGGATATTTTTCGCTGCAAGGGCCATTTATAGGTCGGCAGTTATTTTGGCGATGCCCAGACCCGAACCTGGGACCTTCCGCGTGCTAGGCGAATGCCTAACCGACTGGGCTCCACACCACAGCCCCCGCGTCCCAGGAGAATACATGGGCAACTAATAGGCCAACAGACATACAGAGTGGCCCAAAAGTAGGCTTACAGTTAATGCCGGCCCAAATGTACCATTAATGGTACGAACTTTGGGTTATTTAGAACAGGTATTTGACATGGTCGTGTTTAGTTTTGTTGGTTGTCTAAAATTAAGCCGTACTAACAGCGTATCTTATCCAAAGAGTAGCAATTTGTGGACTTCGATTGGTTTAGTTTCGAGATTTCTTCGGTTTATTAGACCTTACCGACTAGGCTATCCCGGCCCCGTTTATTTGTTTGATGCTCTAGAAATATGCAAATGTCACCAGAGGAAGTAACTTCGAATTCCGTCACCCGCCAAATATCCTATAAAAGGATTTGTGCTGATGTAAATAAAGCTGTCACTTTTGACTATGGTTCTTAATTACGATGCCTGTCGCCAATAACTCTCCTGTAGCTCTAGTACTACGATAATTCAACCAAACTAAACTTAATCTGTATTAAAATAACTGTTTCTGTATAAATAACTGTATACCTAACTAACTGTTAGGCTACTTTTGGGCCACCCTGTACATGGGCAAGGCCAACAGACATACACAGTGGCCCAAAAGTAGGCTTACAGTCAATGCCGGCCCAAATGTACCATTAATGGTAAGAACGTTGGGTTATTTAGAACAGGAATTTGACATGGCCGTGTTTAGTTTTGTTGGTTGTCAAAAATTAAGCCGTACGTACAGCGTATCGAATCCAAAGAGTGGCGATTTGTGGACTTTGTTTGGTTTAGTTTCGAGAAAGTTTCGGTTGATTTGTTTGATGCTCTAGAAATATGCAAATAATGTCACCAGGACGTAACTTCGAATCCCGCCACCTGCCAAATATCCTATAAAAGGATTTGTGCTGGTGGAGAATTTGTACTTTTGTTTATAAGTGTAAGCCATGGCTGGAAATCTGAGCGAGGAGCACCGACGGTGGATCCTTAAGACCTACTGGAAGTAGGAAAATGCGGAGACTGTGCGTACGATATGGGAAAATGAGTTTAATTTGCCTGCGCCGTCCCGTCAAGCGATTTACCGCATCAGAGACAAGTTTGAGACCACGAGTTCCAGTGAATTTTTTAACATATTTTTAAAAGGGAAATTTTAAACAAAAAATGGGCAAGTTGTAGCCGATTGTTGTTTATCAGATATTTATTACAACCCTGTATGACCCCTTTAACCTGGACTGGTTTGTGGTGTTGGTTCTTGTTACGGGAACACGGGCAGGGCCGGATTTAAAGATTTGCTACTTGTAAGGCCACGATCGAATTGCCGCCCCTGTCACAATATTTTACCCTTCGGGGAAAGATGGCGTCAGCTGCAAAGTAGGGTGGTATGTGCTGTTTAAAATTATCACAACGAATATAAAAGAGGGAAAATAGGTTTATTTGAAATATAATATAATTAGATCACTTATAATATTCTCACTTACCCTGGTCTCATAAGGAACTGATGTGGTAGAGCAACCAGCGACAACAAGCTCAGCATGTTCACTAAATAACGATAAGATTTACATTATTTTGTTCATCCTCTCATCGGTTGGTGAAAGATTACTTTAAGAAATCTAATTTTGGAATTCGATCAAGAACACGATGTTGTTCGAAAAGTTTGTCGTTCTACTTCCAAATCCGGGGGGAGAGGGTGCAATTTCTCTTGCAGCGGGTGCTATGCTTGCTTCTAATAATAGTATTATATATACGTTTACGGTTTCCACATTAATGCAACTTATTCGTTTTCTTTCTTAAAAATATTAGTATCTTTATAATATATTTTTTTTTCCGAAGGCCGCTTTAATTGGTCGTAAAATTTGCCGCCCCCAAAAATTCGCCGCTCTAGGGTACAGCCTACTTAGCCTATTTAGAAATCCGGCCCTGAACACGGGCCACGGATATTACCCCCCCCCCCCCCTGAAAATTTATTGCGTTTAAAGATAAAACCGTATTCGCACTCAACTCGACAAACTGAGATGAAAAAGATGTGTTTGTGGTGTGGAGTTAGGAGTTGCTTTCTATGAAGGGGTACTTTGGGAGGTGGGCAAAAGACTCAATTGACAATCAATTTTTAAACATCTAAGAATGCAATCGTGAAGAATTTAGGGTCCATTTATTTCATAAAATTTTTTGGGAGTGTATTTTATTTTATCATGTTTTTCATATTTTAATTTAATTAAAACAAACATAATTTAATTCTTCAAAAGACATGATTCTTCCATCTAACGATAAATTAGTGCGATCTTAACTTAGTGAGAAAAAAAATAGCAAGCTGATGATTCGAAATGGAATCATTGGGGGGGGGGGGGGGGGGGGGGAGAGTTTAAACCACGTATTCCCCTAATTCTTTTGAGCAGTGTATTATGTAATTGAAAGTAAAATTACCACAACAATCTATGTTTACAAACAGCTTTACTTTATTTAAAAAAAAAAAGACTTGTCATTGTTTGCAAGCGAATCATCATTGAAAACAAGATTTCAAAATAAAGCAATCCTGGTTTTGACTCTTTCTTATGCTTCTTGGATACTTTAGAATTACATCATTATCTTGTTATTTGATTTTAATCGTTTCAAAATCAACTTCATCATGATGATTCGCTTGCAAACAATGAAAAGTCTTTTTTTAAAAAAATAAAGTAAAGCTGTTTTGTAAGCATAGATTGTTGTGGTAGTTTTACTTTCAATTACATAATACACTGCTCAAAAGAATTAGGGGAATACGTGGTTTAAACTCTCCCCCCCCCCCCCCCCCCCCGCAATGATTCCATTTCGAATCATCAGCTTGCTATTTTTTTTTCTCACTAAATTAAGATCGCACTAATTTATCGTTAGATGGAAGAATCATGTCTTTTAAAGAATTAAATTATGTTTGTTTTAATTAAATTAAAATAAGAAAAACATAAAATAAAATACACTCCCAAAAAATTTTATGAAATAAATTGACCCTAAATTCTTCACGATTGCATTCTTAGATGTTTAAAAATTGATTTTAACTTTTTTTTTAACAAATAAAGTTTTGAAAAAATTATTGTTAAAATTTATTCAAAAGTTACGATTTCAATTTTTGGTCCCCTTAAATATTAGTTAAAAATTTAGGAAATTTTTTCCCTGTCTTTTACCATTTCATTCTGGATGCATAATGAATCTGTATTACAAACTTTTGATATTTAGAATAAAAAATAAAAAGTTTGAACTGAAAGAATTAAAAAAAAGTACGCAAAGTGCTAACCCTAATTGTTTTGAGCAGTGTAGTATTAAATATAAGGAAATGGTAGTATTATGATGGGATCGGGGGCTGGGGAGCCCAGTCGGTTAGGCGCTCGCCTAGCATGCGAAAGGTCCCAGGTTCGGGTCCGGGCATCGCCAAAATAACTGCCGACCTATAAACGGCCCGTGCAGCCAAAAATGTCCGACGAATAATACCCCGTGTAGAGGGAGTGCACGTTAAAATCAGGGCTGCCACTGTTAAATAACATTGAAAATAGTTGCTTTAGTAGCCTCAGATGTAAAAAATAGCAGCCAAAATAGTAGCCTGGGATACGAAATAGTAACCAAAATAGTAGCCATAAGAAAGACGATTAATCATGTGGAATGCTTTTTTTTAGTTCAAAGGGCTGCAATTTTATTTAACAAGAAAACAAGTTATAAAATCAATGCACAGTACAGAACTTTCCCAAATTTCAGTTATAAAACATGGTAGAAATTAATAGCATGGAAAAACAAATTCGAAGAATACAGTTAGAAAATATAAGTTGTGAAGAAAGACTTTACATTTAACTCTATTTTTTTGGATTTTTTGGTGATTTTGTATAGAAATCAATTAAATTTGTTTTTCCTTTTATATACGGTTTATTTTTATGCTTTCTGTTCATGTTCAAACAAAAAAGCAGTATAATATCCGTATTTCACATACAAAATAAAAAATGATATTGTGTTCTTCTCTCTTTAAAATAATTACATGGTTCATGCACTTGTTAGGAAATTTTTTTAAAGCACTTTTTAAGTTATGGGGCAGTTCAGAAAAATTCAAGGACTAGAAGTTACTATAACATCATAAAACCTGAATATATAAGCTGTCTATATTCCATTTTTTAGAAACAAAAAACCATCTAAAATTAGAAAAACGATTATGGGTAATTCCATGCAAAATTATCCTGTCTGTTGTGTAAGTCACGTTTGTAAAAAGTGATTATCACTACAACTTTTAACATTAAAATGAAAATAAATTGTGGAATAGTTGATCTACACTTATTATAACTAAATAATGTAACATACTTTATTTAATTGGATTTATTTTTTAAATTAAAAAAACTTTTTATCTCCTCTTAAATCGTGACTTACATTACAGTGACATGGAATTAGCCTTATAGGCTGTAGTATGAATCACGATAAAAAAAGTTTCAAACATTAAAAAAAACCAACGTAACATTCAAGCTGTTCTTGCCGACCCAAGGTCACGGACACTCGATTAGGAGAATCTGGTTGATCCTAGTTGGCCTGAACCAGAGCTACAGAAGTAACGAAACACTGCACGATCACGCAGAGTCAATCATTATTAGGCGATGCGGCATCATCGGATGATGCGTGAAAATTACTAGGCAGCAAAATAAGCAATTGTTTTTGATCAGGTGAAAATGTTACTCTTTTAAAAGGGGTATGCATTGGCGCTTGGTTGATATTTGAAGACATCTTAGTGAAATCTAATCTTAATTCATCTTCAAAACTTAAATATATTTTTTACTTTTATTGTTAAAATTTATAATTTAAACTTGCTTTTTAATGAAATTCAAGTTTAGTTTTTAATAATATAGATCGAGAATGGGTGTTTTTCGGTGGCGTTAATGCTGTGGAAAATTTGACGTCTCGGGTATGAGCCTAATCCCTTTTTTAAGACGCTATTTTGTCCGAAAATTCTCGGCCTATGCTGCAGTATTTATTAAAAACTGTTTAAAAATATGGAGTTAGAAAAGTATCATGGTATCACGTAACGCAGGTTAAAGATGACGCGTAGTTATCACATGCTTCGGAAATTACGTTCATAAATTTTCTGCTCCGATGCGATTTTGCAATCAATATTACGGATTGCATGAAGTCATAACCCTTGAAATTAGCTATCTCACTCTTAGACCGAAACACCAAGCCGATAAGAACATTAAAGCGTGGTCTAGCGTGGAGAAGATATACCGTGACAATAAATGACATTCAAGACGTATTTTCGCACTAGGTGAGGTAAGGCGATCAAAATTTTACGATTCAGTTTCCATTTTTCGAAAAAAAAAGAGAAAAATTTGAAGAAAAAAAACGGGAAACGTCAAAAAATCGGAAAATGACCAAAAATCCCATACAATTTGTACAGGCATACTTGTACAAATTGTATGGGCATGCGCGCGCAGTGTTGCAACAAAATTTCCTAGTGTAGACAATTCAAAAGAAAAGTCGCTACCCAAAGCGGCATGTCGGGCGGCAAACAGCGGGAAGCTTATGCGTGCGGCGCCGGCGGGCCTAAAAGTACCAAACCTGGAATGATTTTTGTTTCACTCCCGCTTTTTGACACATATGATTTTTTTTCTTAAATAGTCGCCGATAGTTAAAAATAGTAGAAGTATACGCTGAAATAGTCGCTTTTAACCCAAATTTTCTGGAAAAAGTCGCCATAGTCGCCTTCACTTGAAAATAATCGCTTTAGTCGCCTAAATAGTCGCCAGTGGCAGCCCTGTAAAATACGCTCCAAAGTCCCAACGATGTCGCCCTTAACGGTTGTGTTGGGTGCCTACTCAGGTGTCGGCTCGTCACTTGACTATGGTTCTAAAATACGACGCCCGTCGCCCTCGTGTAGCTCTAGTGCGACGATAATTCAAACTAAACTAAACTATGATGGGGTCGAAAATACGAAAATCGCATTTATATAAATCACGTGCTTTTTTTTTCTACAATATAACAATGGATATAACAGTTTGTTAGGACAATAAAAATTCCTTTGCCTTGGTTAATGTATGGTAAATGAACAGCTAAGTGGAAGAAAGTGCTATGTGACAATTAAAAAAGTGAAAACGAAAAAATAAGCTTCAAAACTTTTTAGTTGTAAATCAGATCTGCTAAAAACAGTGCTTTGCAAACCCGTAAAAAATATACTAACTTAAAGTTTATGAAAAAGGGGAAATATGTTATCGTTTTTTAGGAAGTTAGAATTTTTTTTTTGTCGTGTCTATGGTAAATGGCGTGTCTATGGTAATACTTAATTTTTGCTGAAATTTCTAATGGGCTTGTTTCAACACTTTGTCAAAGAAAACCAAACCCAAACAACCAATGAAATCGCAGTTCGGAGCGCGTGACGCTATAAAAAACCAATGAGCTTGTTTCAACACTTTGTCAAAGAAAACAAAACAACCAATGAAGTCACAGTCCGGAGAGCGTGACATCATAAGAAATATTCCCATTAAAAATTGTCAAAGCTTACAGCAAGCACAATGCTATTCCTATAGAGAAATCGGCTGACGTCCCGTTGAAATTCGAATTTCGAAAATGTTTTAATACACATAATTTCCCTGACTTTCCAAGCAAGTTAGAAAGTTGTGTAATAATGTCTTAAATTATCTACAAGTTATATTTCCGTATGCCGTTTTGCTAAACTTGAGCTTTCGCAATGCCAAGTAGTGAAAAAGTAAAATTGTTACTACAAGATATACTATTTCATTCATTTTCACTGATACCCCCTTTTTAAGCCTCTATATTCACTAGTCTAAAGAAAGAAATAGAACATTCAAAACTAACTGATATTTTACGAAAATAAATTTTCTATAATTTTGCCTGATACATTATAAAAAATACGCGAATGAGTTATTGTAAAATTTGAAAGAAAAAAAATTAAGTGGAATTTCATTTTCTTTTTAGGTGGTAAAAAAATGAAATCATAGAAGAACGATCAATTTTTTTAAATACCCAATGGTCATAAACATATAAAAAAATTTCACTAAAGGCTTTTTCTGTATGGTAGTCCCATTATTTAGGCACTGGACTAAAATAGAAAGGAAAAGTATGTTTTGATGAATATTCAGAAAAATGATCAGCATTACAAAAAATTCTACAGAAAGTACTTTATTATTGCATTGAAATCAAAGTGTAAATTTCATCGGAATTTTATATATAAAACAATGGAAAATACATACAAAAATATATTTTTGAAAACAAGTTTCACAGTTTAGACTATAAAAGTACTGTTTCTTATGCCATTATTTATACAATAAAAATAGATTGATTTAGATTGTAGTCTCATAGGCTTAAGAGGATTACGAAACTCACTGGGATTTAGAAATATTTACATACATACCCAAAGAACAACAACAGTGTGCCTGACAATATTGGACAGTTTTGTACACAATGAAGCCTTTAATTTAACTATTTCGTTTTAAACTTCCATTTATTATTGGTATATACGAGCGCTGTTTTTTTACTCAACCTCCGATGGGCGGTAGCAAAAAGACGGGTCAAGATACAAAAAAGATTTTTTTACCAAAAGTAAAATACAATACTGTTTATTTCTCCATATAATCACCTTGACGATTAAAGCATTTGTCATGTCTGTAAACAAGCTTTAAAATACCCTCTTCAGAAAATGTTGCCGCCAATGATTTGAAGGGAGTTGTGACGGTTTCTTTGAGCTCCACATCAATTTGGAAGCGATCCAAGCCACTATGCTTATCAATAATTCATTTATGGTAAACCTTTGAGTTCCCTAAACACTTGGTCAACTCGCTGAATAATACTGATTTTCATGAAGAAGGGACCAAGGAAGCAAGTCTGTCGCTACAGACGGTATTGTTCAGCGAGTTGACCAAGTGTTTAGGGAAACTCAAAGGTTCACCATAAGTGAATTATGGACTAGCAGTGGCTTGGAGGACAGAAAAAAGTCGACATAAAGCTTCCAAATTAACTTTTTTTAAACGAAACCGTCACAACTCCCTCCCAATCATTGGCAGCTACATTTTATAAAGAGGGTATTCCAAAGCTTGTTTACAGGTATAACAAATGCCTTAATCGCCAAGATGATTATGTGGAGAAATAAGCAGTATTGTACATTACTTTTGGTAAAAAAATCTTTTTTGTATTTTGACCCGTCTTTTTGTTACAGCCCATCGGAGGTTGAAAAAAAAACAGCCCTCGTATATTTTGAACAACTTAAAATCTTTTTCTTAAGAGCTGAAAAACTATTATGCTTAAATCAACAAAAACTAATGCTTAAACACACAAAACATTCCTCCTATCCTTGGGATAAAAAAAAACATAGAATCGTAAATTTAAGATAAGGATAAGTTGTATGAAAATGCTCGTAGCAATCTATTTAAAAGCAATATATTTAATGCTTAAAACAACAAAAACTAATGCTTAAAATAGCAACCGTTTCTTACATCTTTAGGATAAAAAAGAAAATTCAAGATAAGATGTGCAAGGAATCTCGTAGAATTTGTAAATCTGCAGGGAACTTAATGATTATAGCTCTAGACATTTGTAATTAGCAGCACACTTCATCTTATAATAAATCTAAGCTGAAATAAAGGAAATCCAGAGCTCCCACTCACCCTTAAACAAAAATTAGAGCCTTTTGGACAGTTTTAAAGGAAATTTTAGGACCTCTAAAAAACATTTTCATATTTAGAACAGGGTGGTAACAAAATCCGTAAAAAAAAGTTCCCTGATATTTCCATGATTTCCTTGATACTTTCATAAAAAATTCCCTGATACTACAATTTCTTTTTAGTTTAGTTTGAATTATTATCATACTAGAGCTACACGAGGGCTATTGGCGACGGGCGTCGTAATTTAGAACCACAGTCAAGTGACGAGCCGACACCCGAGTAGCACCCAACGCAACCGTTAAGGGCGACATCGTACACAGCGTGGGAACTTTGGAGCATATTTGGCGTTTGATAAAAATTGACAGTTTTTTGCCTGTGCATGATAGGAAGAGAGTCGAATTTACTTTCGTAGCTCTGGTTCAGGCCAATCGGATCAAGAAGTGTCCGCTAGTATAGTGATCGCAAGAACAACATAAACCTACTGTTTAAATAATCCAAAATGGAAAAATTCTCTGATATTTAGCGAAATTTGAAAAATTCACTGAGAATTTCCTGATATTTCCAGAATTAAAAAGTTCCCTGATTTCCAGGTTCTGTTACCACCCAGTAGAAGATTTTTTTAAAGCTTTTCTTTTAAAGATGCTGAAATCTGAACCAAGATTTGTTGTTTGGCCACTAATGTATTGGATGCAAGCAGAGTGATATTGAATAGTGTCCAATATTGTCAAGCAATTGGGGTTCTTAGAGAAATAAATTTAGTTTTTTTTAGACACATTTCAAAATTAATATGCGTTTAGAAGATACATGATCACATTAAATTGTTACACCAGAATTGTAATCTTAAATGTAAGAACTCTGACAACTGCTACTAACATAGCTTCAGACGGAAGTTCTAAATTTACATAAGAAAAACTTTCAATCTCCTATTGATAATGAAAAAAGTTTACGAATGTAATTAATATAAAAATAACATATAATATAAGACACCACCAATTACAAAAAAACAACAACAAACATTAGTATGACTAATTAACATAAGTAAAAAAAGGTTAACTATATTATAGTTAAGAGGGACTGTCAGGCCCATAGAGCTAATGCATGAGTTTTGAAATCACAACTTTCGCAAAAGAATTGCTTTGCCACGTTATCCCATTTTCACCAGGTATGAGAATCATCACAACATCAATTTAAAACAAAATCGAATAGAAAATAACATCCGGTTATTTAATTATTAATAACAAAGTTTTAAAATAGTGTCGCCATCTGCTATAATTTTTGGCATTCTAAAACTTCAAAAATATATAACTAAATAACTAGTAAACATTTTCGTTTCAAAATTTGCTTCATTTCGATGTTATGTTGATTCCTATACATGGGGAAAAAGGGCTCACATGGCAAAGCAATACTTCTGCGAAAGTTGTGATTCCAAAACTAATGCATTAGCTCTATGGGACTGACAATCCCTCTTAAAAGAAAATATTGGAGGTGTTAGATTATAAGTGGTATGGACTGTACAACAACACAAAAGAAATATAGAAAAACAGACATACTGGTTAGACTATTTCTGTGAGTGCAAGACTTAAAATTCTTATTAATTGTACTAATAGTTAAAATTTAACCATTCACAAATAAAATATTTATGTTACATTTTAAAACCTTTACTTTAAAAATCATAAAATTCCACCAGTAAATTTTTTTGTGCACTAATTAGGTACAGCACAGTTATATATAAATAAATAAGCATAATAAATAATCAACTTTACATTCAAATAATGCTTTATATAAATTAGATTTTTCATAATAATTTGTAATAGTATAAGAAATAATTTTTTTTGTGCAGACATTTTGTGCATAAATTTAATAGTTAAAAAAGTTATGCAAGAAGCAACAAATGCAAGAGAAAGACAAGCTAGCAGAAACACAGGTGTTAGTCTGCAAGTTACTTATCAGATAAATTTTAATTCAACAATAGAATGTTTTGGTTTGATTTGTAATTCGAACAATATCTATTCCCAACTATTAAAAAAAATCACAAGGTTGCAAAATCAAACAGTTGTTAGGATATATCATTTCTCTTTTGTTAAGCTCAAATGACCATTATGTAAGTCAACAATTTTGCAACTTGAGAAGTTATTCTTTTATAACTGAATCGTATGTTTTTTCAGCTCTAAAAAATAGATGTTTTTATAAACTTTATCAATAAATTAACTTCACATTAGAGGATAAAAAGTATTACAATATTGCAGAAAAAACTTAAAATTTTTCTTCTAATTTAAAAAACCTTTAAAACAGTAAAGGATTTTGCTATTTAATAAAACTAGATAGGTAATAAAATATTGAATTTTGGTAGCAACTCTTCCCTAAACATTTGTGGATCATTGCAAAACTAAAAATAAATACAAACAAAATATTTTGTTCATAAATACAATACATTATACAATATATACTTAGACCTTTCAGTCCCAGTGATGCCATTTGACATCATCATTTTTCTGATCACAATTTAAAAAAAAATAATAGGGCTGACATCTATTGGGATTAATAAAAAATATTTTCTAATAGAAAAAAATTTGAAAAATCAAATGATGTGCTTTTTGATATCATAAATGGCTATAGACAATCAGAATTTTTTTTCTAAAATGATGATGCCAAATTGTCATTGGGACTGAAAGGGTTAAAATAATCAACATTATACAAGTTTTAATAATTAAGCAAACTTATTAATAAATATTTTTTAATAATTAAAAATTAATGAAGAACATTTTGATGCATGCAATGCTGATAATTTATTTTAAATGTTCTACCACTTTACCATGAATATTTAGAAAAAAAATTGCATTATAAAATGATTTATGATAAAGTTTGAAATTATTCCCAACTTGTTAAATCAGTTTATGATTTAGTTATAATATTAGTTTTATATCCATAAAATAACTTTACTAGTTAAGGTATCCTATGTTTCATACTGTGAAATATTCCTTAAATTAAAACATTTGAACTTATATTTTCAAATTTTTTTTTCTCACAAAACATGTTTTTACCTTATTCTTAAGAAAATATCATTTAGATTTTTATATTAACCCTTCATATATATTTTTTAAATATAGGTAAAAAAAATGTTAAAGGCCAAGTACAAAGGTATATGCAATTAAATTAAAAGTTGATTTCAGAGATATCTTTAATTTAGAATTCTTTCTGATGATTTTGTTTGTTGATTAATTTAATTTTTTTAAAATATATAAAATTAAGTAAACTGAATTTGTGCAAGGCAAATGCATAGAACAGTGACTATAGAAACAAATAGCACACCAGCAAAAATATAAAAAAAAACATATACAAAGCACACTATAAAAACATCTACCTACATATTTTTGTTATTTTTTTTCTTTAATATACAATATAAACCACAACAATATAATACAAAATAAGGTAAACAAAAATAATTCCGTAACGGAATATTTAGAAAGACAAAGAATGAGACACAGGTCAATGAGGCGAGAAACAACTAAACTCGGGCAATTGGGGAAATAACGTACAGTCCCTGGACAAATTATTAAATGCACTGTATTTTTTTTTAGTAATTTTATGTTTCTTAAGAGTTTTTATGCAATAATGGTATATTTAAACTACAATATTATTGATTTTTATTTAAAAGAATTGTTGTAGACTACATATTTGTATTTATTTTAAGATAATTATGATTCAGATTAATTTATATTAATTATTTATTATAAGATTATTTATGTGTGGAATCATCGTCCTCAAATGCAGGAGACAGTACAGTCTTGCATTGATAGCATGCCGCGCAGAATTAAAGCTTTGATAGCGGCTAAAGGTGGCTCAACTAAATACTGACTTTTACTAATATTAATTTCACTTTTCTTTAAAACTTATGCTTTTCTAAATGAATGCTGTTTTATTTATGTCAAATAAATCGGTAATTGATTGGATCATATAAAAATAAAAAACAAATCAATTTAAAATAATAAAACGGTACAATATCACCCGGTAATTAATATTTTACATGAAATCTTGCAGTGCGTCTAATAATTTGTCCAGGGACTGTAGATACAGCCAACACCACTGTCCTACCCAGGACAGAAAGGGGGAGAAATATGTATCAAAAATAGTAATTCAATATAAAAAAAGCTTATGGTATAAACTCGTGCAAACTATAAACAAATAAATCTAATCTACAATAAAAAAAAGCCAATAAATGTATTGTTAGAGCCGAAGAATTAAGCAATATGTTTGATAACATTTAAAGGAATATTTTTAATTAAAAATGCCATAATATAAGCACTTCAGTAAGAATCAAACAAATGAAATAATTCGATAAGCAAGCTTAATTTAAAAACAGGAGCTTTGCTGATTTTTTTACAATGATTTCGCCCCTCCTTAAGATTAAATGTATGATTAAAGAATCTTTTGATTGGGTTACCACATTATTTTGCTAAATTAAAAAGAACAAATTTAGAAATTAAACTTGCATTAAAAGGACAACAATAATGCCAAATAAGAACAATAATGCCAACTTAAGATTAAATGTATGATTAAAGAATAATCTTTTGATTGGGTTACCACATTGTTTTGCTAAATTAAAAAGAACAAATTTAGAAATTAAACTTGCATTAAAAGGACAACAATAATGCCAAATAAGAAGAACAATAATGCCAACTGAAGATTAAATGTATGATTAAAGAATAATCTTTTGATTGGGTTACCACACTGTTTTGCTAAATTAAAAAGAACAAATCTAGAAATTAAATTGCATTATAAGGACAACAGTAATGCTAAATAAGACAACAAAGATTACTGAACAGACATTGGCTGTGAGATGTCAATGTCAAACCGGTTAAAAAATGAGGAAGGCATTTGTCGTTTCTTGTTGCAAAAACACCTTTAACTGATTTGTACGACATTTATGCCACAGGGTTCACAGACACATTTATTTTCATTTATAAGAAACTTATAAGCACCAAATGTTCTTTTGAAAACAAAAACCTTTTTAGAAGTTGGTGTCACAAAGTATAGTGATTGTATTATTACAGGGTTCATACTCTATTTTTAATAGTGAAATTCAGGAGTTTTAAGGAGTTATTTTAGGAATACAATACCATAAATTCAGGATCTAACAAACATAAAAGTACTTATAGCAACAATGTGTATTATGAAATTAAAACAAAAAGAATCCAAGATTAACAAATTGTAGTGCTTTGAAAATCAAATAACAATATCAAATAATTTGCCCAAGAGCAACAATTAAAAAATGTAAAACTTTAAGACATGCAAAATCTCAAAAAAATTAACTGACAATTTTTAAACAAAAATTAATGCAAACCTCAAGTTTTTTTGAAAACTAGATCCTTCAAATCCACTGAAAAATATTTTCTATTAAAAATAGATAATTTTTCAGGAAACTATACTTTAAATAAGGATTTCTAATATAAATTTCAGGAGTTATAAGGGCACTTACAAAATATTTGAAATTCAGGAGTTTTTCAGGAGGAGTACGAACCCTGTATTAAACTTCACTTTTGTCAAATTTTATAAACTAAGTAGTAGCAAGTAAAAGGATAGCTTTTAAAATATCCAAATTTTAAACATATACTAAACAAAATATTATAGCTCCTGCTTAAACAGCCGAGCCGGATCTTCAATAAGGGAAGTATATCTTTTTATAAATTTGAGGCCTAAATCCCCAAAAATTTGGGGTTTCCCCAAATTTCAGGGTCTTAAATTGTTTAAGACTCGGCTTTGATTTAGACATTGATCATATACGATTGACCTAATTAAAGTTATTAAGATTCTGATAGGGTAGCATAAGAGCACCAGCTATACATGTTTTCTAACGCAAGCTCAAAAACACTCTTCCCCCCTACCTTCCTAGCCATATTAAATAAAATACTATAGCAGCTAGAGGCTGTCAGTTAGCTAAGAAAGAGTTTATTAGAAGAGCAAAAAAAAAAAAAAACTCGCTATTTATAAGCTTGGTTACATCATCAAATTAAACAACCAATGAGATTAAACATGGAATGGCTGATGCGATACTGGGTGCGATTATATTATAAAGATGATGTAATATGAAATGAGATATTACACCATACAGAGGCTGACACAACTTGAATATAATATTACAACACCCGCCCTTAATCGCACGCTACAAATTATAAACATATTAACTTTTTAACATTTCCCTCGTGAGGTTTTGAGGAAACAGTCTAAGCGTTGTTATTCGAAACCAACCTTTTTTGACGTTTTGCTCTGAGGTTAATCACAATTGAAGAGTACAGGGGAAGAACCGCTTTATTTATTAGGAGTAGACCCGTAATTGTGTCTGCTTGGCGGACATTGGCGGCAGGAAACCGGTTTCTCTCTTTCTTCTTCGCTTGGCCCAAGCGTCGGAATCGTGCATTGCGTGAATCTCGCCAATCTCGGTAGGTCGTGGTTGAGGACTTTTCAATTAATTTGAGAATCTTAAAATTTCTCTTAATTGTTTTAGAGAAATTCGTGATTTTCAATAAATCGTACTTTATTTTTTAAAGCTTAACATGATGATGAACACAGTCTTTAGAATAAAACGCGGAACTGAATTTCAGGGTTGCAGTGAGAGAAGTTGCACAAGAAAGTGAGAAACTGGTTTCCTTACACCAGTTCAGGCGATTATTAGCTATCATCGCCAAAGATGCCTGATGAGGAAAGTTTTCTACGAAATTAAGCGGTTTTTCCCCTGTACTCTTCAATTGCTTTCTACCCAAACACAAATAGTTGGGGAGAAAAAAAAACAGCAATGATAAAGCTTTTTCCTAGAAAACCACACTAGGGGTAAAAGTGTTTTTGAAACTTGCGTTGTGATCGGAGGGACTATAGTGCCAATAAACATACGAACAATCACCCAGAAAAGATTTCGTAATGTGTACATCCTGTATTGGTGTTGGCTAACGTCTCCTAGATCAGGCCCTGCTTAACAGTAATTGGAATCCTTAACCCAACATGAAGAGATTTTTTTTTGTGTCAAAAAGTTGATTTTCATAGCTGCACATTCAAATAAAAACTTAAAATTAATAGATGGAAATATAATCTGTCCTTAAAAACCTGCATTGAAGGAGTTTCGGGTACTGTACGAAACCCTCTTCAGTTCATTCACAACTTCAAGGATCTTGGCTCGAAAGTGGACTTCCGCCATTGCCGATGCTCGGAAACAAACTCATGCGCAAGCTGGGTCAGCGCCACCTGGTGGCAAGTCCTGCCGAATGTGACTTGACGACTCCACTTGAAGTAGGCCTAGAAGGAAACAGAATCAAATATTTATTTGAAAATAACAGTTCTATGGCAGGTTCCCTTTATGCCAGCTCGATTGTTTAGAAAACATTATGATCAGGGATCGAAAAAAACGGTCGCTAGGCGCAAAATGTGACCAAATCCTACAATTTTGCTACTTCAAATTGAATTTAGTCACAGTTATGGAGACTAGAATTTTGTTATGTCACTATCAACTTTTTAAGGTGGTTTCTAAAGACCCTAAGGAAAAAAAATAACAAATCTTCAACATAATATGCATACATTTACATAAAAGTAAAATTTTCTCAATAATTTTTTTTCTGTATTTTCTCTTTTTAAAATGCTCCCACATAATGTGCATCTGATCCTAGTTTATAAAAGTAGTAGCGCAGATCATTCCTGAATTTTTTCACCCGATTTCTAATGCTGATTATGATGTCAAAGAAAATAGGTACACGGAACTCTTGCACCTTTTTTGACGTCCATAGCTCTTTTAGTTTGAACTGTGGAGAGGTTTCAGACAGACTGACCAATGCTTAAAAAAACTACCACGATTTTGGAATCAGCACCCTCCAAAACGAGCAAAAAAACATCAAATCACCATTTCTAATATTGGAACCAATTGTAATACTTTCAATACCTTATATTTCAATTTTCATATTAGGTAATTGAGAGTAAAAAGTATGTGCAGTCCTATATACTTTCATTTATTATGAAGTTTTTTTAGTCCATCAATAAACAATCGATTATAAGGCATAAAACTTGTCATAAAAATAAACCATTTAACATGATATGCATGATTCCTCAGGTATTGTATGGTGCTAAGCATCCCTTCTTATATCAAGAATACAATTTCAAATTTATTCCTTCTAAGGATATCAATTGTATTTTATCATCAGTAGCTGAAAATGTGTTCATTTTATTACTAAATAGTATGTTTTTTTATTGTCTCAGTCAGAAGTGCTTTAGAATAGAAAGAATATAAAGAAATAAAAAATAAAAGAGAAAGAATTAATTTCAAATTTTTAGTTTAGTTTAGTTTGAATTATGCTCGCACTAGAGCTACACGAGGGCTATTGGCGAAGGGCGTCAGATTTTAGAACCACAGTCAAGTGACGAGCCGACACCCGAGTAGGCACCCAACGCAACCGTTAAGGGCGACATTGTACGCAGCGTTAGGACTTTGAAGGATATTAAACGTGCACTCCCTCCACACGGGGTATTATTTGTCGGACATTTTTGGCTGCACGGGCCGTTTATAGGTCGGCAGTTATTTTGGCGATGCTCGGACCCGAACCTGGGACCTTCCGCATGCTAGGTGAATGCCTAACCGACTGGGCTCTCCAGCCCCATTTCAAATTTTTAAGTTAATATAAAATTATTATGTGAACCTTTAATTAAAAAAATAAAAGTAAACACAATTGTTACTCACTTTCATATTGTCAAATTTTCTTGGTGTTTGGTCTTCTTTTCTCCTGTGTTTCTTCTAAAAAATAAAATCACAATTAGTTTGTCAAACTTAAATGAATGTGAAACTGCTAAGTTATGTTAGATTGCAAAAATAAGCAACACTTAAATCAGGGTAATTAACCCGGCAGCACTCGCGCTCCTAAGAGAAACACCGTCACTCGCAAGGGGGTACTTTAGACCCCAGCACTGAATTCCCTTCAAATATCACTTTTACGTTCAAAACTTGCACAACTTTAACTTATTTTCTAACAAATATTTAGGGTATTTATGGAGAAGTTTCGGAATTATAATTATGATCCACATAATTTATCACTTCAGCGATCGTATCCACAGGATCACCAGTAATGTCTTCATTTTCCAACAATTCATTAGACTCACTATCGGAACAAGGACGATAATCAATTGTCATATCATCATCATCTATAGCATCACCAGCTTCTTCTTCTGATTCTTTAGTAGATTTATCATCCGAAGAAACTTCTGCTAACAATTTTCGCATACTTTCCGTCTCTTCATTGTAGGACAAGTAGCAGGGCCGGATTTAAAGATTTGCTGCTTGTAGGCTACGATTTGCCGCCCCAGTCATAATATTCTCCCCCTTCGGGGAAAGGTAGCTGGTTAGCTGCAAAATAGGGTGGTATGTGCTGTTTAAATTAGATATACACATATTAGAATCATCTATGTACCTTTACACACTAAATCGAAAGCGAAATAGGCGAACTTTTAACTGTTCTACCATTTTCTTTCAACTTCGAAATCCGGGAGGGGGTGCACTTGCCCTTGCAGCGACCATGTTTGCTACGAAATATTAGTACTATATATACGTTTACGGTTTACGCATTAATGTGAATTATTTGTTTTCTTTCTTAAAAATATTCGTATCTTTATAATAACTTTTTTTATGTCGAATGTCGCTTTAATGGGTCATAAAATTTGCCGCCATAAAAAATTCGCCGCTCTAGGCTACAGCCTACTTAGCAATCCGGCCCTGACAAGTAGCGTGACAATTTGAACTAGAATGAAGAACTGCGGGCACTCGCGTGGGGTCTTTCACACCCCAAAACAAAATTCTACTAAAACCACTTTCGGAATGTGAAAGATAATCATTCCTTTCCTTAGTGAGGGACCTTAAAGGCAGCTACTCTGGGTTTGACTAATTTTAAAAAGTGAGAAGTTGGGTAATTCGAAACATGAATGTGCGTGGGGTCTGATAGACCCGAGTGCTGCTGGGTTAATAAAATTATAAATGTAACAAATATAATAAAATTCACCTGCAAAACTTCCAATCACAATTAAAAGATGTGCACAAAAAAAACAACTCATGTAGATTATAGAAAATCTTATTTAAGGTTATTCTTGTAAATGTTTTCAAATATATTGTGTGGAAGTAACATGATTTCTTTAATCTTAAACTTTCAACATGCAAATGAAACACAGTTAAGTCAATAAAATTGATATTTGTCCCTATTGTTGGTCTTTTAACACAAAGATTATTTGGTAAAATCGAACATCATTAAACTCACCAAATAACTGCAGGATTTGCACTTAAAATACTCCGTTAATTCCTCAAACAAACTTTTAATATTGGCATCATTCAAAGAACAAACTTAGAGAATATCTTGATTCATGATTGTCTTTTAAATCATAAATCAGGTTTCATGGGCGATAATAATAGTGTATTACCTCTTTGTTTACACCGAACAAAAGTTAAAATAGAAATTTTAAGGCATGTTTGTAAAAATTAGTCTTTTGTAGTTGTTAGGATAAAATGTGGGGATTTTTCAGGGGCTCCAAAGTCAATTTTTAAATGCAAGGGCTTATTTAAGATTTCAAGGAGGGTTGGAATTCTGATTACAGAAGTCATTACAAGCAGACATTGGAGTAACATATTACTTGTAACACACAATTTACTTTCCTTAGGAAACGTTGGTAGTGTTTAGCGGTAACAAAGTAATGAAAAATTCCGTTTCTTACTCCCAATACGGGAAGGCTGTAAGATACCAATTTTGAAATGTAACTCCTTTTAAAATTAAATATTTTTTTAATGGGGTTGTTTCACGGAGGTTCTGGCAATAGCTCTGCGGTTTTGTTTTCATGTCTTTCAACAGTGTTGCCAGCAGTTTTAGGAGAAAAACAATACCAATTTAATTCTAAAATTACAAAAAATATCGTAAAAATACTAGCTGCATTTTGGAATCTTTTTACTGACTTTAAAAAATCGTGAAACGCTTTGCTAGTATTTTTATGGCATGTTTTTGTAAATTTAGAATTAAAAGGTATTTTTCGTAGTGCTTTTCTCCTAAAACCGCTGGCAACACTGTTGAAAGACATGAAAACAAAACCGCAGAGCTATTGCCAGATCCTCCATGCAACAACCCCACTAATTCAAATTGAAGAGTTTTGTTAGCGCTTACGTTTCTTTAATCTAACTTCTTTTTGAAAAACGGTAAGATGGTTAAATCACAATTTTTCTAATAACTTGAAAGTTTTAAAAGTACACTGTAACAGTAACTTTTTTAATAAAGTTACCGTAACTTATTTAATTAGTAAAATTAGCTTTACAATCCTTGATTACAAGTGATCATGAATGAGATACCCTTCTTGGCTTAGAAAAAAACCCAGGGTTCGTACTCTAACTATGATAGTGAAATTCAGGAGTTTCTAAGGAGTTTTTCAGGAGTGTAGCGATGTAACTTCAGGAGGTATAGCGAAATAAATTTGAATATGTGTGTTTATTATTGTATTGGTCTAGTGACTTAGACCAAGAATGAAGGAAACAATGGGTGTAAATGTTGTGGAAAATTTGAGGCTTCGGTGTAAAAGCGAACCCCTTTTTTTGGGGGGGGGGGGGGGAAATCACCTTTTTTGGTGATTTTTTAAATTTTCGTGACCTTTGTTTCAATTTCATGACTTTTTTGACCGGTAGACATCCTGATAAAGTACGAGAGAAAACCGACTGAGAAAGGAGAAAAATGATTAATGTCGTCAATTTTTTCAGGATAGGGGGGAAATATCAGGAGATGATACACAAATTTCAGGAGTTATAAGGGCCCTTAAAAAATAAAAATGAAATTCAGGAGTTTTTCAGGAATTTCAGGAGGCGTACGAACCCTGAAAAACCTAATTAATGACGTACCTTCTTAGGCTTGGGGGGCGATACAAATGCGTCCCCTAGACCAGTGGACATCAGAGCCTCTCTGATGATAGAAGGAGGGGAGAAATTCACAGAGCTGTCACCAAGCAGTGATTTACTCTGAAACAAAGATAATAATTTCAAAATGCGATCTACACAAATGAAAAGGAAATTATTCTGCGGGTAAAAAATAACGCATTGCAGTTTTAGGAAGCTTCAATTGTATCTTTCAAATGATATACAATGGTTAAATTTTAATTATTTAAAATCTAAAATTATTATTAAAAATATCTTACTTTAGCCACCTCTATTATATATTTTTATAATACAACAATTGACTAATTGGGAACAACTAATTGACTTACTAGAAGCTGGTTCAAATTTAATGTGTTAAGATGACTTTGAATATACAGTCCCTAGACAAATTATTAGACACACTGTATTTTTTTTTAGTAATTTTATGTTTCTTAAGAGTTTTTATGCAATAATGGTATATTTAAACTACAATATTATTGATTTTTATTTAAAAAAATTGTTGTAGACTACATATTTGTATTTATTTTAGGATAATTATGATTAAGATTAATTTATATTAATTATAAGATTATTTATGTGTGGAATCATCATCCTCAAATGAAGGAGACAGTACAATCTTGCATTCATAGCAAGCCGCGCAAAATTAAAGCTTTGATAGCGGCTAAAGGTGGCTCAACTAAATATTGACTTTTACTAACATTAATTTCACTTTTCTTTAAAACTTAATAAACTTATGCTTTTCTAAATAAATGCCGTTTTATTTATGTCGAATAAATCGGTAATTGATTGGACAATATAAAAATAAAAACAAAACAATTTAAAATAATAAAACGGTACAATATCACCCGGTAATTAATATTTTACATGAAATCTTGCAGTGCGTGTAATAATTTGTCCAGGGACTGTAAGTTGCTTATGTTTAAAATTAACATCAACCACACAGAATTATTGACATTTAAAAGAAATGAAAACAGTTACGGATAAGTAAACATATTGAAAGACTTGTGCCAATTCTAAAGTTTGAAACAAATATATGTTCTTTTTAAAACTTACCGGAGTTTCTGGATTAGTGAAATCAGTCACAGAAAAACTGGGAACTTCTGTTTCTGTAACCCAAGCTTTGTGCAAGGCTTTTCGAGCTTTTTTAGCTGGATAAACATTCTAAAAAAAAATTAAGAGAAATTAATTCTTAAACATTCATGTTTCAAAAGAGACTTTTTATATGAAAAAAGTTAGTTGTCATAGTATTTTTTTGGCATGTTGAATTTGTGCAAGGCTTTTCGAGCGTTTTTAGCTGGATAAACATTCTAAAAAAAAATTAAGAGAAAATAATTTTTGAAATTGTGATTTACATTATAGCTACATAAAATTAGCTCAAAGGGGTCAAAGTGACAAATTAAAAATATATAGGATTTAAATATATATAGGACAATATGCAATATAAAACATCAAATAACCACATACAGTTAACACGTTGACTGCGACGATATCGATGGAAAATTTTCATCGATAGAGGCTGATGTGAAGTAGAAGAACATCCTGTTTTTTAAACCAGTTCGTTACAATGGAAATGAACTAACTCTTTTTCATTTTCGAAAAAGTAAAAATCTTAGTTTGAGGTCATAAAATTACAAGGTTAGGTTGAATTTACGTCGCTAACTAAAGCTACACGACAACTATATGAGGAAATGTTCCTGGCCTTTTCCGACGGGATAACTCATCATCTGTCACTAATTATTGAATTGAAGGCCAATAACCAGATTTGTTTCAGTGATTAAGTTTTCGACTATGAAATCATCATTAAATTTTCATAATTCATATTTTTTGGGAGGGGTGTTTTTGTTTGAAAAACCACAAAAACTACTTGCAATTTTTTTTTATAGCTAGATAGTTGAATAACAAACTAAACCGCACTGCGAAATGCAGTATGCAGAGATGCCAACTTCAGACATGTGATTTCAGTAATAATCACGTGTCTCTTTCATAACTTTCAGTAATCATCAGTAATGGTCATTTTTTTTACTAATTGAATTAAAAACTTAAGAAACAGTATACCAAGTGTTACCATAATGATTAAAACTGTTAATAAAATAATAATAATAATCACGGTGCAATACACATAGGAATCATTAACTCTAGATTTTACGAAACACAGCCATTCTTTACTATAAAACTCTCTATATTTCTGTGTTACTTTTAGTTTCTTCGCTGGTGTTTCCATTTTGAAAAGTATTAAATTAACAACGGAATTTGAATTTCTCAAAACAAAAACAACACTCTCATTCATTCTCTCTTCGCTTCGTTTCAACCACAGAAAACCGAAGCCCCTCCCACATCTCCCGCTAATCTACGAGGATACCAATAACAGCGCTAAGCCCCAATGACGTCACCAACCAACCCGCCATAGATCACCAAACTCGTGTTTTTATCTGGTGGCTTCTTATCTTTAACAGCGGAAACCATTTAAAATTTATTTTAAATTCTGGTGGGTTTTTCCGTAAAGTTTTAGGGATAGTCCGTAATTCCGTAATATTGATCGTAAATCCGTAACAATTACGGACAATCCGTAAGAGTTGGCATCTCTGAGTATGTCTTGTCGCCCTACACTTAAGACAAAAGATTTAATTTCCTCGTAATTTGAAATAGAATATACTCTTTCAAATCATCAAGTATTATTCCAAGCACAGTGGGGTTGGTTTCAAAAGAGTAAAATCTAATATTCTACGATCTATATCCTCAAATTGATCACCAAAAAACCTTTAATTTGCTTGCGGTTTTAACATAATTCAATTATCAGTGTTAACATCCCTACATAATTATGGATGTATCGTATTTGTCGTCAATAGGCGAAAGATACACTTCACAATAACACAAAAAAATTTCATAAGCTTTAAAATCTATGTATGGACTATGTCACATCTGGGATTACTAGGTGTCAATTCATGTCCACAGGGAAAACATTTTAAAAATCACAAGGAACGCCACGGTTATTCCTAATTCAGGAAAATATAGATTGTATCAATACAGAAATATAGGATATATAGGACAACTGTAAAATATAGGATGTTTTTTCAAATTTTAAAAAATATATAGGATTTATAGGTCAAGGTCGTATGTGAAGCCTGTAATGAGATTGGTATAATCGAGTAGTCAAGACCATGTCAACGTTAGTGGAGCTCATATCAAGTGAATCTAGACAAACAATGTACAAACCTCTTTGTCCGTGACGTCCAACTCTGGGAATCCAGAGGACACCATGCTTCCGATGGCAGAGTCTCGCTGCATTGTCTTGTTGGGAGATCGCAGCGCCTCCTGTCAAGAAGAACAGAGAAGTGTTACATATCTGAACTTTGGGTTAATGTTTTATTAGTTATAGCCATAGATCTCATAGTTAAAGTATTAGATTGGCAGATCACGTGACCTCCAATGCTAACGACGGGGCGCGCATGGAGACCAGAATAAGAGGGCAATGGGGCCAGGTTGCCACCAGTTTTAGGAGAAAAACACTACGAAAAAATACCCTTTAATTCTAAAATTACAAAACAATACCATAAAAATTTTAGCTGCATTTTGGAATCTTTTTAGTGACTTTAAAAAAATCGTGAAACGCTTTGCTAGTATTTTTATGGTATGTTTTTGTAATTTTAGAATTATATGGTATTTTTTCGTAGTGTTTTTCTCCTAAAACTAGTGGCAACACTGGCCCCATTGCCCTATTATTCTGGTTTCCATGCGTGTCCCGTCGTTAGCATTGGAGGTCAGGTGATCTGACGAACTAATATTTTAACTATGATATCTATGGTTATAGCACAAAGAAAATAGTGAAATCCAATTTTTACTTAAAAAAAAAATTAGGTTATTTAAACAAATTATAGCACATATCCTCTTCACTCGTGGAAAAAATTTCTATGTACATATTCTTTATATAAACATGTTTTTCAGACAATCATATGTAAGTAATGACAATCATATATCAGAAGTATGTCTTGCAAGTTGCTTTAAGGTCACATCATTTTAGTAGAATGAGTAGTAGATATAAAATTAACTTTGTGTGCTATGAATAAACAATTTGTCAGTTTTTTGCGATAAATCATTCCATTCTAACTATTGTTTTAATCTAAAATGTATCATAAATTTACCACTGAAAAACGTCATTTCCAAAATCCCTGAAAAACAAGATCTCAGAAATCTGCTTAACTCTCATGGTACATCATTTTAAAATACAATTAATAAATCATATGCTTCAGTATCAGTAATTTTGGAAAGCTTGATCATTTTAGTTTCTAATAGAAAAGTTAGTATCAATAAAAATTGTAAACTATAATGGTCCACATATTTGTATATTGAACATAGATATCATAGTTAAAGTATTAGATTGGCAGATCACGTGGCCTCCACGGGACGCACATGGAGACCAGAATAAGAGGGAAAATGGACCAGTGTTGACACCACATTAATGAGAAAAATACTACGAAAACATACTGTTTATTCTAAAATTACAAAAAAGTACCATAAAAATACTAGCTACATTTTGGAATCTTTTTAGTGACTTCAATCTAATACTTTAACTATGATATCTATGAAGCAAAGAGCAGGGTTTGTACTCCATCTATAATAGTGAAATTCAGGAGTTTCTAAGGAGTTTTTCAGGAGTGCAGCAATGTAAATTCAGGAGGTATCACGGAAGAAATTTGAATAAGTTTGTTTATTATCGTATTTGCCGATATTAGAAGACATATTAGTGCAATCGAATCATATTTCATCTTCAAATTTTAATTAATTTTTTTAATCTTTATTCATAAAATTTATTATTTAAACTTGTTCCCGATTGAAATTTAAGTTTAAGTTTTTATTGATACAGACCGAGAATGAAGGAAACAAGGGGTGTAAATGTTGTGGAAAATTTGGGGCTTCGGTGTAAGAACCGAACCCCTTTTTTGGTAGGGGAAATCGCCTTATTTGGCGATTTTTAAAATTTTCGTGATCGTTGCTCTAATTTCATGACTTTTTCGACAGGTAGACACCCTGAAAGTACGGGAGAAAAACGGCAGAGAAAAGAGAAAAACGATTCGCGTCGTCAACTTTTTTCAGGAGAGGGGGGAAATATCAGGAGTTATAATATAAGGGCCTTAAGAAAATAAAAATGAAATTCAGGAGTTTTTCAGGAATTTCAGGAGGCGTATGAACCCTGAAAGAGGTTATGGGGAAAAAATATAAGTTGAAGTGTTTAACAATACAATACAGCTCAAAAATAGTAAATATTCCAAAAGTGAAATCTATTGAGGTCGGATAAATTTTTATTCAGGTTATGAAATCTAAAATCCGGAGCAAGTCATTGGAAATTTGAACTATGATGTTTCAAATAATGAAAATCAAAAGATTCTTACCCGTTTCTTGCCTAGACTCTTAGGACAATCTGTAGGAAGATTTTTAAAGGGTGCTTGAGTCCTGATCGGTGAATTAAACATTGAAATTTTTGGAGTGTGAAGGACACTGAAACAAAGAAAAGCATTAAAAAATTATTTAAAAAACATTAAAATTGTTATTTTTTTTATACCAGTAGCAGTAATATGTGTTCTAATATTATATTTTGATTTTAGAAATGCACATAAAACTTGAGTTTAATAAAGGAAAAAGTTGAGTTTAATGGAAATAAAGGAAATTGAAATTAAATTATGTTTAAAAATACATTGTGTGAAGGATAAAACACTATATTTTGTCAACCAAACACACAAAAAACAATTGATTTGAATAAATATAGTTTTGAGACAACTTTAAATAAAAAGCTAAAATTTTTGATGCTTGTTTTTTTAAGTCAATTCTTTAAGAGGGACTGTCAGTCCCATAGAGATAATGCATTAGTTTTGAAATTGCACATTTTTTGCAAAAGAATTGCTTTGCCATGTTATCCCATTTTCACCAGGTATGGAAATCATCATAACATCAATTTAAAACAAAATTGAATAGAAAATAACATCTGGTTATTTAATTATGAATTGATTAATTAATTTTTAAAATAGTGTTGCCATCTGCTGTAATTTTTGGCATTTTAAAACTTCAAAAATATATAATTAAATAACTAGATAACATTTTCGTTTCAAAATTTGTTTCATTTCGATGTTATGTTGATTCTCATACCTGGGAAAAAAGGGCTAACATGGCAAAGCAATACTTCTGCGGTAGTTGTGATTCGAAAACTAATGCAATAGCTCTATGGGACTGACAATCCCTCTTAATAAAGTCTAAAATTAGTCACCTTGACGAGTCAGTTGAGTCGATTTGAATGTTCCGTTTTGGTGTGGATGTTAATGCATTGATTGAAAATCTTATGGAAGGACTGTTCAAAAACTGTTAACAGAGAAATAGAGTGATATAGCATCTAAAAACACAAAGATCATTAAGATGTAGAAAAATTTTACAATAATTTCCATGAACAAAAATCGTTTTTAATAAGAAATAACTTCAGGAATGAATTTAAAATGTCAATACCGGGTGGCCCAGCGGGTAGTGTCTGAAACAAATGAAAAAATAAAAACAAATAAGAGACATGCAAAGAATTTAATGACGTTTATTGAATGGACATATTGGGCAATTAATGATAAAGAGGTTTGAGGTGCCCGCCATCTTTAACAAGGACACCAGTTAGGCGGTTCTCGAATACAACCATACTCCATACTCCTTACTCATACCTTCCTCCATACTCCTTTTGTTTGACCAATTCTTTTTTTAGCTTTTGTGAGAAGTTCCACAAAAATAATTGGCCAAATAAAAGGAGTATGGAGGAAGGTATGGGTAAGGATTATGGAGTATTTTTGTATTCGAAAACCGCCTAACTGGTGTCCTTGTTAAAGATGGCGGGCACCTCAAACCTTTTTATCATTAATTGCCCAATATGTCCATTCAATAAACGTCATTAAATTTTTCGCATGTCTCTTATTTGTTTTTATTTTTTCAAACACTACCCGCTGGGCCACCCGGTATTATTTTAGTATTCAGCCTTGCAGAATTCAAATAAAAATAGTTCTAAGCACATAAACAAACCTGCTGACCTTTTTTTAAAAAATACTAATATACAAGCATTTCTGAACTTTCCTTTATAAATAATTAAAAGACAACTATAGCTCAGGACAATTTCAGATTTTCCTAAACACAATTTGTTAAACTTGTACTAGATGTATTTTAAATGATCAATTTATTAAATGGCTGTTCAAGTGTCCAAAACCAATCCTAAACAACCATAGCCAGTACATAGTATCGGCAATTATCGCTAGAGTACTAGTATAAGTTTTTATTGTGGAAGAAATGGCTTCCCAAAATATTATTCAACTGTACTTTTTTTATTGCTTTCTTCAACACCATTAAAATTACTGTGGAATTCAAATTACAGTCAAACCTCATAACTCGACTTCCAATAAGTCGAATAATCCGCTAACTCGAACTTTTGATCAAGTCCCGAATTATTTCTATACTTTTCTATAAAAAAACTGCCTCGATAACTCGAAGTGAACATCTTCTAAGTCGAAGTTTTTGTAATAGATTTCCCCTATAAAAACACAATTCTGTTCAAAACTTCAAAAATTAGGTGACTTTGTGAATGCCAACAACCTTAAAAAATACAAACAAGAAATATCTGGGTTTTTTTATTAAATGATATTTAAAAAAAATTTCAAATAATTTTATTTACATGGTATGTATACTAATTAATAAGTAATGAGGCCAAATTTTGATGAGTTTTAAAAAAGTTGAGTTTAAGTACCAAAAAGTTGAGTTTTAATAAACCCTTTGACTCCATTCTTGTCTTGTTGTTTACATATGCTATTAAAAAATTGAAATGCTTACAATTATAGTATTATGGCACCTATCAAACCATGTCGAGTGTCGACCCATCCTAAGTACCAGTAGAGAGGAATGGGAAGTAACTTCGATAACTCGAACTTCGGATAAGTCAAATATTTTTGGGGGTCCCCTAGGACTTCGTTGTTTGCGCCGTAGTTTTCAAATAGCCTAGAGGTCGCTGTGTGACAGGTGTAAGCAGTGACGTATTACTTCGTACCTGGCAATAGTCGAAGTCAGTTCCTGTTGAGATGTGTTTTGTGTAACGTGGCTGCCGGTGTAGTCATTCTCCTTCCCGAAATTAATCTTTTTACTTGTTGTGTTTTTATAATAAAGAAAGTAAATTGCAAATGAGGTTTTTTTCTTGAAAGTGCTTTTTGAGAACATGAAGAGTGCTAATGAATATTAGGGTGATATGGTCCGTCGATTGAAGTACATACAAGTCGGGACTTTGGAAGAATAGAGTATTGACTGTATTATAAACCTTTTTATATTTAAAATTTCTCTAATCTAGTATTCTATTAAACTTTATATACATAAGTGTATTATATTTCCAGAATATAATTTTGAATTTAGGATTTGAATCAGAACAACAAAGCAGCCTATCCCCAATTTTGGCATGTTTGGAGAATACCCACATTTATTAAAAGAGGGTGCCCATAAATTATGTGATGCGTTAAAGGGTCTCGTCAAATACCACAAAATTAATATGTAAAACAAAATACCCTAGTTTTATACATTTGGCGGAAACTTTAACGCCAACGGCTTTAAAATAACATACCAGCCGAGTAGCGACTCACAGACAATGGACAAGTTGCATGAAACGTGAAATTCATTATATATGTGTTTTTCTGGTACATTAGAAGCTGCAGATTCCGAATGTAAGGTTAAATATTCACAAATATGTTTAATTTCAACAAAAAATGCATTTGAAATTTGCCGAAAATGTACGTCACTGAAAACAGCTCTGACGTCAACTGTTATGTTTTTGGCGATGTTTCGATCCATGCTGTAATACACTTTATAAAATAGTAAACCTTACAATTTCTGCGAAACCTCATTAAAAGAAGACAATATTTTTTGTAACCAGTTCATATCAAGGAAGTTAAACAGCTTGTTCCAAGTTTGGTTGTTAGTTAAAATACACACACTAGAGCGCTTATGAGCTATTGCAGAACTATTGACTGTTGGATCTGATCGGAATAGTCGAGTGAAATCGTTCAACGTTTGAAGAAATTAACTGGAATGAACATGACATGTTTCTGTAAAATAGCACAACTTTTTTAAGAGTTTGATAAGGATGAAAGCACGTTTCACAGTTTCAAAAGCGATACAGTGAAACGTGATACGAAATAACTCGCCAAGAACAAAAAAAAGCCAACCGTGACGTCATCTGTTATGCTAAGAGATGTTTAACAGGAGTGACGTATCATTAACTTTAAAAATGAATTTAAAAATAAATACATCTTTAAAACCAGAAATACTTGAGTTTTAGAGGTTTTTTAATATGCTTAATCGAATAAATATGTTTGTGGAAAACGCTGCAATTGTCCATTTGTTTACTTCTTTTCAGCCACACACTTGATGCAGATTCAATCCTTGGAAGATTTTAGGAATGAATGAAATCAAACTAAGGTAGAAGATGTTTTTTTAAGAGATGAAAGGCTTTAAATAACTATTTAAAATTTACAAAAACACTTCACTCTTTTGATCCAGTATTTGGCAGTGAAATAACCACTATGCTTATTAAAGACATGTGGTGATATGGTTCTTTTAATTTTGAAATGTTTGGTTAATACCTAAATTTGGTACTAAAACTAAAGCAATTCCTAACAAATAAATCTAAAGACAAACAGTGGAACAGCATTCTAAACTGTTGGAAGACCTTTAGTGAAAGACCACGAAAAGAGGCAGTTGTCTACTTCAGACTGACAATAGGACATGACTGCCTTGGGGAACACCGAAATAGAATAGGTATTCTGCCCACCCACACTTGTACAATTTAGAATAGCGCACCTATGAATTCCGAACCCCTTCTCAATTGTTCTGGACTAGACAACCGAGCCCAACAACAAGGTGATATATTTAGATTATATTGAAACGCAAGAGCGCTTATGGATTGACGAGAAAATGTCTGCCCCCTCTTCACCTGTTACCCCGAACTCTTTGATGTTTTGTTTGCATTGTTAGTTGTTTCCCTTGTTCGCTTTGTTGTTCATGTTTATATTGTTCCTCACATTTACTTTGTTGTCGACGATGAGATCTTTATATTTCTTGGTGTAATTTCCCAAATAAAGCCATAAGTTACAACAACTAAAGCAACACACTTCTCTGTATTGGGCAGTTAAAGAACCACTACTACATTTGAAGAGCTCAAGTGCAAAACAAGTTAAATCACTTTTTGGAAAAAATTGAGTTGGTTAGCTTTTCATACAGGTATTGTAGGAAGGGATCCACCAACATTTTGATTTGCACAAAAAAAGTGACTTTTGACAAAATGTGAAAACTTTTTTTGTGCAAATTAAAATGTTGGTGGATCCCTTCCTACAATACCTGTATGAAAAGCTAACCAACTCAATTTTTTCCAAAAAGTGATTTAACTTGTTTTGCACTTGAGCTCTTCATTTGTTAAAGTTATAAAATGCAGCCTTACCTGTGAGGGGGAGAAGGTAAGTGGCTTGAGGGGGGTCCCCTTGGTAGGAGTGGAGCTCAGGTACTGGTTGAAAACTTTGTAGTCCAGGGATGGCAACAGCAGCTCCTCGGCCTTAACTTCGATGGAAGAAAAGCTGATGTTATGGAGATCGTTGCCGGCTTCTGTGCATGAGAAGAATTAAAAAAGATTTATTAGTTGACATTACCATCAAATAGGACTAGTGTTGTCTAAAATTTGCTCATTAATAACTACTAACTAAAAGCATTTTGAACCCATTTTTCATGGCTTTTGGCAGTGAATACTGCCTTGATATGATTTATAAGGAGAAAGTTAATCGAGTGAAAAAAGTTAGTCCATTTTTATATTTGATTCCAAGTTATACTTGAGAAAGATATAAATTTATCAACATTACATAAAATAAAATTGCAACAATTTCTCTACTAAAAATGCTAATTGATATTGTTGAATGAATCAATAACAAGACATTATGTAATTTATCTTTTCAAACTTGTATCTTGAAACCTATTTTGAGTTATATATTGTTTATGAAGAATAAACTTTTGGGACAGAAAGGTTAGATAAAACCCTCATGTTCACGACTCTCACTTTTTAAAATTGGGAAAACAATTTTTTTTTCTTAAAAAAAAAAGTAACAGGTCTGTACAATTCTCATTTAAAAACATTGCTACAACACGAAAAGTTGCACAAGAAGCTAAAAAGTAGGGTTTTTTTTAATTTTCAGAACTAATATATGCTCAAGTCTGAGAGCTGTGGAAGAGGTGGCAATTAATTTGGAGTTTCAAGGTTTAAGTATGTAAAAAAGAAAAAATACTAAAAATGTTAACTTAAACAATCTAAAGTAAACTAACACATACTCAGAAAAAAAGTAACAGGTCTGTATGAAGATACACATTTTATTAATGTAGAACTGTAGATGTTTTGAAAACCCAAAATTAAAGCAGCACTGTAAGAGTAGAACTTTAAATTGTGCACAGAAATAGACTGACAAATTTGAGTACCTTGGGTAAAAAAAAATATATGTTGTTTACAGCTCTTGTTCTACTAAGGAAACATGATATTGTATCTTTTAGTAGTAAAACAAGTAACTAGTATTATTTTGAAATATTTTAAGCATTGACTCAACTTTTTCTGATGGTCAATAAGAAGTTCAGTTCAGGTAGAGAATGCATTTACAATTTAATCTGTATTCAAACAAGGATTTACAGATAGAGACATAGCGGAAATGCCAAACATTTAGCTAGAACTACACTCGTGAATGGTGCATACGGCCACAATGTTTTATGTTTTCAAACATACAAAAACAAACAATAGTTTTTGTTGTTTACAGCTCTTGTTCTACTAAGGAAACATGATGTTGTATCTTTTAGTAGTAAAACAAGTAACTAGTATTATTTTGAAATATTTTAAGCATTGACTAAACTTTTTCTGATGGTTAATAAGAAGTTCAGTTCAGGTAGAGAATGCATTTACAATTTAATCTGTATTCAAACAAGGATTTACAGATAGCGACATAGCGGAAATGCCAAACATTTAACTAGAACTACACTCGTGAATGGTGCATACGGCCACAATGTTTAATGTTTTCAAACATACAAACAATAGTTTTTGTTGTTTACAGCTCTTGTTCTACTAAGGAAACATGATATTGTATGTTTTAGTAGTAAAACAAGTAACTAGTATTATTTTGAAATATTTTAAGCATTGACTAAACTTTTTCTGATGGTTAATAAGAAGTTCAGTTCAGGTAGAGAATGCATTTACAATTTAATCTGTATTCAAACAAGGATTTACAGATAGAGACATAGCGGAAATGCCAAACATTTAACTAGAACTACACTCGTGAATGGTGCATACGGCCACAATGTTTAATGTTTTCAAACATACAAAAACAAACAATAGTTTTTGTTGTTACAGCTCTTGTTCTACTAAGGAAACATGATATTGTATCTTTTAGTAGTAAAACAAGTAACTAGTATTATTTTGAAATATTTTAAGCATTGACTAAACTTTTTCTGATGGTTAATAAGAAGTTCAGTTCAGGTAGAGAATGCATTTACAATTTAATCTGTATTCAAACAAGGATTTACAGATAGAGACATAGCGGAAATGCCAAACATTTAACTAGAACTACACTCGTGAATGGTGCATACGGCCACAATGTTTAATGTTTTCAAACATACAAAAACAAACAATAGTTTTTGTTGTTTACAGCTCTTGTTCTACTAAGGAAACATGATATTGTATCTTTTAGTAGTAAAACAAGTAACTAGTATTATTTTGAAATATTTTAAGCATTGACTAAACTTTTTCTGATGGTTAATAAGAAGTTCAGTTCAGGTAGAGAATGCATTTACAATTTAATCTGTATTCAAACAAGGATTTACAGATAGAGACATAGCGGAAATGACAAACATTTAACTAGAACTACACTCTTGAATGGTGCATACGGCCACAATGTTTAATGTTTTCAAACATACAAAAACAAACAATAGTTTTTGTTGTTTACAGCTCTTGTTCTACTAAGGAAACATGATATTGTATCTTTTAGTAGTAAAACAAGTAACTAGTATTATTTTGAAATATTTTAAGCATTGACTAAACTTTTTCTGATGGTTAATAAGAAGTTCAGTTCAGGTAGAGAATGCATTTACAATTTAATCTGTATTCAAACAAGGATTTACAGATAGAGACATAGCGGAAATGCCAAACATTTAACTAGAACTACACTCGTGAATGGTGCATACGGCCACAATGTTTAATGTTTTCAAACAGGACAAAACATACAAACATACAAAAACAAACAATAGTTTAAATAAAAGAACATTGAGGGGACAAAGTTTACCTTGAAGGCCCACTTCTGGAACCTCATCTAAGGGTTCCTGTTTGATGAAGTCCATCATCTGTTGGGGATCCGTTTCCATGGCGATGTTGAGGAAGTTTTGTTCTTGCAGGGGCGAGAGGGAAGGCCGTAGCTGGGGTCAGCAATTAAGGATGCAAATGCATGAATTTGGCAATTTTTAGGTAAGTTAAGTGTGAATTGTTAAGTTAAGTGTGTTGTGTAAGTTAAGTGTGAAAAACATAAAACATATATTTTTAACATAATTTTAAAGAACAAAAGTGAAATAATTAACTAAGATATTTTTACTGGTTTCTAGAAAATTTAAGAGAGTTTAAAGTAAAAATTGGCCGGTTTGGTTATGGTTGGAGAATGGTTTTACTGTACAAAGGTACAACATTATTTTAATTTTCCCCCTTTGAATACTCATCGCCCCTCAAGTATTTTTTGCCCCCTTGATAACACAAATCGCCCACTTGGGGGCGATCGCCCCCAGGTTGGGAACCGCTGTACTAGAGCTATTGGCGACGAGAGTCCTAATTCAGAAGCATAGTCAAGTGATATCGAGTCATTCCCTCTGATTTTATTTACAATTTCAGTTTTTATGTTGTATGCTATTACTTACTTTTGCAAGCCTCGTGGAATACTTTGTAGAGCACGAGGTGTTTTTAAATTTTTTCTAATTAAAAAAAAAAAGTCAAGTGGCAAGCCTACACCTGAGTAGGCACCCAACGCAACGGTTAAAGCCGACATCGTACACAGCATTGGCACTTTGGAGCATATTTAATGTGCACTTCCTCTACACTGGTTATTATTCATGGGACATTTTTTGGCTGCACGGCTATTTATAGGTTGACAGATATTTTGCGGACGCTCTGACCCAAACCTGGGACCTTCTGAATGTAAGGCGAACGCCTTAACCAACTTGGCTCCCCAACCCCGACAATTTTGAGCTAATTTTTGTATTTTCATTGTGAAGGAATTGATAAAAATCTAGTGCAATCTAGTGCAGTGAATAAATTTTATACAAAGCTCTGTCTTGATTCTTAATGCTTAAGGAGGAATGGACCGTGTGTCCAAATCATCGTCTACTCTCTGTGTACGATAAATGAGGCTGGCTTAAAGGTTTCTACGATTCCACTTTTTGCAATTTGTTCAAATATGTTATTGTAAAATGATGGATTGAAAGCAAAAAATATTTATAAACGATTTCAAAAAGGTAAATTTTAAGGACATATAGGGCAGCTACACTTAACTTTAAAAAACTATCGTGTAAAAACATTCAATACAGCCGAAGTCATTGGGCTTAGAAAATTATTTTCTCCTTTTGGATTTAGTACAATAAACCAGTGGTTGCAGTGCTTGGCCATGATGGGCTGCCCCACTCCAGTCATTCCCTTTGGATTAAAACAGAAAGATTCTGTTTGGAGACCCAACGTTTGATCTGTTTCAACCTAAATGCACTGTGTCTAACATCTTTAAAACACACTTATCAGGATAGGAAGATGATTTTAGACAATTTTCGTATTTCCAATCCAAAGGAACCAGTACTAATCTAATGTAGTACATTGATTAACTTTTATACGAGGCTCAGCCTAGACTATTAATTCTCAAATGCACTTTTAACGTCTTTAAAACCTTTGATAAACTCTGGTTAAAAAAGGATACAGATCTCCGATTAATCTGTCCATTCAATCTTGGGCTTGCCAGTTTTGTCATCACTGGTGATGGGATGGGTATCAAATTATCGTTGTGGGCCTCCTGCTTCAGGGCTTGGTAAATGCTCCCATCAAAAGTGTATGCTGAAAAGGATAGATTACCTTTTAAAACATATAAAATAGCTATACAGTAAGAGGAGAAATATGTGAACGTTCTGTAATGTAGAATACTAGAAGATTTAGAATTTTTAAAAATCAACCAGAGGGCAATTGCTACTTTGTTCAACTGGAGTTTAGTATCTGTTAAGAACATTAAATTCTTACTCCATAAACAATTGATAGTGGAGCCGTTTTTACAAATCAGGAGTATTGCAGGAGCAAAAGTGTACTATTTAGGGATGCAGCGAATATTCGGTTACTATTCGGTATTCGGTCACTTTAGCCGAATATTCGGTTTGGCCGAATAGTGAAATTTAAATGTTTTCATTCTTCATGTTAATTGATCTTCTAAAACGTCGAAAAAATTCCCAAACAGGGCTTGTTTTCTTTTTTGATAGACTCAAATTCTTAAGTTTTTATTATTTATAATGTTAAATCAAGCTTTACTCAAGTTGTATTAAATAAACATGTCTCTTTAGGGGAACAGTTACTGTGAGTGGGCTTTAAAAAACAATAATTACCATATGTATCGCAATTTTAAACCATGGTTTTATTTTTTTTTTTTTTTCAAATTTTCATTCTACTTTGGATCCACCTACTTTTGTTTATGTTTTCATACTTCTATTTTCGTTTTCGTGTTGTGATTTTTCCAAGTTACACTTTCTAAAAAAGGCTTGCTTTAATAACAAACGAGTACCAGTGTATCGTGTGTTGGTTTAATTAAAAATTTAATAGCTGTATTGTATTAAAATTATTGTGTGATTGTGTACTTATATGTTTGTGTTGAATTGAAATTGATGAATAATAAATACAACTTACTTAGATCTGACAAAAAATAAAAATTGGTTTAGGTAGGCCGAATATTCAGTATTCGGCTAAGACTTTGGCCGAATATTCGTTATTCGACCAAATTTGGTATTCGGTGCATCCCAAGTACTATTTATATACTTTTCTTTGCATTTCTTTTAACAATCCCCAACTTAACAACCCGAGGGATACAAACGTATAAGCCCATCAAGTAAATCTAAGTTTTTAAAAAAGCTACAGTCCTTGGACAAATTATTAGACGCACTGCAAGATTTCATGTATCAATCAATGATGAACAAAATACCTTTAGAAGAACATTTGTGTTCCTAAACTTAAGCTATTGAATAGAAAATACTCTCTGCTATACTTAATACATATAACGACATCTTTTTTAATGATATGGCATTCTTTGGTATGTTTTCATCATTACTAAAAAAAATACAGTGCATCTAATAATTTGTCCAGGGACTGTATATTCTATTAAAGTTAAAAAGCTATTTCTCAGCTATAAAAAAAAGAGCTTAAATTGCAACTAATTATTTTTCAAAGTCATTTACTCTATAAAAAAAAAGATAAATATTTTCTACAATTATTAAAAAGTAAAAAAAGTAATGTCAGCATCGCAAAAAAAAGTTTAAATTTTGGCAAAATAGCAAGTTTAAAAAAAAAAAAAAAAAAAAAAGAGTTTCAGCTGGGTATACTCACTGATGTGTGTCTGCGTCTTCATGGGTGTGTTGGGCAGGCTGATGTCCGTCCCATTCACCAGGTCGGACATGGACAGATTCGCGAAAGAACCAATCTCGGAAACATCCAGCCCTACCACGTCCGCGCTGAAACAGAATACACATACAATCATGTTAACAAAATTACAAGAAATAATTGCACCAAGTGATGCAATATATAATGCCCAGTGGCTTAGTGGTAATGCTTCGCTTTGCCACACCACAGGTCCGGGGATTGAGTCCCGGATTGGGCGAGGGTGACTCAGCCTTTCATCTCTTAAGTGGGTCGATAAAATGAGTACCAAGCATGCTTGGGAAAAAACACTGGGGGTTCCGCGTGAGGCTGACCACCTTACCGGGACATATTCCTAGCACCCCAGAGCCCTTGGTCACGTAAGCTGAAATAGGCACGGCAGGCCTTGGCCCACTAATGGGCTGTTGCGCCGAGGAGTTTAGGAGTAGATGCAATATATACCAATTTGACCAGCATGGTTTGTCTGTTTAAACCAAATGTTCCTTTCCAGAAAAAAACAGTTGGATTTTCAAAATTTCTAAATATTTTGATTCTATATTTTTTCATTTCATAAAATTTGAAAGATTTTTATGCTGTGAAATACTACTAAACTCAAAATCTGCAGAACTACAACCAAACTGTGGTTTTCTTTTTCGAATTAACTATTTAAGGTTACTGATATAAAATAACTACTACACACAAAAAAAACTTGATAAATATGATTTTTATATACCTTTTGAAATTTTTTTAACAACACATTATGATGTTTATAATTATTCCAACTGACTACATAACCTTCAAACTGTATGTTCATTTAATGCGTTAAATAAAAAACATTAAAAAAACAGTTCATACCGGATGAAAAAAAACCCTACTTTCACACTGAAAATGAACAGAGATACAATTTTTTTTAAGCTTATCGGCGTACAATTTAAAACATTTTACCAGGAATTGGAAAGTTACTTTTAAAATAGTCACTGTTGCAGTTACTTAATACAAAAGTTACTAATCACAGTTACTTTTAGAAAGTTCAAGTTACGAGAAAAATTGAAATATAGACATTTTACCGTTTTTCAAAGACTTCAAGTCTAAAGATATAGAGACAATAAGAAAATATTAATAACAAAAATACAGCGTTGTTAAAAAATAAATTTTAAATAGTTGAATTTAAGCTGCATCCAAAAATATCCATGAAGAGTGGCGCGAGTAGTAATGGAAAAGTAACAAAATCTTTCAAAACTTTGTTAGTGCTCAAACTGTTACAAGTAACGTGTTACTCCAAGCCCAGCATTTAACTGTTAAAAAGTTTATATTTCGATTTTTTTATTTATTTGAAATACTTTTATCGTTGTCCCTTTAAATTTTTCATTACATAAAAATATTCTAATGAGAGTAGCCCTAATGAATTAAATACCTTTAAGAACATATTAAGAATTTGTTTAAATAACATTCTCAGGCCTGAAAGTGCCAAAATGTGATTTTGGAGCAGCTTTGGAGCAGAAAAAATATGATTTTGGAGCAGTTAAATGTAGTTTTGGAGCAGTAAAAATATTACATTAAATTTCAAGATACATCAAATATTGGATATTTTGGCTTATAATGCATTTTAGTTTTGTGTCCTTATTTCTAAGGAAGAGGGGTGCATTAGCACCCATGTGTATTTTAGTAATATAATGATTTTGGAGCAGTAAAATGCAAGTTGAAGCAATAAATATTATTACATTACATTTCGAGATACACCAAACATTGGAGATTTGATTTATAATATTCAGCAAAAATATAGTTTTTACCAAGTAATTTAATAAAGGAAATAAAAGTAGCTAGTTGTTTATATAAATACATTTTAAGATAATTTACATTAGGGGCATTTTTTAAAAAAATATAATGTAAAGGAAAAGCAATCATATTTTGACAAGACACTTCATATGCCTTTTTTTGTATTCAAATATAACCAGGGAAAAAAACTTTTAACCTATTTTACAATAATTAAAGCAGAAAAATAAGCTGAATTTAAGCAGTTGATAGGAAGTTTATATGTAGACCAGAGCAAAGTAGTAATTTTAGTGTAAAAATTACATATTTCTTTACACATTATTTAATGATTTTAAATAGAATTGATAATTCTAGAAGTTAAATTTACAAATGCCAATTATTAAGAAAACTAAAACGTTATAAGAAAAAAGATAAAAAGTAAATTGTATTTCAATTAAGAAAAAAGTCCCTGTGAAAAAAAATAAAGATAGGATTCTGTTATTTAAAATGAAATAAATCCAAGTCAATTTAAAGAAAGAAAATATAAGTTTATTTCTTCTTTTTGGAGGAATGCGATGGTAAAGAAGCTTGTTTCTTTCTATTATCTTCAAGGTTTTTAATATACAAGCTAATTCTTGATTTGGCTTCTTTCAGCAATACCTGCCCACTTTCTACGAGGGTCATAGCATTCTTTTTTATTCCTTCTTCAATATTTCTTTCAGCATTGTTCAACATTTGTTGCGACGCATTTAATTTTTGCTGAATATCTTTTTCTTCAGCTTTCAACTTCATTTCTTCTGTAACAGATTCAGCTTCCACTTTTCGCTTAATGACAATTTTTTTCTGCTCTTCCATCCTGTTAGAATATTTCTTGTAAGCCCCTCGTGCAGCTCTTAACATCTCTACTGTAACCTTAAATTTTTCCAAACCCCCTAGCTGTTCAACATGGGACTTCACTTGTCTTAAGCCATTTACACTATGAATATTTAAACTTGACCGACTTTGCATCAGTCTCTTATTTTGACTAAAACCTCTCTCCACATCTGCATTTCCATGTGGCAAGCTCAGGTATGCTTTGATAACAATGGACAACAGAGGATACTTTACATTTCCATCATTATCTTTTATGGCAAAAATATTTTTCCAATAGAAGTCTAGGCGGGTGTGCTTCTTTTTGACACTGTCTGATGGAATATCTATATCATCTTCCTCGTCGGTTTCTTGCGTACTTGAATCTGGTTGTATCCAACTTTCATCGAAAGGTTCGGCCTGTAACCTTATCCACTCATCCACCAACAATGCAACATTCTCTGCTTTTATAACATTCGGCACCATACCTGCTAAATACCTGATGGATCTTACAGAACTGTCTTTGCTTATCATTGATGGGTGAAGGACTTGCAAATGCTGCAGTAGTTTGTTTTCCAAGGGCAATGTTTTAAGTAAACGTTTTGCACATTCCAAGTAGAAAGACCGTGCACCTAAAAGTAATGTTTTTTTGTCATTAGGGGGTAAAGCAGAAACCACCTTTAATGTGTCCAATCCTATTTCAATAGATGCAGTTTTTTTCCAATACTCTGCGTTATCTACATTGAATGATTTCAATTTTTCACCCGATAAATCCTGATAACTTTCTCTCTTCAGGAACCGACCCATCACTTTTTTAACTAGGGATTCCATTTCATCATACAAAATGTGTATCAAAGGAGCTTCAGTTTGAAAAAGTGATAAAAATTGATTTAAAATCAGAGAGATATTTTCCAAAAACAGAGCCTTTGCTAATAGCGATTTATCTTGCAAGGCTAAAGAAATACGTTTGTGACGAATAGTGTCCCTTGTTTTTGAGTCTTTGTTCTTCTTAAAGAAAGCTGCAATAACGTCATACAACTCTATAAAACGTTTTAAAGAGCACTGAAGTGTTAGCCAACGACTATTCACATGCCTCAAAAGTACCTTTTCAGCTTCAAAACCCATCTGGCTTTGAAGCGTTCGTAGATCTTCACTTTTTGCTGCTGAGTGTTTGAAGTAGTAGTAAAGGTCTATCAAAAATGTCTCTACATCACCTCCAAAAACATTCAAAGCTTTTGAAAAACAATTATGCACTTTATGCAATGAGCATGTCGATATGTCTAATAACTGTGGGTTTAAAGTTAAAACTTTTTTCTTCAATGACTTCATAACATTCGGCCCATCACTGAAGAAACACAAAAGGTTTAATCTTGGGAGTTCTTCCAAAACCTCAGACAAACAATTAAACAAGTCTTCAGCAGTTGCATGACCAATGTGAAAACTTTGCAAGTGCTGCACAGTCACCTGTTCACACTTTTCACTGTAAAATCTTATAAGGACATCCATCTGTTGATAACGCTTTTCTGGTAGAGGAGTTTCATCTACAGTAATAGAAAAAAATACAGCTGAATCTCTAATTTCCTTCAATAGTTGTTCTCGCAAGTAGGGTCCAATTCCATCAGAAGGTAAGAAGTTTTTATTCTGGAACATTTAAAATCCTTGGCTATTTGAGAGTCAGAAAACATCTGTGGCAATACTATTGAAGCAGCATCACTAAAGGCATAAGGAACATTATTTACAGCTAAGGAAACGACGAACTGTATCTCAGAAGACAACACCTTATCATTATGGCTAAAGGAGGTAATAATCCCAGGTTTAGAAAGGTCAATTCTTCTCTGTGTAGCTGCCAGGAGGATGCCATCCTTATTTCGTCTTTTATTGCAACCTGCAATGTGTGTGGCATTTTTTGCATGTCTTTTTACAGCAGCAGACCCATGATGCTTACAATTTATTGTCACATTGCAGAATGTACAAATGGCTTTATCAGGTGCAGAACCAGCAATGCACCAGGTTGATATCAAGTCTCCATTATCATCAACTTCCTTTAAAACCTGAGGGTTAAACTTGCTGCACCTTTCACCTAAATCAATTGTGACAATAATAAATAACCATTTCATATTTTGTGCTTGCACAGTTACACATAACACAAAGTTGGGCCCATTTTACATTTACCAAATCAAGAAATCTTTATATAAACCGCCCCAATTTAACATTAATGTAAACAAAATAAGATATATTCAGCCTTTTACAATATAAACTTTTGGTAAATTAATCTTTTTTTGCAAGAGAACTCATTCTTTAATGAGATAAATATTATAAAGCAGAAAAACTATTCAAATGAACCCTTTAGAACAAAAGTTTAACAATAAGCAATAAAATTTAAAATTCCTACACCTTAATACTAAAATTCTAAAAAAAAAAATCAAAAAAATTAAATTTTAAAATGTTATTTTTTAGAACAAAATGAAAAAAAAAAATCTAAAATTCAAAATTTATTTTTTAGAACAAAATGAAAAAAAATCTAAAATTCAAAATTTATTTTTTAAAACAAAATGAAAAAAAATCTAAAATTCAAAATTTATTTTTTAAAACAAAATGAAAAAAAATCTAAAATTCAAAATTTATTTTTTAGAACAAAATGAAAAAAAAAATCTAAAATTCAAAATTTATTTTTTAAAACAAAATGAAAAAAAATCCAAAATTTATTTTTTAGAACAAAATTAAAAAAAATCTAAAATTCAAAATTTATTTTTTAAAACAAAATGAAATAAATCTAAAATTTATATTTTAGAATAAAATGAAAAAAAATCGAAAATTCAAAATTTATTTTTTAGAACAAAACACATTTGACGTCTCTTCCTATTTTTTTTAGAGATGAAACAAAAAATCGCCAATTAAAGTTGTTCCGAGATTGAGTTTTATTTTCTGGTTTCCAAATATCTAAGTCCATTCCATAGTGCGCAACCCGTATGTAGGGTTCCCGTATGCGAGTCAACTATCAAAGCATAAAACATAGAGGCATAAAATACAAAAACAAAAATCGAAGAGAAAAATTCAATTTCATCCCAACTCAACAATTCGGCACCGAAACAGCGGCAAGTTTAATTTTCTAGTTGTCAAATATCTAAGACAACACGACAGTACGTAACCTTAATAATCCGTGAGTCTACTCACAAAATGATAAAATTATTTTAAGTTTTAACAAATCTTTATATTAATCATTAAGGTAAAATTAATAACAACACTGCAACAAATAACGCAGAATACCACGTGTTCCTGAGTATTCGAGAAACTTTTTTGCGATTCTTAAACGGCAAAAATTGTTAAAAAAATATACATAAAACAAAAAGTTTCTACCCAATACATAATCAATGCAAACCGTGTATATAATTAAAATGTACTTACTATTTATGGCCACGTTCATAAAAATAAAATATATCACAACGACTGCTTATTCCATACTTGGCGTCTTTTTGTTTTTGTTCGTAGTACGACTCAGAACGGCAAAATCAGGGCCAAACTGTTTCGAGCATCTGTACTTGATAACTTGATTGGACGGTTCTGTACGTTCCGAAGCGCTACTCGAGTGAAGCGGGGAAAATCGTTACTACTAACTTAAACAAAGCTTCGCTCATTGGATAACCATTTCTACCGCCTCTTCAGCAAAAGTCTTTGTCCAATCGATTGGTTGGCGACATCATCGCTTTGTTGGCGACATTCATTGAGTGATTTTGGATAATTTCTATTAAAAAATGTCGCCAAGTAGTACTTTTGGCGCAGTTCGGCGCAATTTTTACTCAAAAAAGGCCTTGGTTGCAATCAAAGAGCTAATCTATACTCTATACAAGGTTAATAATTGACAAAAAAAACAACAACACCAATTTATTCATAAAAAAATTACTTTAAATTGAAATATAATCAAATAAAATCTTAAAAATGCAATTTTAAGAAAATCCAAGAGTTTTCCCAGGATTGTTAGTTAAAATCAAAGAGTGTTTTCGCTTAGCATTTTTTTAAAAAAAATCCGAGACTTAGAGATAGACTTTTCAAACTTTGAGAAGACCAAGCACATAAAAACTAACATAAAAATACTTTAATAGATTTTTTATTGCAGTAATAAATTAATTAGCAATTAATTAATTCAAGTGTGCCAAACTGTGAATAACATAACAACATTTCAATTTAGTTGTTTTACATAATTTTGCAGAAAAGAACAGTAAATATCGAGGCATGTGATCATATAAAATCTAAGCTCTAAGCAAAGTTGTTATTTAATTATGATAGTTTGAAATGGCTAGCTTTAAAATAAGATTTTTTAAAAATAATTGTAATTTTTTTAAAGTCTGTAAAAAATGTAATATTTGTTACAATTGTAAAAAATAATAGGCCACATGCCCCGATTCATACTCTTTAAAATGCACTTTAATTTTTTTTAAATCGACGCATATTTATTTGAAATATATTGCTCGGAGTACAAGCATATTATGAAGAAATTCGTTCCTCAGAAAATGAGTTCAAGGTTTTCATTGTAAGATTAATGACAATGGAATTGCCTTTAAAAGACTGCCTGTAAATTAAAAACTATTTACAGTACAAGAAGTCCTCTTGTACCATTTGAAAGATAAAGAATCCGAAAACTTTTTCACGTAAAAGTATCAGAACACATATTTTGATCAATTTTTCCGTTTTCTAAGGGATATGCATACCTTAAACGACCATAAAGTTAAATATTAAACAAAAAAAAAACCTTCCCTACCTGAGAGGAGACACATCCAGACTTCCCGGAATCAGTTCCACCCCAGGGAACTCAGGTTCTTCCTTGATCTTGATAGGGGGCATGTGAAGTGGCTCTGCACTAGCTGGATACCCAGAACTGTGGAATTCCACATTTTCCTGTTCCACAGGTTCCAGTTTCACAGGCTGCATGGAGTAGCCCATGCTGTACATGTACGAAGCTGGTTTGCCACCACTGGGGGCAAGGGGAGGGAGAACCGCTGTAAAGAAAAAGCAGTCAGGTTTTCATATAAAAAAACGGATTTTTTAATGAAAAAACTTTCGATTACCTAATATGAAATATAAGGTAATGTAAGCGTTGCAATGTTGGCCAAAAAACCGGAAGGGGAGATAGGGATTTTTTTTTTAGGGTGCTGATTCCAAAAATGTGATTGTCAAACTTAAGCCTGCCAATCAAACTGAAAGCCACATGCTGCAAGGAAAAGCACATGCAGGATTGGTTTGGTTGAAATACAGTTGCACTGAGTGGAGCCACAGGATGGCGAGAGGTACCAACCATATATATAGAAAAATCGAGATCTCTCATTTTTTTTATATTAGACTATATGTATCAAAAGTAACGAGTTAAAATTTTTACAACGTTAACAGGCAAATAACACATTTTTGTGATGTTTCTTTGGTGCTTAAGTGCCTCAATAAATAAATATGTACATCATAACTTAATTTATTAGAGGCATTATCTGATTTCTGTATGCAATTACTTTGCAATAGAGTAGGCTAAATCATAAAAAAAAATATATATCTATAAACAACAAAATGAAATGGAAAAATTTAACGCAATGCAGTAATGTAAATGTATCTAAAGAACAAACTACAAATAAAACAATGTAAAATATCTAAGAATTCGAAAAAAGTGGTTCAGATTGTAAAGATAGTTGTAATTATTTTAATAGATTTGATTATAATTAGTTTTATTAAAGAAAAACCATTTTAATACAAAATGTTTATATATATATATATATATATATATATATATATATATATATATATATATATATATATATATATATATATATATATATATATATATATTATATATCTATATCTATATATACATTATATATATATATACATATATATATACATATCTACATATATATACATACATACATATACATACATATATATATATACACATACATATATCTATCTATATCTATATCTCTCTATCTATATCTCTCTCTCTCTATCTATCTATCTATCTATCTATCTATCTATCTATCTATCTATCTATCTATCTATCTATCTATCTATCTATCTATCTATCTATCTATCTCTATATATATATATATATATATATATATATATATATATATATATATATATATATATATATATATATATATATATATATATATATATATATATTACAATCCAAATCAACATACTTCTAAATACCATTATTATTTTAATGTAATAATCGAATGCAATAAAAGCAAAATACCTGTATCTGCTTCTCTCACACTTTCTTTTGGTATTCTAGATGATGATTGATTAACATGCTTCTTTTTCTGTAAGAAATTAACACAACATGAACTTTTAGAAATTTAATTAACACTACAGAATGCCAAACTATTCCTCATAAAGGTGTTTCAATTCTGATAACCTTGTTGAGTCTTGATTACACAAAACTTGTACAACATTCCTACATTTCAGCCCTAAATTTTTACAAACTTAAACATTGCACACAGTGCTCTTTTGCACACAAAACCTTTCAAAATACAAATTATAATTTAAAAATTGTCACTCACTAGTCTGGTTTCTATAAAATCCTTTTGACCAATTCTTGCCCAGTAGAGGTGGAATGATTCATTCCCAGAGAGATATATAGGATAACATGTTTGCTATAACTCACAATCCAAAAGGATCAATGCTATCCAAATTCACAAAACTGCTTTATTTAATATACAGGTAGTTTGTGTGCAGTTTATATAAAGTGATTACATTTCATATCAAAGACCCTTAAACCACCTAATAATATGAATATTTCGGGCAAAATTAGTACACCAAAACTCTACAAAGAACTCAGATTAATTGTGATTTGACCTTTGATGGCAAGCTAGTAAAGTAGTTAACCCTTTCAGTCCCAATGACAATTTGGCATCATCATTTTAGAAAAAAAAATTCTGATCGTCTATAGCCATTTATATCAAAAAGCACATCATTCGATTCTTCAAACTTTTTTCTATTAGAAAATATTTTTTATTAATCCCAATAGTCAGCCCTATTATTTTCTTTAAATTATGACCAGAAACATGATGATGCCAAATGGCATCACTGGGACTGAAAGGGTTAAACAGTTACAATGCAAGTATCTATCCCCCTACCCTGTCGTGTGGTTTTCCCATAGATATCATAGTTTAAGTATTAGATTGGCAGATCACGTGACCTCCAATGCCAACGACGGGACGCGCATGGAGGCCAAAATGGCCAGTGTTGCTGCCACTTTAAGGAGAAAAATACTGCGAAAAAATACCATTTAATTCTAAAATTACAAAAAAATATCGTAAAAATACTAGCTGCATTTTGGAATCTTTTTAGTGACTTCAAATCCTTTTCTAGTATTTTTTTTGTAAGTTTAGAATTAAATGGGTATTTTTTTCGTAGTATTTTTCTCCTTAAAGTGGCAGCAATACTGGCCCATTTGCCCTCTTATTCTGGTCCTCTATGCGCGTCCCGTCGTTAGCATTGGAGGTCACGTGATCTGCCAATCTAATACTTTAACTGTGATATCTATGGGAATTCCAGGAAATCATGTGAGCATCACTGCTTTCGTTTCCCCTCACCCTTACTTGGGTTTTTTAAAGCCATTGCGATCTACCTCAAACAAGGTAGGTTTTGAACAATGGCACTCACGCCATTTCCAGGGTAACTACAGGAAGGGAAAGAGAACCAAAGCTCTTTCGAAGCTTGCACTGTAACATTAAGGACTAGCTGACCCGGTAGCACAACGGTTAGGGAGCTAGCCTTTGGAGCTTAAGGGTCCGGGTTCGAATCGCGGTAAGGCATGGATGTTTGTGTTCGTCAATAAAAGCCGACCTGGTAGCACAAACGGTTAGGGAGCTAACCTTTGGAGCTTAAGGGTTTGAATCCCGGTAAAGGCATGGGTGTTTGCGTCCGTCAATAAATGTTGTTATTTGTCTGTGTTTGTGTCGTCTCTTTCTTTGTGTCTCTCTTGTGCCTGTGTCATTTCTGGGGTTGAGTACAATAGACTCGAGGTCGCAGTGCTTGGCAAACTTGCCCCCCCCCCCCCCACCAAGAAAGTCATAAGTCATAACAGGAAGAACTATAGAGAGAACTGGACAGATGGTTGTACGAAGGTATCTGAGTGAACAGAACCCGAAGCCGTATCCTCTGTTGGCTCACCTTTTGTTTTGCAGTTGGGGGGAAAGACAGCTCCTCACTGTAAAGCATCACCTTTTTCTTTAGAGTGGAATTCCAGTGATTTTTAATAGAGTTGTCAGTTCTAGAGGGGGGGAAAAAGTTGTGTTACATAAGTTTTAAAATGTTTTTAAGGTATCTCCCTACCTTGAAAACGGCAAATTTTGACAATTTTCACAAATTTTGTTTAAGTTTTAAAAAAGAATCCCTATTATTTATGTTTAAAATACTGTATAGATTTTTATTCTACGATAGTTTAATCAAAAGTTATAGCTATTTCAGTGAAGCATAGTGTGTCACATTTTGCCCTAACCAAACCGGAAGTGAAAGATAGAACTTTATACTTTAAACATGTTTTCTGAAGAACAGTATTTTTCAACAACAATGTTTTTTTAAAACCTGATCTCAAAATCTACTTGATATAATGCAATAAAATTTTCATAGCATGTTTATTATAAGGTCATGGTGTGTTTTGAAATAAGATCTAAGTAAAATAACTAATAGAATTTATTTTATGGACTTTTTATTATTAAAATTTCCTTGATTTTTTAAAAATTTCTATAAACATGGCTTAGATACTATGTAATTTCTAAAATATTAAGAGTTTTGCTTAAATCTCTTTTCAAAACATGTAAGAAGGTCTAATGAATGACTCTGCCTAATATTTAAGGAACAAATGAATTATTTTTTTTGGCTTATGATGTTTTGCGTAAGGCTTATATTTAAGGCAAATTTCTCCAAAATTTCCATTTATTTAAAAAAATAAAATTTTAATTTAATTTTTTTTGTCAAATATTCCATTTAACATTATTATTCATCATTACCACTAAAAAAATTAGTTAATTTTAAAGTATTAAAAAATTAAGACCCCTCAAGGTAGGGAGCTACCTTGAATATCTATCACAAATATATATAAAATAGTTGTTGGTAAGACTACAAAGATTTTTTTATTTAATTAGCAGGGGTGTATGCAGAAGGAAACGTGGGCCAGATTTGTAGACTTCACAAAATTCTGTGACCGGAAAACAGACCCTTTACATAATTCTGTGTCTAATAAACAGATTCAGATTTGTGCAAAATACAAATACTTTGTACCTAGATTTTATTTTTACAATTCAAAAATCGGGAAAATATTATGATCCAGAAATTGAAAAACGGAATGGATTCTAAAATTAGAAATGACTGGAGATTCAGAATTTAATATCAGCAAATGCTAGTGATTTTAATGTCTGTAAACTTTTATGATTCTTATTTCAAAAACCTGCCAATTCTAAAAATGTTAAACAAGAAGTTCATAAAGAACTAAAATAGCCTACTTTCCTGTTACTTAAATACTTACTGAAGTTCTAATCGGGAAAAAAACTAGGTTCGTAAAGTAAATATCATCAACAGCCGTTTCTACACTAGATTTATACACATTAGAAAAAAAATCGAAACACAGCACCCAGCTATAATTTAAACTTCTAAAAGCCAAAATCAACTATTTTCCTTAATATTCTTTCGCAAATTAATTAAATATCATTTATCATCTGCTCGTGATTTATTTGTAGTTCGAAGAATAATTAAATATTTATTAATAACAAAAGTAATGAAACTACTCTGAACTGCATTAAAAAATAAGAAATGTAAATTAAAACTAAGCATAATTGCATGCAAAAGTATGCCTTGCCGCTTTCTTGGTAGATAAATAATGAATAATCAAAGAATCAAATTGTGCTACATTTTATGACATCATTCCAAACTGATTCATGAAAATATTATTTTGCTTCAAATATGTTTAAATAAATAAAGTTTCTCATGCCATTGTTGATTTGGCAACAGTGGTTTAAATGACTCAAAATTGAATTTCAATGCTAATTCAATGGGAAATTCGCCGACAGATAGTAGATTTATGTCCGTCCGGACGTACAGACAGACGGACAAAAAGTATGAAGGTTGGGTATCTGAGGTCATAGCTTTCTAACAAAAAAAAGAATTTTTAAGATCCGATGGATAGAACCGATTTTGGAAGGGTGGGGGGGTACGGACAGACAGAAAAACGGACAGACAGACATACGAACAGACAGACAGATGGACATCAACCGCATTTCAATACCTACAGTGATTTAAATGACTCAAAATTGAATTTCAATGCTAATTCAATGGGAAATTCGCCGACAGATAGTAGATTTATGTCCGTCCGGACGTACAGACAGACGGACAAAAAGTATGAAAGTTGGGTATCTGAGGTCATAGCTTTCTAACAAAAAAAGAATTTTTAAGATCCGATGGATAGAACCGATTTTGGAAGGGGGGTACGGACAGACAGACAGACGGACATTGACCGCATGTCAATACCTACTTTTTTATTTTTTTAATTCTTTCGAATTAAAAAAAGAAAAGTAGGCTAAAAATGTAATCATCAAACTTGAAAAAAAAATGAATATCACACACTGTCTGTTTGATTTGAACTTTGTGAAATGCCTGAAAATGGTCCCAATTATCTTCTAAACAGATCCCCTGGAATGAGAAGAAAGATATCCTAACTAATTATTTTCAGCTACTTACCTGCCCGGCAGTTGCTTAGCGATTTTTGACCACTGGTTGCCCCACTGTTTGTGGTAGTAGCAGATGAGCCTCTCTTCCTCCAAGGTCCAGGCTGTCTTCTTGATACTGGGGTTGAGGTGGTTGTGCCATCTGCAAATACACAAGCAATGAACAATTATGATATTAAATCTACAGCATACAAATACAACAAGAAGTTTATAAAGAACTAAAATAGCCTACTTTCCTGTTACTTAAATACTTACTGAAGTTCTAATCGGGGAAAAAAAAACTAGGTTCCTAAAGTAAATATCATCAACAGCCGTTTCTACACTAGATTTATACACATTAGAAAAAAAAATCGAAACACAGCACCCAGCTATAATTTAAACTTCTAAAAGCCAAAATCAACTATTTTCCTTAATATTCTTTCGCAAATTAATTAAGTATTATTTATCATCTGCTCGTGATTTATTTGTAGTTCGAAGAATAATTAAATATTTATTAATAACAAACAAAAGTAATGAAACTACTCCGAACTGCATTAAAAAATAAGAAATGTAAATTAAAACTAAGCATAATTGCATGCAAAAGTATACCTTGCCGCTTTCTTGGTAGATAAATAATGAATAATCAAAGAATCAAATTACATTTTAGCTACATTTTATGATGTCATTCCAAACTGATTCATGAAAATATTATTTTGCTTCAAATATGTTTAAATAAATAAAGTTTCTCATGCCATTGTTGATTTGGCAACAGTGATTTAAATGACTAAAAATTGAATTTCAATGCTAATTCAATGAGAAATTCGCCGAAAGATAGTAGATTTATGTCCGTCCGGACGTACAGACAGACGGACAAAAAGTATGAAAGTTGGGTATCTGAGGTCATAGCTTTCTAACAAAAAAAAATTTAAGATCCGATGGATAGAACCGATTTTGGAAGGGGGGTACGGACAGACAGACGGACATCGACCGCATGTCAATACCTACTTTTTCATTTTTTTAATTCTTTCGAATTAAAAAAAGAAAAGTAGGCTAAAAATTATCGACCAACAACATGCCAGAGGCCCAGCAAGGTTGGTCCAAAGTAAATATAATACTTTACCAGTTTCCAAATGGTAAATGGTTTGCTTTAAATCCATAACAGCAACAGTGTTGCAACAAACCAGAGGAATGAAAATAAGGAGTTCATTTCAGCTTATAAATTCCTTCCCATAATACCATTCAATTAAAAAATGTTTTCTTTTGGGCTTTATATATTTTATCCAACTGAATTGCAATTTTTTTTTGTGTCGACTACATAACATACAGTCCCTGGACAAAGTATTCGACGCACTGCAAGATTTCATGTAAAATATTAATTACGGGGGGATATTGTACCGTTTTATTATTTTAAATTGTTTTGTTTTTTATTTTTATATTATCCAATCAATTACCGATTTATTTAACATAAATAAAACAGCATTCATTTAGAAAAGCATAAGTTTATCAAGTTTTAAAGAAAAGGGAAATTAATGTTAGTAAAAGTCAATATTTAGTTGAGCCACATTTAGCCGCTATCAAGGCTTTAATTCTGCGCGGCATGCTATCAATGCAAGACTGTACTGTCTCCTGCATTTGAGGAGGTTGATTCCATACATAAATAATCTTATAATAAATAATTAATATAAATTCATCTTAATCATAATTATCTTAAAATAAATACAAATATGTAGTCTACAACAATTCTTTTGAATAAAAATCAATAATATTGTAGTTTAAATATACCATTATTGTATAAAAACTCTTAAGAAACATAAAATTACTAAAAAAAATACAGTGCGTCTAATAATTTGTCCAGGGACTGTAGGTAGCTAATATACAAAGTTGTTTACTGGAATAAGTACAACCATAGGCACCACTTATTACTGTCCACTATGTTACACTTTTTGGATAAAACTCTCTTTGTGAGTTATTTCAGAACTCTAAGTCAGGGTTTGTACTCTATTTATGATAGTGAAATTCAGGAGTTTCTAAGGAGTTTTTCAGGAGTGTAGCAACGAAAATTCAGAAGGTATCACCGAATAATTTGGAATATATTCGAACCCCCCTTCTTCTTAGTGAAATTTAATTTTAGTTTTTATTGATATAGAGGTAGAATGAAGGAAACAAGGGTTGTAAATGTTGTGGAAAATTAGAGGCTTCAGTGTAAAAGCCAAACCCGTTTTTTTGGGGGGAAAAATTGCTGATTTTTTAAAATTTTTGCGACCTTTGCTCTATAATTGAATGACCTTTTAAACTTTTAGACACACTGATATAGTACTGGAGAAAAACGGCAAAAAAAGGAGAAAAATGATTTGTGTCTTAAATTTTTTCCTGAGTGGGGAGGAAAATATCAGGAGATGAGACACAAATTTCAGGAGTTATAAGGACCCTTAGAAAAAGAATATGAAATTCAGGAGTTTTTCAGGAGTAGTAAGAACCCTGTAAAGCCTATAGAATCAGATTACGATAACCTGAAAATAAATCATTAAAAAGTAATCACTATAGCAAAATGCAATAATAAAGAGTATGTTGTCCTTTCTGTTACCATAGTGCAATTTGAGAAACCACTTTACTTCTTTATTCAGAACAGAACACTGCTGTCTTCTGGCCAACAGAATAGTGTATTACATAGTGTCTTTCCCATGTTATGTAGATTTTTTTTGCTAAGTATTAAGAAGTTCAAATCATATCTTGAAATAAGAATAAATTTAGAAATGTTTATGGCTAATTTATACTTGCAATTACTATATCCAGGGTTCATACTCTATCTATGATAGTGAAATTCAGGAGTTTTTCAGGAGTGCAGCGATGTAAATTCAGGAGGTATAGCGAAATAAGTTTGAATATGTGTTTATTATTGCATTGGTCTAGTGACTTAGACCAAGAATGAAGGAAACAAGGGGTGTAAATTTTGTGGAAAATGTGAGGCTTCGGTGTAAAAGCCAACCCCTTTTTTTGGGGAAAAAAATCCCCTTTTGGGGCGATTTTTTAAATTTCCGTGACATTTGTTTTAATTTCATGACTTTTTCGACCGGTAGACATCCTGATAAAGTACGAGGGAAAACCGACTGAGAAAGGAGAAAAATTATTCATGTCATCAATTTTTTCAGGAGAGGGGGGAAATATCAGGAGATGATACACAAATTTCAGGAGTTATGAGGGCCCTTAAAAAAATTCAGGAGTTTTTCAGGAATTTCAGGAGGCGTACGAACCCTATGTATCTTAAAAAACCTTTCCAAGGTTAAAACATTACAGAGTATATCACATTTGTGAAAATAACATAAATAAAATCAACAGTCTGTACACTTTTAAAACAAAAACAACAGCACAAGAAAAAGTATATTCCAGAAGGTCATTTACCACTCATTTCTTTATCCTCTAGAAATGAGTACCACTCATTTCTTTATCCTCTAGGGTTGCGTTAGGTGCCTACTTAGGTGTCGGCTCGTCACCTGACTGTGGTTCTAAATTACGACTCCCGTCGCCAATAGCCCTCGTCTAGCTCTCGTGCGACGATATTTCAAACTAACATTTATCCTCTAGAGATAATTTTATGAATTTTTTAAACGGTCACTTTTTAAAATAAATAGAAAGTCCTTAGACTCCTTCTGAACAAATTCATGAACCAAAGAATATCATCACGACATATTTATAATGTCATATGATATAACTGATTCATAATTTTAAAAAATACATTTCCTAAAATTTTTTTTTAATATAAAGCTTCTTGTATGATTGCAGTGAGTGGCAATGATGACAGATCAATTTACAAATGATATATAATACTTATGAAATGAATAAACTTGGAATGTAAGGGATTTGTAAGAGAATCCAATTTTGTATTGGAGGTATTCAAATTACAAAGTAAAAGTCAGATAAGAATAATTAGAATTAAAAGGAAGGAGATAGGTTGCTTTGTCTCACCTTTCTCTGCATTGTTTCCCAATCCTTCCACGCAGGTGCTTCGCAATAAGTGTCCACTTCTTGGCCCCGTACCTTTTCACCAATTCAATCACCTTCTCGTCCTCCTACAAATACATACAAATATAGGACACAATATAACTAAATGTATCATACTATCATAAGTTTTTTTTCTTTAATGGGGCTGCTTTCTTGAATTACCAAGCCTTTAGCAACCTTGGCATATTCCCCACAACAGAGAGCCATTTTTTGTGTGGCAATTAAGACGTCCATCAAAAGCGGGATCTAAGACCGCTTTCATAGGGCCTGAGCTAGGTCTTCCACATAATTCTGTTAGAAAGACCATTAGACGGCTGTTCCAGGCCTATAATTTTACAAATTGGCAAATGGCAGCCGATCAAAGGCAGGCTAGGGAGCTTAATCAGAGTGCTCCATGGCGGAGAGCCAAGGAGTTACTTAGCCTTAGCAGGAAAGAGATTCGTGCAGCTATTGGTTTACTAACAGGTCACTGTGCTCTCAATAGACATCTGAGTATAATGGGTGTGAAAGATGACCCTCTCTGTAGGGCTTGTCAACAGGTTGAGGAAAGTTCGTTTCACGTTCTCTGCGAATGTGACAACTACTCTGCACAAAGATTTGAGTATCTTGGGTACCATTGTATCGATGCCCGGGAGGTTGATAACTTATCAATCAGGGATATTCTGAAGTTCATTTCAGCAATCGGCCTGCTTCAAGGTTAAACGATGGGGTTAGTACAATAGACCAGTGGTCGCGGTGCTTGGCCCTGACGGGCCACCCCACTCAAGTCATAAGACGTCCATCACTAAGAATTTTGCCGAGCTCCCTGTGGATGTGAAATTATACAGAGATATTAAATTTTGGGATTGTTTTTCAAATATTGGAGCATAGTGGCAGAAAGTTAGGCATATATCTGGATAATGTCCACGTAATTTAACTTAATATATAATACAATACTCATGATATATTAAATAAGAAATTTAAAGTTATTTTATAGCACAACACATTCTGGTGTACTTTGGAATATGACTTTTGATGTTATTTCTAATTGTTTAATAGATAAGATGATAATTATCAACAGGTAAGAATGAAGATCTTTAAAAAATTAGCACAAAAAAGTTCACTAAGTGCCCCCACAAAAAAAAAATACCAGAAAGTTATGAATTAAACAGTCAATATACAATAAAAAAAAATGCTGCCAACTGGAACTTAACATTCTCTAACCATGTAACATCACATTAAAAAGAATAACTAAAAAGTCAAATTTTAAATAATGAACTAAATAAAAGGATTTTTTATCATTGCATACCTCTTTGGTCCATGGTCCCTTGACAAGTTCGGGGTTGACAACCTTGTACCACCTCTGCTGGCATTGGAGATCGCTGCGGTCAGTGAACAAGCTAGCTATGGCCTCCCATTGGCTCTCCCCATATGTCTCCACCAGAAGCTTAAGATTATCATCCTGCACAAAACAAAAACTGTTAAAGAGGGGAAAGTCTTGTTTAGAACACATGAAAATTTACATGATTTTGTACTCAGTGACACTCACCATTCAAATTTATCTTTAAATGAATGAAACTACAAGCTTGAAAGTTGGCAATAACAATTAAAACTAGAGCATTAAGTGATACAGTATGAAACAAAATACTATTAAAGGAGGCTGCTTAAGGTAAGCTCTTGTCGTTAAGAAAGAATGAAAATGTACATGATTTTGTACTCAGTGACACTCTCCATTCAAATTTCTCTTTAAATGAAACTTCAAGCTTGAAAGTTGGCAATAACAATTAAAACTAGAGCATTAAGTGATACAGTACGAAACAAAATACTATTAAAGGAGGCTGCTTAAGGTAAGCTCTTGTCGTTAAGAAAGAATGAAAATATACCCTGATTTTGTACTCAGTGACACTCTCCATTCAAATATCTCTCTTTGAAAAATGAAACTGACATCAAAGCTTAATGAAAATAAGTTATGGCAATAACAATTAAAACTAGAGCATTAAGGGAGAATGGGCGCGCTAAACTGGGGGTCTCCAGTCCTATGGTGGAAAAATTATTTTCTCTGCCACATTTCTCCGGCTGTATTGAATATTTTTACAAGCAGATTTTTTTATGTGATAAATGTAGCCGACTTACAGGTCCCGACCTTCTCACTTTTTGAAATTGGTACGAATATATTTTTAATTTTCAATAAATAGTTTTACACAAAATATTAGAAGCATTTTTAAAAAGTGGGAAGATAGAGACCTGTAAGTTATCTACATTTATTATTTAAAAAAAAAAACATTTGTAAAAATATTCAATACAGCCAGAGAAATGTGGCAGAGAAAATAGTTTTTTCCCCATTGGATTAACACTGAGGCACTTTAGTTTGGAGACCCGCGATCCAGCGCGCCCATTCCCCCTTAAGTGATACAGTACGAAATAAAATACTATTAAAGGAGGCTGCTTTAGGTAAGCTCTTGTCGTTAAGAAAGAATGAAAATATACATGATTTCGTACTTAGTGAACTCCATACCAAATTCCTCTAAGTGCAACTAGGACTTTGATAGTTCTTAGAAACAATTAAAAATATAATATTCAGTGATAAAGTACAAAACAAATACTATTAAAGGAGGCTGCTTTTAGGTAAGTTCTTGTTGTAAAGAAAGAATGAAAATGTACGTGATTTTGCACTTAGTGAACTCCATACCAAATTCCTCTAAGTGCAACTAGGACTTTGATAGTTCTTAGAAAACAATTAAAAATATAATATTCAGTGATAAAGTACAAAACAAATACTATTAAAGGAGGCTGCTTTTAGGTAAGTTCTTGTTGTAAAGAAAGAATGAAAATGTATGTGATTTTGCACTTAGTAAACTCCATACCAAATTCCTCTAAGTGCAACTAGGACTTTGATAGTTCTTAGAAACAATTAAAAATATAATATTCAGTGATAAAGTACAAAACAAATACTATTAAAGGAGGCTGCTTTTAGGTAAGTTCTTGTTGTAAAGAAAGAATGAAAATGTACGTGATTTTGCACTTAGTAAACTCCATACCAAATTCCTCTAAGTGCAACTAGGACTTTGATAGTTCTTAGAAACAATTAAAAATATAATATTCAGTGATAAAGTACAAAACAAATACTATTAAAGGAGGCTGCTTTTAGGTAAGTTCTTGTTGTAAAGAAAGAATGAAAATGTACGTGATTTTGCACTTAGTAAACTCCATACCAAATTCCTCTAAGTGCAACTAGGACTTTGATAGTTCTTAGAAACAATTAAAAATATAATATTCAGTGATAAAGTACAAAACAAATACTATTAAAGGAGGCTGCTTTTAGGTAAGTTCTGGTTGCAAAGAAAGAATGAAAATGTAAGAGATTTTGCACTTAGTAAACTCCATACCAAATTCCTCTAAGTGCAACTAGGACTTTGATAGTTCTTAGAAACAATTAAAAATATAATATTCAGTGATAAAGTACAAAACAAAATACTTAACAGTGTTTGTTAAGCACTGAATTAATAAAAAAGTACAAAAGTCCATACAAATATTTTTAAAGAAGGCTGTTTCAGGGAAGGTCGTTAAAAACAAATGGAAATTTTACATGATTTTGTACTTACTGACACTCCAAGCTGAATTACCCTAAATGCATCTAGGGTTTTAAAAGTTCTAAGAAAAAAATTACAGCATTGAGCGATGAATTGATACATAAATATCTGAATAAATGAATTTTATAAAATATCTAATTTTTTAATACCCTAATTTCAGAATGGAAAGGGAAATTGCATCACACGTAGGGCCATTGAAATAATGAATTTTTTTCTGGAAATTAACCCCATATATTTATAAACCGTATGGACCAAGTAGCAGAATTTCCTTAGATTATCTACACCATGCTTAAATGCCTATAGTCTAAATGTTAAATGGTGTAATTTCCTCATTAGCAAACATTTAATCACATGCAATATTTCAACTGTCCCATAAGCATAATAGGTGCAGCACCTCTAGTACACACTGCTTGGTTTTATGTGGAAAATGTTTCTTTTGCAACTTGTGTCGTCTTCAATTTTTTTAGTGACAAAGACTTAGTCGCCAACTGTGGAACAATGAAAACATGCAGTAATAGTTTTTTCGGTTAATTTTAAGTTGACGGTGCTTCTGTCGCCAAGGGATTTGGCGCTTTTGTTGGGAGCGATAAACAATTTTTTTTGGTGATGCGGCATTTTCTGGTGAAATTCGTTGTGGAATCTTTGTTGTGGCTAGGTGGCGCTGGTTATACTTGAGCGGATGTTAGGCGCGTGGGATTTTTTGTTCTAAATTAATTATTGTCCAATCGCTGGCGCTGGTGATATTTGCGCGGAATTTAGGTTGCACGGATGATATGCGCGTGAGATTTATTTGTATTCTATAAATTACTTTTTGTTCTATCGTCATTTCGTGAGGTTTCGTTTTTCGTTTGCGTTTGGCTTTTGAACATCCGATTATTATGGATGGTGCTTATTTAAATTCGGAATTTTTTGCAAAACTAAATAAATTTATTTTTGATTTACTTTGTAAATTAAAAATTGCCCGGGGCCCCAAACGAGTGTTTAGGCTTTCAATGGGCCCTACAGTACTGCCCCATGTAGGATACTGATGTTTTTTAGAGAAAACAAAATTGCCCGGGGCCCCAAACGAGTGTTTAGGCTTTCAATGGGCCCTACAGTACTGCCCCATGTAGGATACTGATGTTTTTTTAGAGAAAAAAACATTGCCCGGAGCCCCGAACGCGTGCGTACTGGATTTCCACTCACTCTTGTAGCTCTAGTGCGACGATAATTTAAACTAAACTAAATTGCCCGTAGCCCAAACGCGTGCGTACTGGATAACCATTCCTGTAGCCTTAGTGTGATGATTTTTCAAACGATATTAAACTGGATTCCCACTCGTGTAGCTCTAGTGCGAAAATTTTCAAACGAAACTAAACTGGATTGCCACTCGTGTAACTCTAGTGCGACGAAAATTCAAACAAAACTAAACTGGATTGCAAGTACTAGCCCATTGTGTAGAATAAAGTTTGTTTCGTGTTGCCCAAAGCAAACCAAAACTCCGAGTCTGGTTTATTTTTTCGAAAGTAACTAGGGTTACTGCATCGGCGTAAAGGAATCTGGCAATGGGGAAACACGCGAGTTTCGCCAAGTTGTTGTTGTTTTTTAGGCCAAATCCCTTGGCGACAGAAGCACCGTCAACTTATTATTTACCGTTTTTTCAGTAGTTAACAATCACTGCCTATTAAGAACATTGTATGGTAGCTTTAAATTGTGCTGCTTGTCATTTTATTTGAAAGAACATGCTGGGGATTTTGAATAAAATTTTAGAAATTTGTAAATTTTCATTTACCTGCTTGTACAGTAATTAACGACTAAAAACGTATTCAATAAGTTATGAATTAGTATTACTTTAATGTTACACTCAAACGTAGTTTGGGTCATTAGTAAAGAGGAGTTGTGTTCAAAACAATTTATTGTCTTATTTAGTAGACCTACACAGATTTGAGTTATAACACTAAAACAGTGCACACTAGAGCTGTTCCAAATAATGAGCCTCCTCTCACCTCTTCCTTGAGCCACCTTCCACGGTTGACATTCTTTCCTCTGGCACGCAAGGCAGGGGTTTCGCCCGATTCCTCATCGCCAGAAGAAAATTCGTATGAAAAAGACGGCTTCCTGCAACACAAAAATAAGGATTGTCATAAAGGATATTAATTAATATTGATTATATATTATTTTACAATAATATGTTAGCTATCTGACCATTGGTTATGTGAAATTCATGCTGAATTTTTTGACAAATCAAACTTGTTCAAAGAATTTGTATTTTGGGTTATGAAAGTGGGGACGGATATAGCCATTATAAAAGAATCCACTTTTCAAATTATAAGCACGATTGAATGCCATAATAGCTAGTGAAATCCTCTTCAGTCTAGATTTAAGTAGAATTCTTTTTTGTATTTATAACACATTCTTTCATTGAAAATAGACAAGACCTTGAACAGATTTATTACATGTAACAGTTAGATAAAGCTTCTAGTACATTTTCTTAGTATAGGTCTATAATAAGCTACATTTAAGAACTTTAACAAATTATAGGGCAAATTAGGGCTCGAATAACATAGAGACACCTATAAAATTAAAAAGGCTATAAAAGTCTTGAATGCTCACAATTACTGGGTTGCATTCTCATTGGATGTTTGTTTGTTACATAGCAATTAGAAAAAATATTGAATGAGAATTAAGCTCAGGTGGGCATAACTTATTTAGTACTTGGCGGTACTGCTAGTGTATTATGGCCGGTCTCGATTTGGCGACTTTCCTTTTACAGCCAAGTAACGAAAACGCTACTTAAATTGGTAAACATTCCAGTTCAACTCAATAGATGTTTACATCAATCTTGTTGCTATAGCTACCCTGTGTTTACTTTTTCACGAACACCAAAGTTGGCAAATAGCATTCCGGTCATAATACGCTAGCTGTGGTTAATTCGTAGTTTCGGTATACAGCGACTTTTTATTTCTCGAAAACATCGCGTAGCGACGCATGATTAGACGATGCTACTGGAAACCACGAAATTTTTTTGTCGCCAACGTTTCAAAAAAGTCGCTGTATACCGAAACTAGGATTTAACCCTAGCTGTTCCTACTTGGTCAAATACCAATACTTAAACGCACAATAATTGTCTTCCTCTGACTTTCAATTGCAATTCAAATAAAACTTATGATATATTCACAGACAAGGAATCGGATAGTTACCAAACAAAGTTAGAAATTATTTTAAATGTAACTTGAATTATTAAACGACTAATAAACAAGAAACTTATGAAAGAGCATCTGGATCAAAAGTAAACAAGACATATAACATGCAAATGCATATTTATAGACAAAATTTTTCTAAACAATTATGATCATTAGTAACAAAATTGTTAATAAAATTTTATTTATTAAAATACTTACTCAAATACAGGCATAGAACTAATAAACATCAACCTTTTATGAAATAGCATCATATGGATAGACAGTAAACAACAAAGACATAACATACAAATGAATTTTTATCAACAAAATGATATACGTATTATTAACAAAATGGTTGATAAAAGTATATTTATTAAAATATTTATTCAAATTTTGACATGGAGCAACAATATATAGGTCAGGGTATTGTTTATAAAGCGGAAGTAGCGATAAAATTTGTTTTATCAGTTTACACTAAAATGGCAAATTATTTTACCGTATCTTGGGATTGATTTTCCTAGGATTACTTCGGCGGGACATATTTCTGAATTAAGTTCGAATTAAATGCAGGACATTATATCTAGTATTGTTTTTGTAATCACGAATGACAGGATACAGTACAAAGACGACGAATAGGATTTTGGCGTCAAAACAAACTGAACGCTCCCGGGCTCCCGCGTACTTCTATCAAACTACAGTGAAGTTTAGTTGTTTACAAGAACAAGGCTTGGTTTAGTTGAATTCAGGACTTTTTTTGGACTATTGGGGCTTTTATTTATGAGCACTGTTTTACCATAACTTTGAAAGGTATGTTTCAGTTTTGAGTGACAACATAAATACTAAGTGGAAATAAATTATTAATCGATCGTGGGGCAGAGGATCAAAGGGCTTGTTTCACGTAGTACGGAAAGAAAGCAAAAGGACCAATGAAATCGCAATATGGTGAGCGGGACGTCATAAGAAACCAATGGGCTGGTTTCGCGTCGTACTTAAAGATAACAAACAACCAATTAAATCGCAGTATAGAGAGCGTTACATCATAAGAAACATTCCCATAGCAGCTCCGATCGTAAGAAATGCAAGAATGAAAGCTGGAAGGATTCGTCACCTGAAACAACCCAATTGTTTTTTTTTGTTTTTGTTTCAGGTGAGGTATTTAAAAATGGGAAGAGATAGAAAATGTTTTATATTATAATGTAATCGTATTAAAACACTTTTACAAAATCAAATCACTCTTATACATTTATTTGGTACTTGAATTCTATCATACGAAAATATGAAAGCCCGTAAAAAAATTAGAAGGAAAAAACTACTAAAATAGTCATTTTACTCTTTAAAAATGATGAAAACAAAACCTTTTTTTGCAACGATTAAACTTTCCAATTATTAATTCCAATTAATCGGAAGAAATGCGAGGTTTAAATATTTTATGATCCCCTATGATCATTTTACATAATTTTTTTCTTTTTATTAATGAATACTTAAACTTATTTATATAGAATATTTTGTTTTCCATATTGAGTATAGTTTGGAAAAAGAGGTAAATGGGTAAACAGTGCTCTCAGTAATCGTAGGCAATTGTTCGTGGGGCAATATTTTGTATAGTTGTTTCTATGAACAAATAACTTGACCTAAATAACTGACACAATACAAAATCAGACTAACAGAAATATAACCGTATTCTAAAACAGAAATATTACCGTAGTATTCAAAATTTACCTTGGATTTTATGACGTTTAATTATTTTTATTGACGCATGATTGTATAAAACTTACTCTTAACATCAACCAAAAATGTGGTTAATCCATGACCTTGAGTGTTGTCATCATTCTGGTTACTCAGAACCCTTCAAAATCATGCTGAAGATTCGAATGGTCTGGAGTTATTTGAATTTTTTTTTTGATAAAATAGCGTTAGAAAAGTGCATAATGGACACAACATGCTTTACACTTTTGCCAATATGCTTATTAAGCATATTGGCTGATGAAGTGTCAACTTGTTTTCATTGCATGATATTTATATTCACATTTTTAACTGAACATTTAATTTATTAAATTTTTGAAACGGTTATATTTCTGTATCTATATGTCTGTCTATCTGTATGTATACACTCTTAAAACAAACGAGCGGTTTTAACTCAGTTTGAGTTAATTTCCACTCCATTCCGTGCCGAAAATGCACTTTCCCTATAGGAAGTGGGTTGCACTCTTTTTGCGGAGTGGGTAAAATATATAAAAGAAAACAATCTACGTCCTACACTCTTAAGACGAGCGGTTTTAACTCAGTCTGAGTTAATTTCCACTCCTTTCCAGTGCCGAAAATGCACTTCCCCTATAGGAGTGGATTTCACTCTTTTGTTTTAAGAGTTTATATCTATCTGTATGTCTCTGTATCTATTCTGTTCCGTATATATCCTCCTTGTTTCAAATTTTAAAATTTAATAAACTTATTAAATTTATAAATTTTTTTAAAAGTTATGTTTGTTGAAGGAAAACCTGACAGCCAGGTGATGGACTTATACGTCTGTATCCGGGAAAAAGTTATGATTTTACGGAACTTCGAACGATGAAACGTTTTTCTTCTGAAAGTTTTTCCTTCTAAACGGAAATGTCGTAACAGAGCAAGTATGAACGGAATTCCCGTTTAAAGCGCCATATTTATTACCTATCGTTAGAATGGATACTGCTCTAAGAATACACATGAAACTCGAACATCAATCCTGATACAGGTCCGTCCGGGCCGAGTGGTAGGCATCAGCTAGAGATTCAACTTCTCAGTGTGCGGGTTCGAATCCACACTTACGCCAGTCATCTCTATAAACGATTCGTGCTGGAAATGTAGAAAATCCTCATCACGGTGGGCCCGATACACAGGGACAGACGTGCTCGTTAAATCTGTGGAAGTCCAAAGTCGAGGCTAGCACGATGTCGCTCGAGTTCCGTTGGTGCCCGCTCAGGTGTCGACCTCGTCACTTGACCAGGGTTCTTAAAATACGAGGCCGTTATTGGCTGTGTAAGCTCTGAAGGAGGCTAGAAATAGGCACCGGAACGATTACCTTACTTACCTACGTCTGTATCCTCAGATTGATATACAGTAAACGTGTCTTTGACCACTTGATATGTAATTTTACAATAAATTTCTGTAGTTTTAGGAAACAGAAATTTTCTGTAGGAAAATAACAGAAATATTCTATTTCAGAATTTGTTTTACAGTGTAAACAACAACAATAAAATAACTATTAAAAGAAGTTTTATAAACTTGAATTGAATATTTAAAATGAAATTAGGACTATACTTAATATTTGTGGATAAGATTTTTTTACGTAAAAAATAATTAGCAAAACTCACATTTTATCATAAATAATTATTTTTTGTTCTTAAATAACCTTTAAACTTCAGTTAAAATTATTAAAAAATATTTTAATTATTACACTTATTATGATAACAAAAATCTTTTTATTAAGTTTAAGTATTCAAACAAAATAAAAAACCACGTTTTATAATAAACTCTCATTTCAAAATAAATATTTATTTTTTCTTAACTCTTGAATTACCCTTACACGTCAAATATAACATTTAAAAATTATTTCAATTATTACTTTCAGTATAACAATACGTATGTTTTTTTACAATTGCGTGAAAAAAATCCGATTTTTACACTATAATTTTAATATAGACGCGTGCGAAGTACTTTAGAAACAGTGAACAATATTTTTCACCCAACGTGAAAAGTACTTTTTTTCACTCTTTTCATAGATGCCAACATTCAAGTAAAATTTCTATTTCATAATGTCAAAATCAGAATTATTGATTGCTTTATTTTAATATTATGCGCGTGAATTATATTTTTTTATTTGATCATGTTCAAATGTTGACTTTAATAAAATAGTTTACCTTTTGTAAGATTATCGATGCGACTCTTACGAAAAAATTAGCACGTAATATTTTTGAACCAATGGATTGATTTTTTTACGTAATTATAAAATAGTGATGAACACGTGTGAAACAGTAACTTTAAACAGTGTCATTATTCCCTCGCTCGTGAAATAAATCCACTAGTTTAAAATGTTACTTTTCACACTTGTTGCATAAATAACTATTTTTCACCCAAAAGCCCCAAAAGCAGTGAAAAAAAGTACTTTTTTTTCACTCTTTTCATAAGATGCCAACATTTCAAGTAAAATTTCTATTTCATAATATTCACAAAATCCAGAAATTTATTGATCTGCTTTATTTATAAATATTATGCGCGTGAATGTTAATATTTTTTTTATTTTTGAATCAGTATATCCATGCTCAAATGTTTGACTTTAAATTAAAAAATAAGTTTGCCTTTTGTAGTTCCAGAGATTTATCGATGCCGATCTACTTTACGCAAAAAAATTAGCACGTGAATTATTTTTGAACCAATGAGATTTGATTTTTTTTACGTAATTATAAAAAATAGTGTATGAAACACGTGTGAAAAGTAAACTTTTTAAAACACGTGTCATTACTCGCTCGTACCTCGCTCGTGAAATAAAATCCACTAGTTTTAAAAATTGTTACTTTTCACACTTGTTGCATAATAACTATTTTTAATTATGAGTATTAAAAAAAAACTCGTTCATGACAACAAATAAAATCAAATCTACGATAAACACATCCGGTTTTATCAGTAAAATACTTTCTCCGAAAAGGGGGCGTGTCCTAGTATCACCCCTCCCCTCCTAGTGTGACGTAACACTACACCTGAATCCACATTAAATCCATGTGTCCGTGTCTCAATTTAAATGAATGTCCAGGTAAAAGAATGGTCCCGATCATAGGCGGATAAGTAGCAATATTTGTTCAAGGGACAGGTGGTGGCAAATTATCTTGTATGGGTAAAATCTTTACTACTGGATGGACATCTTTTCATATAGTTATGAAGAGTCACAGAATAGTGAATCTGGTGTGAATGTGTTTGGATTAAATGTTATGTTCCTTGAGCGCGCTCAAACTTTGATAGCTTTCTAGGTAAGCGATTAAAATTATTAAATTATATAATAAATATACCCTGTATTCAAGGAGTAAATTTTTTTTGTATGCAAACTATAAAAAATACGAGGGCTGTTTTTTTTTCAACCTCCGATGGGCTATAGCAAAAAGACGGGTCAAGATACAAAAAAGAATTTTTTACCAAAAGTAAAGTACAATACTGTTTATTTCTCCATATAATCACCTTGACGATTAAAGCATTTGTCATATCTGAAAACAAGCTTTGAAATACCCTCTTCATAAAATGTAGCTGCCAATGATTTGAAGGTAGTTGTGACGGTTTCTTTGAGCTTAACGTCAACTTGGAAGAGCTACAATCCAAGCCACTATGCTTATCAATAATTCACTTATGATAAACCTTCGAGTTTTCCTAAACACTTGGTCAACTCGCTGAACAATACTGATGTTCATGAAGAAGAGGACCAAGGAAGCAAGTCTGTCGCTACAGACGGTATTGTTCAACGAGTTGACCAAGTGTTTAGGGAAACTCAAAGGTTTACCATAAGTGAATTATGGACTAGTAGTGGCTTGGAGACAGAAAAAAATTGTCGTAAAGCTTCCAAATTTACTTTTTTAAACAAAACCGTCACAACTTCCTCCCAATCATTGGCGGCTACATTTTATGAAGAGAGTATTTCAAAGCTTGTTTACAGGTATAACAAATGCCTTAATCGCCAAGATGATTATATGGAGAAAAAAGCAGTATTGTACTTTACTTTTGGTAAAAAAATCTTTTTTGTATCTTGACCCGTCTTTTTGCTATAGCCCATCGGAGGTTGAAAAAAAACAGCCCTCGTATTAAGGGGAAACGGTACCACTTTCAAATTTTTTTTTTAATTTTGACATATTCACTATAAAATTGGTGTTTTATTAGTTCAAGCTATATTTTAAAACAATATATGGCAAAAAAAATTAAAATCTATTTTAATTTTCAAGTTATTTAAAAACAATTAAATTTTTTTGAACTTTTTTAAAATGCTAAGGCTTTTTTAAATACAAATATTTTATTCCAATTTTTTTTTTACCTCGTGTACTTTAAACTGTTTTACATAAGAATTGGTATCCAAACTTGATTTATCTTCAGTAGTTGTTTCATAAAAAATATTTATCTAGAAAATCCCAATTTTTTTTAGCATATTGCCGGCTCTATTATCAGCTCTAAACTATGCATAGTACAACATACACCCATAATTGATTTAATACAAATACAAAAATTGTCGACCAACAACAGGCCAGAGGCCCAGCAAGGTTGGTCCAAAGTAAATCTAATACTTTACCAGTTTCCAATGACTATCAAGATTCTTCTTAAAATCTTCTACTCTCTTCGAATACACCACATAATATGATAAAGCATTCCACTCATTGACAACTCTATTGTAAAAACAAGAAGTTCATAAAGAACTAAAATAGCCTACTTTCCTGTTACTTAAATACTTACTGAAGTTCTAATCGGGAAAAAAAACTAGGTTCCTAAAGTAAATATCTTCAACAGCCGTTTCTACACTAGATTTATACACATTAGAAAAAAAATCGAAACACAGCACCCAGCTATAATTTAAACTTCTAAAAGCCAAAATCAACTATTTTCCTTAATATTCTTTCGCAAATTAATTAAATATTATTTATCATCTGCTCGTGATTTATTTGTAGTTCGAAGAATAATTAAATATTTACTAATAACAAAAGTAATGAAACTACTCCGAACTGCATTAAAAAATAAGAAACGTAAATTAAAACTAAGCATAATTGCATGCAAAAGTATGCCTTGCCGCTTTCTTGGTAGATAATTAATGAATAATCAAAGAATCAAATTGTGCTACATTTTATGACGTCATTCCAAACTGATTCATGAAAATATTATTTTGCTTCAAATATGTTTAAAAAAATAAAGTTTCTCATGCCATTGTTGATTTGGCAACAGTGATTTAAATGACTCAAAATTGAATTTCAATGCTATAATTCAATGGGAAATTTGCCGAAAGATAGTAGATTTATGTCCGTCCGGACGTACAGACAGACGGACAAAAAGTATGAAAGTTGGGTATCTGAGGTCATAGCTTTCTAACAAAAAAAGAATTTTTAAGATCCGAGGGATAGAACCGATTTTGGAAGAGGGATACGGACAAACAGACGGAAAGACAGACAGTCATACGAACAGACAGACGGAAAGACAGACAGTCATACGAACAGACAGAGATGGACATCAACCGCATTTCAATACCTACAGTGATTTAAATGACTCAAAATTGAATTTCAATGCTAATTCAATGAGAAATTCGCCGACAGATAGTAGAGTTATGTCCGTCCGGACGTACAGACAGACGGACAAAAAGTATGAAAGTTGGGTATCTGAGGTCATAGCTTTCTAACAAAAAAAGAATTTTTAAGATCCGATGGATAGAACCGATTTTGGAAGGGGGGTACGGACGGACAGACGGACAGACAGACATACGAACAGACAGACAGATGGACATCAACCGCATTTCAATACCTACAGTGATTTAAATGACTCAAATCTGAATTTCAATGCTAATTCAATGGGAAATTCGCCGACAGATAGTAGATTTATGTCCGTCCGGACGTACAGACAGACGGACAAAAAGTATGAAAGTTGGGTATCTGAGGTCATAGCTTTCTAACAAAAAAAGAGTTTTTAAGATCCGTTGGATAGAACCGATTTTGGAAGGGGGGTACGGACGGACAGACAGACAGACGGACAGACAGACGGACAGACAGACGGACATCGACCGCATGTCAATACCTACTTTTTCATTTCTTTAATTCTTTCGAATTAAAAAAAGAAAAGTAGGCTAATAATGTTTTCTTACTAAATGTTACTTATTAATGTTTCCCTTCTAAAGCATGATTTATTCAATTTCTGATCATGACCTCTGGTCCGGCTATTTAAGGTAAAACCTAAGCCCTCCATGTCTCCCTGTTTTATGAACTTGAATAACTGAATTAAATCATCCCTAGCTCTCCTATTTTCCAGGGAATACATGTTTAAAGATCTTAATCTGTTATCATAAATCAATACCAGATAGACCCGTAATCATTTTTGTAGCCCTATGCTGAACTTTTTCAAGCAACTTTATAATATCTTTTCTGAGGAAGAGAGACCAAAACTGAACAGCATATTGAGCATTTAGCAGGATTGTATGTTGCGAAGAGGAAATTTTATGTAAGACGTCCATTGAAATGGATGTTTTGTTTTACGTTCCTGTAACTACAAAATTTATTTTAAACTTCATAAGCACTGAAATGATTCAATAGATGAAGTCATGAAAATCAATTTTCAATTTGCGCATACGCGATTTTCTAAAAAAACATTATTATGACGTCCGATAGGGACTCCTTGTGTGCCAAATTAAAAGTTCGTAGCTCTTTTTATTCGAGCTGTAGAGGGGTATCAAACAGACAGTCTGACAGACGGACAAATGTTCAAAAACCACTTATTTGGAATCAGCACCCTTTTTCAATGGTCAAGTAAAGCACGTAAGCTGGAACTCAACGTAAATGTTGAAAGTTTACAAACCAAATGCTTTTCTAGTAATTTCCATAATACTATTTTACTAAAGCAACTTTTATCATTATCTTCCAGGCCACTACCTCTCTAGTAGCTTTCAGTATCAGACCTCACCATGTCTTCGGGAGGGAAAATGCCCGAATACACCCTGCTCACCCCTCTTCCCCTCACGCCAGACGTCATGCCCCACGACTTCGAACAGCTGGTCAACATGGGTTTCGGTCTGCCCTGTGAGCTGGTCGCCCACCACCCACACTACTCCTTCGTCAACATGGTACAGCCGGGTCTTGCTCCAACCCATGCGGTAAATGAAGATCCGCGTAGTCCACAGCACCAGTAAGTTTTTACTATAAATATATAATGTAACGGTATAGACATTCTGACAAAAAATAGGTATAATTAGCGTTGCACTAGATTAGATTAGTAATAGGCGTCTTAATTTAGAAAGAACCACAGCCAAGTGACATCTGAGCAGGTACAAAATGCAATTTTTAAAGCCGACATCGTACGCAGGGTCGAAAATTGGAGCATATTTAACATGGACCTCCTTCTACACGTGGTATTGTTAGTTGGACTTTTTGGCTGTACAGACCGTTTAAAAATTGTCAATACCTGGATACGAACCTGGGACCTTCGCGAGCAAGACAAGAGCCTTTCTAAATGGGCTCCTCAGCCCAACACACATTCTGGAGTAAACCGACCAAAACACCAAAAGATGATTCTTCAGCTCACAGTTTGGTAAAATCTTAATTCTTAAGTGGAGAAAGGTTACTCCTTCTGCGTGGTGTAAGCTTACTTCTTTTTTTATGCGGAAGAAGCATACACTGTTACAAAAAGCTTACCAGAGATAAAATGCCCGAATACTCCGTCCTCACCCCTCTTCCCCTGACGCCAGACGTCATGCCCCACGCCTTCGAACAGCTGGCCAACATGGGTTTCGGTCTGCCCTGTGAGCTGGTTGCCCACCACCCCATACTACGCCTTCGTCAACATGGTGCAGGCGGGACTTGTTTCAACGTGGTAAACGAAGAAGCGCGTAGCCCACAACACCAGTTAGTTTACCATAATTATGACGTGTAACGCTACGCATATTATGGTCTAAGTCGACGAGACACAAGGGTATTCTTCAACTTATAGTTTGGGGAAAGCTAACTTTTTTATGTGAAGATATAACATTAAACTCCTCTTGCGTTTTGTAAGCATAGTCCTGTTTTTATTGTAAAATTTTACTTATTTTGTGTTGAAAGCTTATTCTTTCGGACTCAACTCCTTAGTTGTGTTAAGTTACTCCATAAATTTAGTGCAACGATGTTTCACAAATTTAGCCTAACATTACTCCATTACTCCATGAAGCTTTGGGAAACGTAACACCAAAGTTTTACAATGCCATGAACTAAAGTTACACTAAATGTTTTTCAGTGAACTACAGTTTTACACCATATATTTTTCATTGAACTACTTTTACATGTTTTTTACCAGTGGACTTACACTAAATATTTTTTAGTGAACAACAGTCACACTAGATGTTTAACGGTGAACTAAGGTTAAACTAAATGTTTTACAGCAATCTACAGGTTACACTAAATGCTTTCAGTAAACTGTTACATGTTTTACCAGTGAACTGCACTTACACTATATATTTTTCATTGAATTGCAGTTACATTTAACGTTCTTCAGTAAACTACGTTTACATAAAATATTTACAGTGAACTACAGTTGCGCTCAATGTTTTACAGTGAAGAGTTGGACGATGACGTCGACGATGATGAGGACCGTATGCAGTCTGGGTGCAGTCAAGACGGCTCGTCTCCAGAACAGTCGGAACAGTCTGGTGCGGGGAAAGACCCCTTTGCTCCCCACTGCAAAATTCCCTTGCCTACCCCCTTTTCCCCTTATGAGTACTGGTTGGAACCTTCCTTCATCAGGTAAATGTATAACTGATGATATACTTTTCAACATTTTGTTTTAAAAACCAGATGGTTAGAACGAAAATTAAAAGAGACCATCATAAAACAGATGGGCAGACAGACATAGGCATAAAATGTATAAAAAAAATTGATAATGTATAACATATACCTTTCAAATAATAAAAGAACTTCTAAAATTGTATTATTAGGATATAATATAAAAAAGACCGCCAAAAGGCAGACAGACAAAAAGTATAACAGAAGGGATGTGTGATGTCAAACTTTTCGATTCGTTAAACATTTCGGGCCCGGTTTCACCAAAAAAATGGTTCCTAGTAGCTGAAACGGAAGTGAGTTGTAACGTTTCACTATGTTTTCGGTTTTATGTTGAACCATTATTCAGATTTCGGAAACCCAAAGCCTAAAAAAAAGTGTTCAACCGAATTCTGGAAATATGGTGAAACATTTCACCACACAGCCATTGAAGCTACTATGAAAGGTGTTTTTGGTGGAACCAAGCCCAAAATTTTTAAGTGTAACAAAAATTGATTTATTTTAATAGTCGGACGGTAGAAACGGAATTCGGAAGAGGGGTATGAAACGGAAATTGGACGAAAATATCCTCGATCTCAATACCTACTTTCTTCTTCTTCATTGACACTACAGCCTGTTACATGCCAAAGCCGTATCTCCAAGTCTCCTCCGTCTGACTCTGTCACCCGCAATGACCCTCCATCGGTTTACTCCCCACGCCTCGAGGTCCTTTTCCACCACACCCAACCTACTTCCACTTTTTTAAAAAATGGAATTAAAAAATTGGCTAAAAAGGATGCTAATATGTAATTCTTTCCCTCACCATTTTATGTCAGGAGGAGGAACGAGAGAGAACGCCAGAGGGTGAGGAACGTGAACGACGGATTCGAGAGGCTCAAGAGCCACATCCCTCTCAACGCCAAAGACAAGGACAAGAGACTATCCAAAGTGGAAATCCTGAGGATGGCCATCCGGTATATCAGGAATCTGCAGGACATGCTCAAGAGAGGAGATGGCCTGGATGACAGTAAGGAGAACATGTGTATGAGCTCGGAATCCGAAGATTAGAACTGGGTTTGTGTAAGCAGGGTCTGATCTTCCAGAAAGAAACTTACCTAGGGCCTTTTAAGTTCCCATGTAGATGTGTCACACTAATGTGGGTTTCGTATGGACCCATTGTGGTAATGTTCACTAAACTTATGGGGCCCATAACGCTACGATTCCCTTTCATTTCAGTTAAGCCAAATCAGTCCACCTTTCCATACTTAATTTGATATTCAGGACAAAAGTTTAAAAGTTGCCTTATTTTAAATAATTTATCTAGTGATAGATGTAATAAGATAATTGAAAATGGACTTAAGAGGGATGCCGCAGGTGGGCTCATGTGATTTGACCGAAATTAAAGGGGGTAGTTTCCTTCTGGGATCCATATGGGTAGTACCCACACTAACCGAATGGGCCCATATAGATCCCATATTAGTCTGCTACCTGGGTTTATATTTTTTTATATTCCAGTGGCTTTTTTTAAAACTATAAGTATTGAAAGTCCACTAAAGACAACTATATCCAGCTAATGCTGATGTTAAGAAATGAATGCCTGCGTAACCAATTATAGAAATATATACCATTTGGTAATCATATGTACTCGTGAGGCTGACCACCTTACCGGGACATATGCCTAGAACCCCAGAGCCCTAGGTAACGAAGGCTGAAATGGGCACGGCAGGCCTTGGCCCACTAATGGGTTGTTGCGCCGCAAATAATTTTAGAAAAGAAACCAAAGAACATTTGTGTTACATACCTGAAGGCGCTATGTTTAGTAGAAGGGGAGGTCAAACCAAAAACAACTTGCTACTAAAACAATTTAATTATCTATATATATATAATACTCTTATACGGAACCCAAATTTCCTTATATTTCTATCTCTGGAATGGCAACAATCGAAATGAACAAAAATACTACTAATTTCAAAATGGCCGACTGAAAACAACATAAAAGTGCTTGAAACAACAACTTTAGGATAGAATCAGTAAGTTTAAATTTAAACATGCATAATATTAGGGACGATTAAAGTTTGAAAATTTAAATTATAATTTCTATCGACTGAACTACCAAACACTATTGTTAATAAAAAGGGAAAATTAAAATTGTTTTTAAACATAGTTTCTAAGCGTTGACGGCTACCACGGTTTCCAATTTATTTACTAATGGATCTTATTCAAGCAGCGACATATTTTCGCAATGATAACCATTAATTTATAAGCATTAATTTGTAATTATGTTATTTTAAAAGGATACTAAAGGCGGTTAACCTAAAGGACCATGTCCGGCTTTGGCGCCAGTCGAAAAATGTCGCCAAGTCAAAATGCCACAAACCGAGCGTTTGCGAAGTCTGTGAAATGACAACAAATAATTACTTAAAATGCTACTCAAAACTGAAAATGTCTGCTGAGAGAACATAAAAGATTTCCTTATTAAAAATTATCGTGGCATTTGCGATCATAGATCGTAGCGATATTTTAAAATAAGAAAATCCGAACTCAACAGTTTGCTGCAAGTTCAAAACAATGTGCACAACAAATAATTTAAGAAATGAGTTCTTTTTATAATTAATGATTAATAATATTTGAAATATATTAATACGAATTAAGAATTCTTAACGATGAAAGAAATGGACAGGATTAACTTATAAAGAAAGTAGCAAAATAAATTCTCTAATGCAAACAGAATACATAGAAAAAAACTGAACTATTTGATAATTATTCGCTTAAAATTCGATCTGTGGCGATTTTCGTAGCCAATGGCTGCCATAATACAAATTTGGCAGGGTTACCATATTTGGCGAAAAAATTATGGACATGCTCCTTTAGGTTAACCCTTAAGGCTAGACTAAAATATTTCAATGAACGGTGAGCGAGCGAAGCAAGCCTGGATCGCGAAGCGATCCAAAGGGAACTGCGCAAGCAGTTCCCGGGGGTTGGCGAGCGATAGCGAGAAGGGGGCGTGCCCCCTAGTTGTTATGAAAAAGTACAAGTTAGAAGTTAAGTCATGATTACAGTTGCTCCTGCTGCTCCACAAGTGGGTGATTGCATGTACTACAGAGTATATTTTGTATATACAACCATTACAATACAGAATCTAAAACGTGCTTCTTTAGATCTCAGTTATTACCATAGATATCATAGTTAAAGTATTAGATTGGCTGATCACGTGACCTCCATTGCTAACGACGGGACACGCTTGGGGGCTTTTCAAGAGGCCAAAATTGCCAGGGTTGCTGCCACTTTAAGGAGAAAAATACTACGAAAAAATACCATTTAATTCTAAAATTACAAAAAAAAAAAAAAAAAAAAAAAAAATCGTAAAAATACTAGCTGCATTTTGGAATCTTTTTAGTGACTTTAAATCCTTTTCTAGTATTTTTTTGTAATTTTAGAAATAAATGGTATTTTTTCATAGTATTTTTCTCCTTAAAGTGGCAGCAACACTGGCCATTTTGCCCTCTTAAAAAGCCTTCGTGCGCGTCCCGTCGTTAGTATTGGAGGTCACGTGAGCAACCATTCTAATACTTTAACTATGATATCTATGGTTATTACTAATAATAATGCTGTTTGATCATGTGCAACCAGTTTTCAAGTTAAGTTCACGGTGCATGGTTGCGCTAACATCACACAGTGGCTGTGTAAAGTCAACGAGAGCACGCATGCATTACGGAAGCTGAAAAAAAATCTAGAGGAAAATTGTTGTGTGTGTAACCAGCTTAACTGAAAACTCTTGTATGAAAAGTATATGAATATACAGTCGAATGATAACTGAACCAGAACTGATTTGTACATACCCATACACTTTATAGGCATGTAAAAATCAATTTATCCCAATATCAAGATAAAAAATAATTTCAGAAACAAAGAAAGTGTCTGCAAGACAAAAAAGTGCAAATTCTAATACTTTGCAACAACCATTTTTAATTACAATAAACCACTAATTTTTTTACGCCAAACGGTACTTTTCCATTTTACGGGTGCAGGCGATAAAGTCGCCAAAAATGTACAGCTGCCGCCAGACGGAATATTTCGTATAAAAAACCTTTAACTATGTATACTGTGTTTATAACCACAAAAAGTATGTTTGTCGCCAAAAATTGTGTTTGGCGAGATTCGGGAGCTACGAAATGGAAAGGTACCCTTTATAATTTGATGTTGAATATGCGAAAACTAATTTCTAACTTACATACCAAAATAAATTTTAATTTTTAATACTTATGTTGAATCCGCATGGATACTACACTGTTAAAAATTAGGCACTTTGTTTCACCAAAAATATGGTTCCTAGTAGCTGCAACGGCTGTGTGGTGAAACGTTAAACCATATTTTTGGTATTCGGTTGAACCATTTCTCATGTTGTTGTTTCCAAATCCAGAAAAATGGTTCAACCAAACACCGAAAAAAAGGTGAAACATTTCACCACACAGCCGTTGCAGCTACTAGGAACCAATATCATGGTGAAACCAAGTGCAACATTTTTAACAGTGTATGCAGCATGTTATAAGTTTCTGTGACTTAAGAATAGAAGCATTAAGCAAATATCACTGGATCATAATTGATTGTTTCATATTTTTCAAGTGTAAAATTTATTTGAACAATTTGAATAATCATTGAATACCTTGATGTAACCTGTTAATTTACATGAAAATAAGTAATTTTATCATTTGTTTGGAGAAGAACTAAATGTGAATATATATATAAGTGATCTGTTGTAGCTTTGCTTTTTGAATGTTTTATTTGAATAGCATATTTTAAAAAGTCTCTGGAGATGAACTTTTGTATAAAAAAAAGAAACCTTCGCGATTGAAATGTGGATGATGTTTTTTATTTAATTAATATTAATTTATTATCTTTTGTAAAATGCAATAAATAAATGTGAATATATTTTACATATTTGTTTTTAATTTTTATTGAGAAACCTTATTTGTTACTTAAAATAATAAATATAATTACAAATAAATTTAGTATCTAGTCAAACTTTTGTTTTGAGTAATTAAGACTCCTTAAGAAACTTTTAAGGTAACAGTTTTAACTATTTTTTTTTATTTATACAGATGCAAAATTATTGAGACATTTTGTAAATGGGATACGCTATCCAAAAATTGGTAAAAATTTCGATTTTTCCGTTTCTACTTCTTATCATTTACAATATTTTTCTAAACATTTACTGAAAGTTTCATAATGATATCGTTTGTAGAAAAAAAGCTATTAAATATATTTTGGAGTCATTCCTATAAATTTGAATACGTATTTCGTCCGCTTCCAATCTATTTTCTCGGTTTCGCGTTTTTCAATTCTTGTGTTTAATAAACCCCTAAGGTGTTTTTGCTAATTAAGTACGAATTTTGAAATTTTTAACCTGTGTTGTTATACAAATGGTGCACAAAATTGTGCATGGAATAAGGTATACTGTGTATAGTTTTTTTTAAATGTTGAATTCAATAGTTTGTAATTTTTTTGTGGTTTTCAGTATAAATGCATGTTACTTTTTAACTGTAGCTCACATTTTAAAATCCATGCACAGTTCTTGAACAAATAGTACTAAAAACAAACTATAAAAGTTTGGTGGAGTTCTCTCAAAATTGAAAGAGGAGTAGCGTTTTAAAAATGTCAAAAATTGCGATTTTTTTTAAATAAATGAAAAACTACTTGTAAATATTTATTTTTATTGCTAGAAAATGTTTATATAGAGTGAGCATTATATAAAACCACTATAATTTACAAGTTTATGTTATTATTTCTAGAAATAATGTTTTGGGTACCGTATCCCCTTAAATCCCTCCAATTGTAGAACTTCAACGGCACATGTCACTCAAGCCTTTCAACCCCCCCAAGTACGTTACACATCAAAACTACTTTCACGAGCACTTAATCGATTGCTTATTCAATCCCGTAAGTTCCCCCTCCATTGCTACAATGCATGCGCACTATTTTGCTTGTCATTTACACTTCGCACAATAGAGAATCCAACAAAAGGGGCAAAGAAAGAACTACCTATAGTGTCAATTTATTATTCACGCGGAATCTTTGGTTCTCGAATGACTAAACGGTAAGGATGTGTAGCCTATTATGTGCTAAGTGCCCTGCTTAATTATTTATTTGTGCAAAATGAATAAGATTTAAGTAGTTAATGGGGTCCATTAAGTATTGAGGTTTAAGAAGGACTGTCAGTTCCATAGACCTAATGCATTAATTTTGAAATCACAACTTTTGCAAACGAATTGCTCTGCCATGTTATTCCATTTTCACCAGGTATGGGAATCACCCTAACATCAATTAAAAACAAAATTGAAAAGAAAATAACATCCGGTTATTTAATTATTAATTGATAAAGTTTTAAAATAGTGTTGCCATCTGTTGTATATTTTCGGCATTTTAAAACTTCAAAAATATATAATTAAATAACTAGATATCATTTTCGTTTCAAATTTGTTTCATTTCGGTGTTATGTTGATTCCCATACCTAGGGAAAAAGGGGTAACATGGTAATACTTTAGTGGAAGTTGTGATTCAAAAACTAATGCATTAGCTCTATGGGATTGACAATCCCTCTTAAAACTGTGCACTCAGAAAAAATTTTGTTGACTTTCAGTACAAAGAATTGTGTTTTCCCCTGTTAGTACAATTTGTGTTGAAACAATGTAAAAATTGTGTTGCGACCTAATAATAATGCATGGTTAGCACAAAAATTGTGTTGAAGGCGTAGCACGCTAGTATTCTTCCGAAAAGTAGCTATAAGCACATGTTTTTTCAAGTTTCGGATAAATAGCTATACTAAAGCTTTAAAATATAAATATTACAGTAATTTAAAATGAATTTTACAATTTTGTTATACATATTTTAGAAAAGAATATAGTGAACAGTTTTTTGTCAATCGCGCATGTATATAATATCATTTCTCTCACGATCATCAGTTGCGTTGGAACAACATCAATTTGTGTTTGTTTGTCATCAACACTATTCGTGCATTTAAACAATACATCAACATTGTGATATTGCCATTTTTACCCAATACTTGTGTCAAATCTGTGCTGTTTGAACTTAAGTTTATTCTGAGTGTGATACAATGCTCGAATATGCCGCAAAAAAATATAATATGTTGTGGTTTCTCCCTATACGCATTACTACTGTTCAGCATTGAGGGACTCGAATATCTTTAGTTGCATCAGATTTCAAATGGTCTTAAATGTCGTAATTCTGTTTACAACAGAAGGCCTACTAAGAATGACAAATAATTTATAGGGTACATTTTTTATTTTCTTTTAATGCAATGATTTATTGAATGGTAATTGAAAGTCGTGTTGTGTTACCACCCCTAGTTTTAAAATTAGTTTCTGCCAATGTTGTTTCTCCTTTATAGTACTATTAATGCAGAGAAGCTTTGATTAAGGGGCACCTTGTATTGATAGTGAGATATGAGCTTAAAGTTTAAATGTTGGGTGCGTGGAATAAATATATAAATTTATTAATTTTAATGATATTAGTTATATATTTAATAGCTTTATGGTGGTGTTTTTTAAGGTAAAGATGAAAGGGATCAAGGTCAAGAGTTACTTCTTGGATTTGGTAGAAATATAAATGTTTTAAATAAAACTGTTTACCTCATTATTTGGTAAAAAAAAGTAGGTATTGATATCACGCAACAAGGCAATGATAAATAAACTTTATTTATTCTAAAAACCCCTAAATAATATTAAAAAAGACGAAGTTATCAATCCATAAACTATTGCAATTTTAAAATTAAAAAAAGATGAACAGTTCTCCATTTCGTTAAAAGCCTCTTTTATATCTTCTGTAGCGTCTTCATGGCCTAACCCTAACTTCTGCTGGTTCATCTTTTTGGATTCTTGGGTTAAACGGCTTATTGCTCCAGCATTAGCTGGCCGGTTTAACTTTCTGGATACTTGTTCTGGCTGGTTTCGGGATCTACCAGAGTTTTGTTCTTGAGACCAAGCTTTTTGATGTTTAGTTGAGCTTTTGCCGTATTTTTCAAGTTGATCGCTTGCTGCTTGGCTGTTTCGATCTAGTAAGGATAAAAATTGTCATTAAAGAAAGTGATTTAATAGCTTTGTTTTTTTTTGTCAATTTGTCGCTCATCCCCTTTGTGCGATGATAACCATTCCAATAATCCATGAAAATGTCTTACACTTCAATTTTAGCTTCCCCACTACGTTCATGACGTAAAAAGTGGAAGGTATTATAATCGTTCAGTCCGTCTGTCTGTCCGTCACCCACTTTCATAGCCCAAACTACAGATGCTACAGGCAAGTGTGAAACATCAAGAAATTATAAGACATTGAAAATCTCAGATAAAAATTCGAATTCGAAGTACTTTAATTATTTAAAAAACTGCAAAATTTAATGCTCATTTAAAAACTATAAGAAGCCATTTTTATTAAAATTTAATCCCCATTGCCATTAGCAACAATCGCTCGATAAACTTTAATTCTTTTAGACAATAAATTAAAATAAATTTATTTTTGCGACATCGATCAGTTTGAAATGACGTCAAATATACTTCCCTACGAGATTCTTTGTACGGTTATATGAAATGTTTTAATTCTATTTAAAAGCGAGGAATATTACACATTTTATCTTTGAAATATAAATTAGTTTTTGCAAACGATAAGTAATAATTATTGAATTTTCGAAACAAAATAAATGAAACTAGCCAAATTTATCATGTAAATGTTTAATATAGAATTAATGCTGTGTTTGGCGCCTTTTTATTATGACGAGTAACCTAACAGTTTGTTAAAAATGGCATTTCATGAATGAATAATTTCAACTTCCGCCTGACACCGAAAACACTTAATTGTCAATACACGGTTCCTGTGTTTAATTAATGAAATAAAGTAGGAAATTTCTATTACCAAAAGCAATAGTTTGACATCCACGATAATTTAAATTTTCTTTGTAATTTAACAATGGCTTTTAGGACAAATTATACGACAAAGGGAGGTCGCCTCAAACCTCTTCAAAGGCTTTGAACCAAAGAGTTCTATAGTAGGGTAGAGAACGACTCGTACTGAGCTGCCATCGGCAGCCATGGCTCACTACGAAGCCCGAATAGAGTGGCAAAAGTGCTAGTTAATTTATAATTTTGATACTGAGAAAGGAAGTACACCCATGGCAAAGGCGGGAATCGACCCCGCACCCGTTACAGCGCGCGGACTGCTAGCGTTATGGCCTGGGTTCCAAACCACTCGGCCATCGGGCCCCACATCCACCCTATATTGTCTCCGTGTTGGTCCACCTTGCTGTTGAAAGGTTCAGTCTCTACCCTACTATAGAACTCTTTGCTTTGAAATATGAAATTTAGCGTAAGATTTAAGCCTAAGAAGACTCGTGACTCGTACCTAAGAAAACAAGATCTGAAACTGTTTGGTAAAAATTTCTATAAAAATGTAAGTAAATTCAATAATTTTTAGTCACTAGATATTCAAAATCATATTAGCATAAACAAAATCGTGATAATCTCTGCAAAATGGCAATCAGCGTTTACCAAAGAAGAAAACTCGGCCAATCTTTATTGGCTTACACTGTTAAAAATTAGGCACTTTGTTTCACCAAAAATATGGTTCCTAGTAGCTGCAACGGCTGTGTGGTGAAACGTTAAACCATATTTTTGGCATTCGGTTGAACCATTTCTCAGGTTTTTGTTTCCAAATCCAGAAAAATGGTTCAACAAAACACCGAAATAAAGGTGAAGCATTTCACCACACAGCCGTTGTAGCTACTAGGAACCAATATCATGGTGAAACCATGCACAAAATTTTTTAACAGTGTAGGGTCACTTAATTGACATTAATTAATCAATAAAGGTAATAAAATTAAGCGGTCGTCTAGTCTCCAAAGTTAAGGGTGTTCGTGACGCTTTATGGATAGCCTATATTGAATGAATCTACTGTAAAAATCGTAGAAAACAATTGACTTACCACTTCCATAATACAAGTCGGAGACTTTTCTGGACGATTGGGGCGCCCCCTCTTGGTCGTCTCGCCAATCTGGAGGTGGGGGCATGAACTCGTTGTACAGGCCTCTTTCATACCAGTAGTCGCCACCTGGTGAAATAGAATTATACTGTTAATTTAATACAATCAAAATATATACTAGAATAACGACCATAAGTTGCCGGAAAAGGAACGAAAGCAATGTTATTTGAATGAATCGAGCGCTAGCAATTGGCTTGTTTTCTCTTACACTGTTAAAATTTTGTGCTTGGTTTCACCATGATATTGGTTCCTAGTAGCTGCAACGGCTGTGTGGTGAAATGTTTCACCTTTTTTTCGGTGTTTGGTTGAACCATTTTTCTGGATTTGGAAACAAAAGCCTGAGAAATGGTTCAACCGAATACCAAAAATATGGTTTAACGTTTCACCACACAGCCGTTGCAGCTACTAGGAACCAATATCATGGTGAAACCAAGCACAAAATTTTTAACAGTGTAAGGTACACTTTTAAAACAAAAGAGTGAAATTCACTCCTATAGGAGAAGTGCATTTTCGGCACCGGAAAGGAGTGGAAATTAACTCAGACTGAGTTAAAAACGCTCGTTTTAAGAGTGAAGGACGCAGATTGTTTTCTTTTATTTCTTTTACCCACTCCGAAAAAGAGTGAAATTCAATCCTATAGGAGAAGTGCATTTTCGGCACGGAAAGGAGTGGAAATTAACTTAGACTGAGTTAAAAACGCTCGTTTGTTTTAAGAGTGTATGAACAAAGGAACGAAAACAATGTTATTTGAATGAATCGAGCGCTAGCAATTGGCCTGTTTTCTCTTACATAATTGTATCCACTGTTTCTGTGGAACGACTTTCGATGGCCGAGCGAGTATGTTTGATCGAGAAGGTCTTGGAATCAAATCTCAGCCACCACGAACCAAATATGAAGGCCGTAGCTCCTTTAGTTCGAGCCGTAGAGTTATTCCATACAGACCATAGATATCACAGTTAAAGTATTAGATTGGCAGATCACGTGACCTCCAATGCTAACGACGGGACGCGCATGGAGGCCAAATAAGGGGGCAAAAGGGCCAGTGTTGCTGCCACTTTAAGGAGAAAAATACTTCGAAAAAATACCATTTAATAATTTTAACCAAATTACAAAAAAAATACTAGAAAAGGATTTAAAGTCACTAAAAAGATTCCAAAATGCATTTTTACGATATTTTTTTGTAATTTTAGAATTAGATGGTGTTTTTTCGTAGTATTTTTCTCCTTAAAGTGGCAGCAACACTGGCCATTTTGCCCTCTTTATTTGGCCTCCATGCACGTCCCGTCGTTAGCATTGAAGGTCACGTGATCTGCCAATCTAATACTTTAACTGTGATATCTATGATACAGACAGGCTGACGAACGAATGTTTAAAAACGACTTTCTTCGGAATTTCCGTCTAAAACGTGTAGAAAACACAAAGTCTCAATTTCGGTTTTTCGTCGCAATACTTTCATTACCTTATATTTCATATTAGGTAATTAAAAGTAGAAAAGGTCCCATCCAAGGAAGTTTTCCATGCTGGTTTCAAATTTTGCTAAAATCTTGAACAGTAACAGCGTGCTGGAAAAACCTCCAATGGGCTCGATATATTTCTATGTTTATCAAGCCAACTAAACTGTGTTAAAATTTTTGTGCTTGGTTTCACCATGATATTGGTTCCTAGTAGCTGCAACGGCTGTGTGGTGAAACGTTCCACCATATGTTTGGTATTCGGTTGAACCACTTATCAGGTTTTTGTTTCCAAATCCAGAAAAATGGTTCAAAGAAAAACCGAACAAAAGGTGAAATATTTCACCACACAGCCGTTGCAGCTATTAGGAACCAATATCATGGTGAAACCAAGCACAAAATTTTTAACAGTGTAGTGAAGAGTTATTACATAGCAAACTTTAGAGAGAAAAATTTAAACTTAAATCCCTAACTTTTCTCACATGATGGCTACTGGAAAAAAGTATTTTTTAGGGCAGAAATATAATTTTCACAGAAATATAAACCCCATTTTTTTGACAAAACATAATAGCTTCCATGTAAAGAGCTTTGTCAAACTATTAACGGATATGATAATACCGATGATTCCACTTACTTAGAACTGGTTGCCCATAGAGCGTTGGATCACATTTGCAGTAGAGGGTCTGATGGGCCGGGTTGCAGGAACTCAGAAAGCAGTACAGCATCCAACAGCGTCGCGTGTACGTGGCGCAATTGAAGCCAGTGTAGCCATGGAGGCATTGGCATTGCTGGAACAACGTTATTTAGGTTAACTTTGAGTTACAGGCAAGACTTTGCGTTGCAATATATACGCTCTTAATAAACGTACACTGTTAAAAATTTTGTGCTTAGTTTCACCATGATATTGGTTCCTAGTAGCTGCAACGGCTGAATGGTGAAACGTTCCACCATATTTTTGGTATTCGGTTGAACCATTTCTCAGGTTTTTGTTTCCAAATCCAGAAAAATGGTTCAACCAAACACCGAAATAAAAGTTAAACATTTCACCATTCAGCCGTTGCAGCTACTAGGAACCAATATCATGGTGAAACCAACCAATATCATGGTGAAACCTAGCACCAAATTTTTAACAGTGTATAATATACTTAGATAAAAAAAAACTTGTATTCGAACAGCAAAAGGAGAACGCAAGTATTGTGTAAAGATGACAAATTATAGCAGGGATTGGAAAGTTACTTTTAAAAAGCAACACTGTTACAGTTACAGTTACTTAATTAAAAAAGTAACTCTGTTACAGTTACAGTTACTTAATATGTAAAATAACGCGTTACAGTTACTTTTTAAAAAAGTAACGAATCACAGTTACTTTTTGAAATTTCAAGTTATAAGAAAAATTGATATTTAGCCATCTTACCATTTTTTAAAGAGAACCGCGATAAACGAATCATGAGCTCAAACAAAACACTGAAATTACAATTAATAAACAATTGTTTATAATTAATTTTAATCCCTTACCCTGAAAATCAGAAGACAACGAGTCCATCTGTTCAAAATTGGCATCAGACAGCCTTCGTAAAGTAACGGAAAAGTAACGACATTTCTCGTTACTTCGTTACCGCTAAAAGTAACTAAGTTACAGTTACAGTTACTTTTTGAAAAATGTAACGGCGTTACCCCAAAAAAGTAACTGTTACAAGTAACGGCGTTACAAGTAACGCGTTACTCCAATCCCTGCATTATAGTATTGTTTTGTTACAGATCTCACTAGGAGCGCTATGGATTTCAAATTTGATCAGTTTTTCTAAAAAAAGCTACGGACTTCAGATTTAGTTCCTAGTACTTGTCGGACGTCATAATGAGGTTTTAGAGAAAATCGTGCATGCGCAAAGATTTGCTGCCAGGGAAAGTTTTTGGTTGGTTGGTTGTAGACATATTATTCAGGTTTGTGTGCTTGGTCAGCGACCCGCTTATAAACCTTCGTCAAGTAAGACAGACACAACAGACAACACACACACATAAGTGGATCCATCTAATTTTTAGAGACAGAGGCCAACTAGAGGATCCCCAGAATTGGCTTGTCACCCCAGAGGTATTGATTTGGTATGGGAACTTAGAGGACTTCGGACCAACAGATTTAACGAGCACGTACTCCGCATATACTCGTAGGTCTTCAGTGGTACCGGACCGATCGCAGGACCTTCTGATCCCGAGACCGAGACGCTGACCACTAGGCTCACTACGGCCCTAAGTTTTTGGTTTTGAGGCATTGCTGAAAAACGAAAAGAGATACAAAATAAAAATTTGGTACGATTTCCCAGTACCTGTTGAAGGTCGTAATGAGGATTTAGAGAAAATCTTGAATGCTTAAATGGTACCTGCTATACTTTTTAGGTTTTAAAGTTATTGAATTGCCTTATAGGGTGCATAATTATCGATTTATTGAGTGATAATTGAAAGTCGTGTAGTGTTACTCATCTAGTTTCAACCATAGATATAAATAGAATGGACTGCTCATTCAATAGTCAAGCAGACTCTAAAAGCGTAAAAAAACATGAAAATCGCCAAGAGGAGAAAGTTTGCAACATATGGCAACTTATCGCTACTGTTTCGTTAGAACTATGCCAATTGTCACCAGACCTGAAAATCAGATAAATCTAGCCTGGCAAACGACTCACATCAATGTCCAAGTCACGTGGGTTTGCTGTTGTGTTCAATAAGAAATATATGCTTCCATTCGTTTTATCTCTGTTAGATGCCTAATTTTTGTGTAGATTATAAAATGTAAACATAAATTAAAAAAGATCTGTGATACTTTACAGGTAAGATTGTTTAGATAGGTATATTTATAGTAATTTATTCCTAAAAGCCTTATACTTTGATTAGAGTAAATTATTTTATAAGCTTTTTTAATGGTCAGGGATTATTTTCTTGATAAAAATATTCTGTAAAAATTCGAATTAGCCTTCTGCGCCACATGCATTGATCAGATCCACGATAATATAACTCTAAAAAAATAATGTTTAGCTTTTATTATTAAAACAACTGCGATAAGTTGCCAAAAATAGCAATCTTTTTTACCGAAATAGCAATTCATCTTTGTTCCTTTCCCAATTTATTTTTCATACCACTAGATTGTCGGCCTCATATGTTCAAGTCGTTGTGGAAAATCTCGCCAACTCTTCGCGATCACGTGCTGGGGTAAAATCTTACCCCAGCACGTGACCATGAGAGGATCACGTTAGGTTTGCCAATGCGGCAATGCGCTGCGCAGTCCATTCTATTTTATATCTCTGGTTTCAACCTTACAGGCATATGCATTAAATCTGTTGCTATTTATTACTTACTTGCTGCTGGCACGTTCCAAACACACAAAAAGACCACGTGTTTTCGTTGTTTACATTAAAATACTCCATCGGTTGATGTTTGTCACAAGCTGGAGCTGTAAACAAGAAAAAATGTACATATTTGCAATCCTTAATTTAAGTAAATTTCAAATACAATAATACAAATACAAAAATTGTCGACCAACAACAGGCCAGAGGCCCAGCAAGGTTGGTCCAAAATAAATCTAATACTTTACCAGTTTCCAATGACTGTCAAGTTTCTTCTTAAAATCTTCTACCCTCTTCGAATGCACAACATAATCTGGTAAAGCATTCCACTCATTGATAACTCGATTGTAAAAATAATGTTTTCTTACCTCCCTTCTAAAGCTCGATTTATTCAATTTCCGATCATGTCCTCTGGTCCGGCTATTTAAGGTAAAACCTAAGCCCTCCATGTCTCCCAGTTTTATGAACTTGAATAACTGTATTAAATCACCCCTAGCTCTCCTGTTTTCCAGGGAATACATGTTTAAAGATCTTAATCTGTTATCATAATCAATACCAGATAGACCCTTAATCATTTTTGTAGCCCTTCATTAAAATGCTGTAAAAAGGCAGCCGGAAACGTTAACTTTTAAATACCTCTTAAGTTGACAAAAAATTTACAGTTTAACTAGTTGGTGCGCTACATTCAGGTGTTATGTTAACTATCAAGGCCATTCAGAAGAGAGCCAACATTCAACGCCAACTATTGGTAAATGAGGCCAAATATTGTTTGCAATGCAACTGAATAAAAACGTTTTTTCTCCTAAAAGTAATATTTTTTTTCACTTTATACGCAGGTAGAGTTCTTAATCAAAGACAGTGTAACGGCCTCAGTAGCCCATAGTCTACCAAAAAGATCCTCAAGGTGGAGATGAGTTACCTCGGCTTATATACTACTATTAACGTTGTAATCTGTAATAGTGGTAGGAACGTGGCTGTAAATCAGCGCCACCTAGTTGTTGATTGCATATTGAGGTTGCGTGTGTGGTGAACCGCCACAACAGTAATTCAATTAAAATTAGCCTGACAAGATTTGTTTCAGTGATTAACTTTTCGACCATGAAACCACCCTTAAATTTTCATAAATCATATTTCATTTACGTTATATTTGTTTGAAAAACTATAAAAAAAATAAACGGAGACTATCTGCACATATAGCCAAATAGTTGAATAACAAACTAATCTGTACTGCTGCGAAATGCATTAGATTTGGTCACCTTGGTTAAAAGTACCGATTTGTCTGGACATCTTCGATTCTGTCTGATTTTATAAATTCGACATAAACTTTAAAGGGCACGAAAAAAGCCCATTAACAATAATTAAATCAAAGTTCATTTGAAGAGCCTACACTGTTAAAAATTGTGTGCTTGGTTTCACTATGATATTGGTTCCTAGTAGCTGCCACGGCTGTGTGGTGATATGTTTCACCTTTTTTTCGGTGTTTGGTTGAACCATTTTTCCGCATTTGGAAACAAAAACCTGAGAAATGGTTCAACCGAATACCAAAAATATGGTTTAACGTTTCACCACACAGCCGTTGCAGCTACTAGGAACCATATTTTTGGTGAAACAAAGTGCCTAATTTTTAACAGTGTAGATTTGCCCACCTTGGTTAAAAGTATCGATTTGTCTGGACATCTTCGATTCTGTCTGACTTTATAAATTCGACAAAAACTTTAAAGGGCGCGAAAAAAGCCCCCCCCCCATTAACAATAATTAAATCAAAGTTCAATTGAAGAGCATAGTGGAAGAACGTTCTAAGTGACATATTTAAAAAAAGTTTGAAACTTTTGTGTCAATACTACATACTTACATACATACATTACATACATTACTACTTACATACATACATACATACAATACATACATTTGTGTCATATTATCCCATTCTTTAAAGATAACAGGCTTCCCCCTTGTGCATAAACTTAAAGTTAGGCATATTTTTTACCTTGTGAAAATACCGTTTTTAATGGATTTAAGCGCAAACTAAAAAATTGAAAGCTCATTTTCTCGTTTTCACCTTTTTGTCACTTAGCACGTTCTTCCACTTAGCTCTTCAATCATCACTTACTGCCAACGTTCCTCTTCAGTAGCGCCACAAGCTGCGAGTACTTTCTCGGTGTCATCGCCAAAACAGGCCCGTCGGGTGGTTGCCCATCGTGGGGACACTGCATGGCTTTTTCCATGCTGGACAGAAGGCCTTCTTCAAAATTGGCGACGGCAAACTGGATTTGGAGCAGAAAAATCACGCCAAGGGTTACTGGTAAGTCCATTGTTTTACTGTTGGAAAGTGAAAAAATAAAAAAAAATACAGTTTTTAACTTACGCAGATTTATTTAGGTGCAAACGGCTGTGGTATGGAGGCCGGAATAGTAACGATATAATAGATGGTCTTGATTTGGCGAATTGGGTTAAGTTGCCAAGCCACGTAAACGCCTACATGTGTTAAACCCCATTCAACTTTAGATTGCATACAACTCGATAGGTATAGCAACCAAACAATAAATTTAAAAGCCAATGAACGTACCAGCCATTATATCATAGCTGTACTTAGGGGCCAGTCAGGATTTGGGGATTTTCGTTACATTGCCAAGCAATGAAAACATAATATGCTGGAATATGCTGTTCAGTTTTGGTATCCCTTCCTTAGAAAAGATATAGGTGCTTGGAAAGTCAGCATACACTCTTAAACAAAGAGTGAAATTTACTCCTATGGGAGAAGTGCATTTCGGCACGGAAAGGAGTGGAAATATACTCAGACTGAGTAAACCGCTCGTTTAAGAGTGTAGACGCAGATGTTATCTTTTATTCTTACCCTCCGAAAAGATGAATCACTCTATAGGAGAAGTGCATTTCGGCACGGAAGGAGTGGAATTAACTCAGACTGAGTTAAACCGCTCGTTTGTTAAGATGTAGGCTACAAAATGATTAAGGTCTATCTGTATTGATTATGATAAGATTAAGATCTTTAAACATGTATTCCCTGGAAAACAGGAGAGCTATGAGTGATTTAATACAGTTATTCAAGTTCATAAAACAGGGAGACATGGAGGGCTTTAGGCTTTACCTTAAATAGCCGGACCAGAGGACATGATCAGAAATGGAATAAATCGTGCTTTAGAAGGGAGGTAAGAAAACATTATTTTTACAATAGAGTTGTCAATGAGTGGAATGCTTTACCAGATTATGTTGTGCATTCGAAGAGAGTAGAAGATTTTGAGAAGAAACTTGATAGTCATTGGAAACTGGTAATGTATTAGATTTATTTTGGACCAACCTTGCTGGGCCCTCAAAGGTATAGGTTTATTTTTTTACGATTGCCAAAAGTTGCCAATGAACAAACCAGCTTGCTATACAATAGCTGTACAGAGTTAAGTACCACTTATTAGGGTACAAAAATGGGTACTGCTAGCGTATTATGGCCGGTCTCGGTTTGGCGACTTTCCTTTTGAAGCTAAGTAGCGAAAACTACTTAAATTAGTAAACATTCCAGTTCAACTCAATAGATGTTTACATCAATCTTGTTGCTATGACAACCCTGTGTTTACTTTTTCACGAACCCCAAAGTCGCCAAATAGCATTCCGGCCATAATACGCTAGCTGTTCCCAAAAATGTTTTCAAATGAACAAAAGAGTAAACGATAGTATACATTACAGGTTTTGGAGGAGTAGTAGTGAACAATGTTGGCGTACTAATTAGATGATTACTGCAATTTAAAATGGTTGTGGTAAAGTATGGGAATAAGCATCTTTTTTTCGTAGAGCCACTCTTTTGCATCACAAATGATTTTTACTTTTATTATTTTGATATATTTTGTTACATCTATGATATAATGAAAGTTATGTTCATAACTGAAATTGAAATTTAAAGTAGGGTTGCTATACCTACCAAGTTGGAAGAAATATTGTGTGGTTTGTGGAAGGTTTAACACATTTGGGCATTTTCATTGCTTGGCAGCCTAACTCAAATCGCCAAGTCGAGACCTGCCATTATACTATTGCTGTTCCCATATTTTCTATTCCAAAAAATATTTCAAAATTTGTCTTTTTTTTGTCAATGACATCTAAGATACAAATGTCACAAGATACATGTACTTCTATAACAATTAGCCTTTTGTAATAGCTAAGCAAAAGTTATTTTTTAATTAGTTTTTTTAATTGATTATGTAGTAGAAATCTTCCCAAAATAATTAAAATGTCGATAACTAAAAAAGTTTATGAAAATGAAATAGCAATTTATGAGAGAGAGAGAAAAAAAGTCGCCAAACCTGTACAAAAATTGTCAACACAGAAATCACTTAAATATAACGCTAAGAGATGGCAGCACCACAATTTGTGCTGCCAGTTTTACTTGAAGAGACCCTTCAACTTATGGCTTGCCTTTGAAGATATATGCTCTAGTAGCGTAAAGAGTTAAAGACTACTCAAGTCGCAAATAAGGTGAACTGTTAAAAATACTACGCTGTTGCCAATTTCATACTAGGAAATAACGCTTTCATAAAATTTCAAATAAGTCGCAAATAAGGTGAATTGTTAAAAATACTACGCTGTTGCCAATTTCATACTAGGAAATAACGCTTTCATAAAATTTCAAATAAGTCGCAAATAAGGTGAATTGTTAAAAATACTACGCTGTTGCCAATTTCATACTAGGAAATAATGCTTTCATAACATTTCAAATAACTTATTAATAATCAAAAAAACAAAACGGCTTTAAGTTCCTTACGATATATGGGGAAACTTAACCTAAGCATGTAACTTAAAACCTAAGCTGTATAAATCTAAATTTAAATATGCAACTGGAATAATTAATCTAAAAACCAATTGTATGCATTTAAAAAAAAATTCTTGTAGTTTATTTTAATTCTTTCAACCCAAATTTCTTTTATTTAAAATAATAAATAAAAAAAATATAATAAATAAATAAAAAATATATATATAAATAAAAATATAAAAAATAAATAAAATAATAATAAAATTTTAATATTTAAAATTTTGTAATCGTTTCGGAAATTGATTAAAGTTTTGCATATTTTGGATTCTGCAATGGGAATTTAAAACCGAATCATTTATAGGATACAATATTTCAGACTCAAGACTCAGAAAAATAATGTTGTCAAGTGTTTTTAGTTCAGAAGGAAACAACAACAACGTAATATCAAGTTATCTAGCAATAAATATGTAATTTATTTGTTTTATTATTTATATTTAATTATAATCTATAATAATAAAAGAAAGAGTCTGTCTGTGGGTGTGTCTGTCTTCGGATCGTAAAAGACCTACTTATACTACCCTCAGACATTCGAAATTTTCAAGATAGATTCCCTTTAATACCAACGTGTGCACCAGAGGCTTAGTTTTTTCATATTTGTTACATTTTTAGAGAAAATTCGAATTTTCTGAAAAAAATACACCACTTTCGCTCAAATCCGATCATTTTTTCTCTTTCCTGATGCCATCGGCTGAAAAAATTAAATAAAACTTTTAACGAAAACATTTAAAATTCAAAATGTTTATTTTATTCTTTTGTCATTACTTTCAGAAACTAAATTTATTATTTGAAAAATAATTGACATATTTCAAGTGACGTAATTCCGCCAGTCTTCATTCCCGGATTTTTTTGTGGGTTTATTTGATGATTTTTTCATTGGGGGGGGGGGGGGAGGATTTTTCTGTTGACTGCATGTATGCATATTTAAGCAATAAATGTATAGTTAAGCTAAAACTGGAACTACGATGGTTAATAAAGGCCATCGCACTAGAGCTATTAGTGTTTTACGCCAAATACGTTCGTTTTTTTCGCCAAATACGTTGCCAAACTCGCCAAATTATTAACTAAAATTCGCCAAATAGGCAATTTCTTTTATAAATAATTTATAAGCTGGTCGGTTGTTCGAAGGTCATTGTGTTAGAGCTGTATAATGGGTGTGGGTAGCTATATCTATTTTCTCGCCAAATTATTTCCCAAAACGCGCCAAATGAGCTAAAAGGTTTTATGTATTTATGAGGGAATGGTGATGACATTTATGAGTGCATTTTATAGCGTATTTTTCATTTTGGAATTTTAAGGCAATGAAACGGGATTTTATAATTTATAACGAGCGAAAACAATAATAAGTTTATGATCCTATAACAGGGTACATGGTACACATATTTGGAATCTATTTGATATTTTTTTTATTCCGTGCGAAGAACGGGTATAAGTTTGCTAGTTAATAATAAGTTAAAGAGACTTACTTAATTAACAACTTACTTAATTAAGATTTCATGTAAAACATTACATAAATGATTTCCACAAAAATTATGCCTACCGAAATCTCATAATGCATAAAAATATAACCTATTTCAGAAGAAACTCGTTTTTTGGCGAAAAATGAAAATTATACTGTAGTTGGGTGAAATATGAATATTTAGTGCAACTTTAGTATGTGTAGTTTGAAAACTTTTAATTCGACATCTTGAAATGTTTACAAAACCCTTATTGTTGAGTTTTAATATACTTTTACGCTCATTGTTATGCAACAAATAATTACAACAATACTCTACAGTAGATAGAATTATTCATTTCTTTATTGTGACATTGTCAGGAAAAAGTATGTGTTTGTAAACTACTTTGAACAATGCATTTTTAATAAAGAATAAAATTAAGATCATTTAAATTGGTCACTATCATAGATATCATAGTTAAAGTATTAGATTGGCAGATCACGTGACCTCCAATGCTAAAGACGGAACGCGCATGGAGGACCAGAATAAGAGGGCAATGGGGCCAGTGTTGCCACCACTTTAAGGAGAAAAATGCTACTATATAAATACTAGAAAAGCATTTTAAATTATTTAGAATTATTCTAAAATTACAAAAAAATATCGTAAAAATACTAGCTGCATTTTGGAATCTTTTTAGTGACTTGAAATGCTTTCCTAGTATTTTTATTTTGTAATTTTAGAATTAAATGGTATTTTTTCGATGGTGCCGTAGCATTTTTCTCATTAAAGTGGTGGCCATTGCCCTCTTATACTGGTCCTCCATGCACGCCCCGTCTTTAGCATTGGAGGTCACGTGATCTGCCAATCTAATACTTTAACTATGATATCTATGGCTGTGTCCTGACTACGACATCAAATGCCACAAATGCAACAAAACTTGGCGACCGCCAAGGGCGCCAAGCATGCAATAGCATGTGGCTGACTCTGCCAAGTCGCCAAGTTTTGTTGCATTTGTGGAATTTGATGTCGTAGTCAGGACACAGCCTATGGTTACTAGGTATTTAAAGTTTTTACAACCAAACCCTCAGGAAATTTTTTTTATTCCTCGTACTAATAAAAACATTATAAACTTTTCTTGCTGTTGTTTATCGTTTGCAAAATAAACGAAAATGAAAGCTGAGCTTTTAAATGAAAAAAACAAAACAAGAACAGTACATTTAAACACAAGCATACTTAAAATTATTTATAATAATAAAAGAAAGAGTCTGTATGTCTGTGGATCGTAAAAGATCTACTTATACTGCCCTCATAAATTCGAAATTTTTAAGAGAGATTCCCTTTAATACCAAGGTGTGCACCTGAGGCTTAGTTTTTTCATATTTGTTCCATTTTTAGAGAAAATTCGAATTTTTCTGAAAAAAATACACCACTTGCGCTGAAATCCGATCACTTTTTTCCCTTTCGTGTTGCCATTCGACAGAAGAAATTAAAATGAACACAAAAATTAATTAAAATTGAAATTGCTTTTATTTTCTTGCCATTACCTTCAGAAACTAAATTAATGATTTGAAAAATAATTGAACGTGCCAATGAGCTAATTTTTTTTAAAAACCCATAATGGAGGTTTTGACGTGAAATAACATTGTTATACAATTATGGTAAATTTTGAATTTATCAGGAAAATTGCGATGACAGTAAGTTCATATTGAGGAAAATTTTTGTGATATGAGGATGTGCATTTTATAGTGATGTATTTTTATTTTGGAATTTAAAAGCAATATAAGTTACGGGATTTTATTCTTTATAATGAACGGGAACAAAGGCAAAGTTTATTATCCTATAGCAAATCAAATGACACATATACTTGGATCGATTTGATGATATTTTAGTCCGTGCGAAGAACGGGTATTTATTTGCTAGTATAGAAATAAATTCTATGTTTGGTTCGTTTTTTCCAGCACAAATGTTTTGTGGAAGAGCTGTCTATTGTCTAAGTGACAGATCTTGTTACAGACCTACTTGTTTACTATATATCAATAGTTTTAAAATTTATTATTACTATTCTTATTGTGCATTTGATTACATGAATTTCTCTTGCAGAAATTTTGTTTTTATACTGTAAATAGTTTATTAAATAATGAAATAAAAAGGAATTTAGCCAATTGAATTTTCCGTAGTTAACGTAGTGCAGCCACCTATATTTCATAAGAAGAAACAATACTTCACCTGATAAAATCTTTAAAGTTTTACTAGTTGGTAGTGCTGCCATCTATCGATACATGACAAAGCTAAAACACTTTTATTGAAATTACCTGCAAAGCTATGTTTTCACTTTTTTGACATTGAATCTTTAAGTGTATTTTCTGAATTCTTGTGAAAATATACAAAAGAAGCTACTGGTAAACTCAGGAGAAAAGGAAATTAGGGATAATGCCTACTAATTTGTAATTGAATTTGGAGGAAGACAATAAAATATCCTTGTTTTAGCTTCCACACAACGTTTATAACGTAAAAAGTGGAAGGTAATATAATCGTTCAGTCCGTCAGTCTGTCTGTCCGTCCGTCACCCACTTTCATAGCCCAAACTACAAATGCTACGGACAAGTATGATACGTCAAAAAATTCAGCCCATCAAAATTAGAATACATTGAAAATTTGAAAAAATAATTCGAATTCGAAGTACTTCAATTATTTAAAAAACTGCAAAATTTAATGCTCATTTAAAAAGCATAGGAAGCCATTTTTATTAGAATTAAATCACCATTGCCATTAGCAACAATCGCTCGAGAAACTTTAATTCTTTTAGACAATAAATTAAAATAAAATTATTTTTGCGACATCGATCCGTTTGAAATGACGTCAAATATATTTCACTACAAGATTCTTTGTACGTTGATACAAAAGTTTTCATTCTATTTAAAAGCGAGGAATATTACATATTTGTTCTTTGAAAAATAAATTAATTTTTACAAACGATAAGTAATAATTATTGAATTTTCGAAATAAAATAAATGAAACTAGCGAAATTTAGCATGTAAATGTTTAATATAGAATATCAATGCCGTGTTTGTCGCTTTTTTACCTGTTAAACACAACAGTTGTGTGGAAGCGGGTTAAGTGACAGATTCTGTTATAAACCTACTTGTTAATCTATCAGCTTTCATGATTTCTTGAAAATACATTGAAACTCAAACTGCACTGAGATTTGGGCGCTTAATGAACATTATCAAGCAGAATTAGTGTGGCGATGAAAAGTCAGGAGGAAATTTTTTAAATACGGTATTACCCTCAATATACCACGATATCTAAGGCTGAAGTAAAGACACTATATTTTGGCTCTACTTGGTTTAGTTTAGTTTGAATTATCGTCGCACTAGAGCTACACGAGGGCAATTGGCGACGGGCGTCGTATTTTAGAACCACAGTCAAGTGACGAGCCGACACCTGAGTAGGCACCCAACGTAACCGTTAAGGGCGACATCGTACGCAGCGTTAGGCTCTACTTGGAGTAAACAGGGTCTTGTAAAAAAGAAAAACCCAGTTTACAAGACCCAGGCTCTACTTGGAGTAAACAGGGTCTTGTAAAAAAGAAAAACCCAGTTTACAAGACCCAGGCTCTACTTGGAGTAAACAGGGTCTTGTAAAAAAGAAAAAACCCAGTTTACAAGACCCAGGCTCTACTTGGAGTAAACAGGGTCTTGTAAAAAAAAAAACCGTTTACAAGACCAGCTCTATTGAGTAACAGGTCTGTAAAAGAAAAACGTTTACAAGACCCAGGCTCTACTTGGAGTAAACAGGGTCTTGTAAAAAAGAAAAACCCGGTTTACAAGACCCAGGCTCTACTTGGAGTAAACAGGGTCTTGTAAAAAAGAAAAATCCAGTTTACAAGACCCAGGCTCTACTTGGAGTAAACAGGGTCTTGTTAAAAAGAAAAATCCAGTTTACAAGACCGAGGCTCTACTTGGAGTAAACAGGGTCTTGTAAACATTTGCGTTGTGGCAACCCGCATTCATCAAGGCAATTATTTTTATGAACACATGGAGGTCATTAGTGGCCTTTTACTGCCATCATAGGTGTTGAACGATTCTGGAGTTGTTGAATTAATATTTAATCAATTATTAAATGATTTCTTAGTGTGAGTATTAAATAGTTAAATAATTGCGATTTGAGAAAACAGAAATTCCCCTCATTTGGTTAAATGTTTTTTTATGCTACATTTTTTGAAACTATCAATGTATTTAAAACTAGATACTTTTTCCTGTTTTATGCGTTTTATGCAATTCTTTTTATGGCAGAGAAATACAAGAGAACAACCGCTTATAGCCAAAACAGGAACAAAAAGAAACAACCGCTAATTGGACAACCTTGAAGATAT
>CM033270.1:694898-824898 GCA_019343175.1 Oedothorax gibbosus | reverse complement strand
TTAAAAGATTTAGAATAGTTTCAAGCTAAACCAAGAATTTCGACGGATTTTATAGAAACGATCAAAAAAATAAAAGTTGCAATGAGTAACTGCACCTTCAGAATAACTTAGTTATGTCGGGGTGGCACCGATAAAAACACACACATTTTTTTAAACAGATTGTGTCATTTACAAACCTGGTCTGAACTTGTTGCATTAAATCCTCAGCTCTTTGAGCATCTTGCTTCAGTAATTTCTGAAATGAACTCCACGTTCTCAAGTACCCCAAATAGTCTGAAAGGCTGCTGTCAATTATCTTCACAAAATTTCTCCTGTTAAACCACAATTTATGCACATTTATAATTTGATGTAATTATTATTATGACTACAACAGTTAGAAATTAACTGCAGTGCGTTTCATAATTAAAATTTTATAAAGTGACAATTTTATAGGATCTTTTAGATACTAGGCTTTTCTTATATTAGTGTTCAGAAATTGCAATTTGAGATGAATAAACCATACCACACATTAAAAAAAAATATCTTTGCTTTATTTATTATCGAGAGTTTTTTATAAATTAACTAAAACCGTATATTTTTTTATAATTTAGGGGATACCAGTTTTCACGTTTTTTTTTACTGTATATTTTTCTTTTATTTATTTCGAAAAAACAAGATATCTATTGCATTCCTCACAAATTAAACAAACTACCTTTACAAACTAGCTTTACTCTTTTCCAAAAAATATACTTTTAAGCAGCAAGCGGTTAAATGCAAGCATGTTGAGTTCGAAAAAGGGTACAAAGGGTGGAGTACATTTTCCCAGACTGCCGAAAATGAATAGGGCAATTTTTCCAACTATTCTTGAAAGAGATTTAATACACTTAAAAAACAGTAAAAAAAATATTTTTATGTACATTTTATTGCGAACTAAAATAGTCCAAAAGAATGTACCCAGAATAAAGGTAATTTAAAAAAAAGACAGTTTATTTACCAAAACAGGTCACAGGTCAAACAGGTTTTATACAAATTTCAATACAGGTATACAGGTCATTATAATTTGGATCCCTTTAAACTCAAGCAAATTCGGTGACTATAGTTTGGTGTTGTTTTCAAGAAAAAGTCTAAAGTTTGCCCGAAAATGAATAGGGCAATTTTTCCAACTATTTTTGAAAAATATTTAACACACTGAAAAAACATTAAAAAAAAATATGCGAACTAAAATAGTCCAAAAGAATGACAATTAGAATATAACAATTGCAAAACTAATTCGGAGTTGTCGGCATGCACTGACGACCGCTTCCTCTCTCTCTCTCTCTTTTCTTCCCCAGCCAGTTGACTATAAAACTTTTGGGTGCAACATGGCACATTATTATTTTACAGCGATTATTCATGATACAGCAATTATTCATGATCTGGGGAGTATTTAAGTTCTTGGGTTATTTTCTGCTGCGACATCCATTCATGATAGTTGTGCCAACTTTCTTTTCATTACTATGCGGGCAATTGTTTGTCTAGAACAATTTTTTTTTTATTTTTAGAAATTGATGCATGATTGTATTATTTGGTCATATATTAAAAAAATGATTACTTTTTTTTTAAATATTAAGCTTATGTTACAAAAGGTTGGAGCACGATTTTTTTACAAGCAATTGTTGGAATTCTTGCACTGTAAAATTTTGGAAAACTTGCCCCGTTGGCAAATTTTGATTATAATAATACCTTGGCGAGTAGAAGTTTAAAAAGTTTAAATTATTTTTAAAACCTATACATTTGGCATTGGATGCGTGGCTTTATATACCAAGCACCACAGAAACTTACCCCATTGGAAAACTAGCCGCAGTCTTTTCTACTTTAATATACCCTGTCATCTAACTTTAATACTTCAATTCTGAAATACTCTTTTCATAATTTTTAAACAGTCCCAGGTAGCACAACTATGTTGGCCGACATTGTACCGACATCGGTCGATATTGCGTCCATATTGATCGATGTCGGTAGAATGTCGGCCAACATAGTTGTGCTACCTGGGGTGTCTGTCCCGGAAGTTTCACGGGTGTGTGACGCACCTGCGTATGTCCGTTAACGGGCGGGGGTCAACGTCGGAGTAGCGCCCCTGCACCGCGCGCCGCCCCGCATCCCAGAAAGGGCCCAGCTGCTCGTCGTGCAGCCACTGCAACACACAGAATGCCGCGTCAATGAAAAGGACATTGTACGAAACATAACTGTGAAATATAAAGAACTTTTGAAACTAGCTTTTACGACTTAAGAAATCAAAAGGTATGAAAAAAGAGGTATGGCATTCGAATCGTGAGATTTAGTTGCTATTCAAAAAAATCCTGCAATCGTTTCAGACGTCACATTTGAGAAAGGAATTAAACTACAATCGTAGTTCAAAAAAATCTTTTATAATACTCATTACAATTTTACACGTTAGTCATTGACAAATGCGTCCGTGACGTCCAAAAAGAGGCCGTTTCGGAAAGTGACGTAGCACAGCCCGTAGACGAACTATACCGAGAGAAAGGTGTCCCTACTTGTTCGACGAGGGCGTGCAGGAGGCGTGCCCGCTTCTCCCCCGGCGGACGGGGCAGGGGGATCCAGTGGCCGAAGAGGGCGACCGCGCCCCCGGGCCCCAGCACGCGCCCCGCCTCCCCCAGGGCGGCCCCCGGCTCGAACCAGTGGAAGGACTGACCGAAGCTCACCAGCTGCGCGGAGGAAGGGGCCACCGGCCACGGAGCGCCCGCGCGGCACACCCTGCAAAACACATTCTTGATTGATATGCATGCTCATGTAGCCCACATATGTATAAGCATCATGATAGAATTCTGCCGGCCTCAAATATCCCAATCGTACCGATAAGTGACGTTGGGTGCCGGTCGCTGTTCCTGGGCGCACCTGATCTGCGCCTCACTCACGTCGATGCCGGTGACGCGCGCGAAGTGGGGCGCCAGCGCCAGCGTGCTCTGGCCCCCGCCGCACCCCACGTCCAACGCCGATCCGAAAGGGGGCGCCACCTGCACGAGATAACACAGTTGGGAAGCAATTAGGGAATGATTGATACAGAGGAAATATGGCAAATTTCAACAAGGGTAACCGACAGATATATCAAATAGTCATTAGGGAAAATAACTGTTTAGAAAACCTGTGGTAAAAGTTTGATGTTTGTCCAATAATTACCCCGTACACCCTTCTTGAAATTTAACCAAATTAAATCCAATGATGTTTCATAAATAGTAGGGATTCATAGGGGGACCGGGGCTAGGTTTGAAATGTTTTTATGCAATATAACCATTTACTTTAGGAATTTTGGATAGTTAAATTTTGCAAAGAAAATTTATTAATGTGTTACTTTTTTGATCCTCTTAGAAATACACATTTCTTCATTTGTTTTGGTGATTTATTTCTTTTATTTTTGGTGGTTTATTTCAATTTAATCTGGAAAAATATTGGAATTGCTAAATAATTTTGAACATTGTATGTTTTCATAACGAATTCTTTTGATTTTTTTCTCTAATTGTTCGTTTTGTCATTTTGTTATCTTATTTTTTTTTTTATGTTGTGAAATTTATTGTACTGTAATATGTAGAATAATTTTATTAAAAATAAATAAATAATACTAAAGATAAAATAACCGCTAAATAGAAATACTATTTAACATTTTCAAACAAAATCCTAGGAAAAATCAAACGAGATCCTTAGAATATACATTTTTTATTAAAAAAAACCAGGTTTAAAACTTTCATTACCTTTTCTCCAAGATAAGAAACAATTGTTTTAACAAGTGCATCTGGTGGATGCGGACGAAATTTGGCGTATAATTCCGCATGTTTCACACCTGCAAACAGAGCGGAAGCCATTTTACGTTTTTGTAAAATTTCGTCTTCTTTTCTCAGTTTCTGTTTTGTTGTCTGTTTACAAAATAGTTTCATCGACCATAAATAGAATGGACTGCTCATTGCATAGTAAAGCAGCTTCCAAAAACGTCCTCAACATGAAAAATGCCAAGAGGAGAAAGGTAGCTACATATGGCAACTTATCGCTACCGTTGCGTTAGAGCTATGCCAATTGTCGTCAGACCTGAAAATCAGATATAAGAGTAGGCTGGAGATCCGAAATTTTGACTTACATATGTTCCCAAGTCACATGGGTTTCTAGCAACCACCTGGCAGCCACTTGGCGGTTTTTTTTTGTTTTGATTTTACAGACGATTCCCCATCTCCCATAGTTTCCATTAAAAATCGTGCCATTAGAACGAAAGTTAGAGGACGGAGGAAAATATTCCCCATGTCAATCAATAACCAACTTATAATACAATAACACTGTACAAAAACCTACTTATATTTTATTTTATAGGGAATTTTTAATAAAAAATCCACGCAATTCAATTTTTCAAGTAGCTTTAAATAGACTTACAGAAGCAAAGAAATAATCTGATATCTATAAAGAAGACCTTAAAAAACTTATATATTATGAAGAAAAAACAAAGCACATGGATATGCATTGAGCAAGCAGATCTACGGCAAAATGAGAATTCTTCGTCTAAACAGCTGCGATAGGTTGTCAAAAATAGCAACTTTTTACGCCGAAATAGTGATTTATCTTTGTTCCTTTCCCAACTTCCTTTTTATACCACTAGATTGCCGGCCTCATATATCCAATTCGTTGAGGAAAAACTCGCCAAATGGTTGAAATCACGTGACTAAAACTAACCCGAACCACGTGACCATGTGGGGTAATGTCTATGAATAGTTCTGAGTTCAGCTGTTTGCGTTGATTTTCAAATCCATCGTTTAAAAGTCGTGACGTTTTTACACAGCGCTACACAGACCAACCGGGAAGAAATCACCGAATGGTCCTCTGTTCCCTTGTTACCGGATGCACCAATCGAGGCTCGAGAAAGAATTTATTTTCAATTAGCATTTGTTGCAACTTTTTTTCGGAATGGATGCTTATTGAGAAATATAAAAAAAATTCGCCAATGGGGTTGTTTCCCGGAGGATCTGGCAATAGCTCTGCGGTTTTGTTTTCATGTCTCTCGAATTGAAAGAATTTATTTTCATTTATATTTTAAAATAAAAGAAACTACTCAGAGCTCCCGATGACCTGTCACAGGACCTGACCAAGTCTCTACAAAATTCGGCTAAATTGGAACAATTCATCGAAACCGGTTCTCTATGTTATCCTATGGAAGTTCCAAGTTTACGGAGCACCGTGTGGGTAATAACCACCTGACTTGGGTAATGTTGTTAATGTTGATTGTACTTTAGATTTGCCGAGCAGTGTATCCTGTTTGCCTGTCAACCTACAAAGGTGTCTGGGATTCCTCATGTCTTCTGCTGTGACGTTCGGTTTCTTTTTGACAGCTGGGCATTTAAAATATCCTTTAAGCTTCTCTTTTTGAACCGCACTTTTCTTTCCATGGTTTTAATATACTTTATATTTCTGTCAATCCAGTGGTTACTGGAATCTTTATTTACCACCACTACCATACTAACATCTGGAAACTGAAATTCGTAATGGGTAAGACTTTAATTACACTAATCATTATCACACTAATTTTATGATAAAAGATATTTTTTTTTTAAATTTCATGCATCCATCTATCAAAAGAACAATCCAATTAAGTGCCAAGTAGGGGGTTATTCTTCAAAATGATTGCCTGACCTAATCAAACAAGTTGTTACTTTTCATCCGCCACCTGTTATTTTACATTATTAGTTAACTATCAAGCACACATATCACACTGCAGTGCTGCTGTTCCAAAATACCTTTCTCCACTTAAACTACTTTTAATTTATACGGATGTAGAGTCCTTAATCAGAGGTAGTAGTCATAGTGCAATAAAAAGTACTTAAATCTAAATTCTTATGATTATTAGTGAAAACTCGATAAAATTGACAAAGCAAGATAGAACATTTGTGAAAAGCCATAAAATCTGCTAAATGCAAAAAGTATTTTGTGCAAAATGTACCTTTGAAAATTCCTAATATACAGTAAAAAAAGTTCAAACCTAGATGTAAAATTTTGATTACTTAGCAGATTATCACAAAACACTTATATTTTCGCTGTACACGCTATGAGAAAAATGAAAGTTGGATTGTAGAAGAAATTTGGGCAGGAGAGTGGCGATGGACCAATGAGATGGTATCTGCTTCCCTCACGTTGACAACACTATCTCTCCAGATTAGGTTGATTAATCCTAGAGAGGCCTCTCTAGGATTGACCGGCAAGGCCTTTTTTTAATAATCAGGGCCGGTTCATCGATCTAGACATAGTAAAAATGAGACAAAGTATTCATGCATGTGTTCTTTGTTTCAGAGGGGAGCAACGCGACGAACGTGTCTGCAGGTGCGGCGCAGGTGCCCTTCCTGCAGGGCACGAGCGCCCAGGTCCTGTCGGGGCTGTGCGTCTGGGCGGCCGTCCTGCTCACCTGCCAACAGGTACGACGCGCTGAAAAGATCGAATAGGAGACAGCATTTTTAGAACCGAGTCCCACCATCGGCTCTAAAACTGCACAGGTGGGGGGGGGGGAGATACCATGGGAATGTTTCAGATGATGTGACGTTCTAGTTTTCATTTTTCCCTGGCATGCGATGACATCGGTTGTTTCGAATTCACTCTCAAAATGACTGTTGAAGATTAATAGAAACTTTTCTTTCTATACAAGCTTTCTATAACAAATGATTTGAACAAGAAGTTTAGAACTGAGAAGTTTTTAGAACTGAGTCCCACCATCTGCTCTAAAACCGCACAGGTGGGGGTGGGGGGGGGGGGGGAAGATACCATGGGAATGTTTCAGATGATGTGACGTTCTTGTTTTCATTTTTCCCCGGCATGCGATGTCATCGGTTGTTTCGAATTCACTCTCAAAATGACTGTCGATGATGAATAGAAACTTTTATTTCTATACAAGCTTTCTATAACAAATGATTTGAACAAGAAGTTGGTATTTAAAAAATTTAATAAGCAAAATATTCTTATAAAACTCATTTTCGTTATGCCAAAACAAAAGTATTTCCAGGCAAAAAATGAAAACAAGACCGCTGGAGCTGTTGCCATTCACAATTGGGAAACTACCTTGTTCTTTTATATGCTGTTGTAATACCGATAATGAGAATTTATGTAAGTTCTAAAAATTCTGTCTACTTTTAAATTTTTTAAACTTCATTAGTGTTTTCTAAACGCCTGCTTCTTTAAGATCAAATGAAGGGTTTCTTTGCAAAAGTAGCACTCTCCAAAATCTAAGCTATGGGGTACGATTCTGTCATTGGCAATTAAGTCCAATTGAACCTATGAATGTCAAATGTCGTCAGTGGACGGGACCCTATACCTCAGTTATATTTTGGAGAATATGAATTTTACAACTAGACCCATCAGCTGATCATATCGAAGAAATATGTACTCCAAACCACACATTGTAACTTGTTCTGCTTTCTACTTTTATCAATAAACATAACTGTAGTCCTAGAAGCTAATAGGAGATAATAACAAACTGTTTACCGTATTATCATCAAATACGCTACATTTACACATTTTTCTCTTAATTGGAGAGCTATCTAAATCGTTGCAATTTTTCTTCTGAATAATGAGGACCAGATTTGCCACACCCTCGATAGTTCCTTTTACTTTAGCTCTTTAATGTTTTCACTTTAAATAAAAAGTAAGGTAAGTTCAGGTAAAACTGCAATTTTAATAGCTTTCATAATAAATTAAGTTTTAACTTTTGGATTGTCAAATTGCTGCCCCTTCAAAATTTGCTCCTGCAAACAGCTTAGTAGCATATTTAGAAATACTGCCCTGGAAATAATTCCTATTTTAAACCTTAACTACACTCCGCTCCCGCCTCCAAGAAAGTTTCCATGTTTGAAATACAAATGAAGCAAAATTTTTAAAAATGTCTTTAAATAATTCTAATTTTTAATCAATTTTTAATTATTATAAGTGTTTCACAGCAGTTCTTGGGGGTCTGGTACGATGTTACCCCTACATGCAAGAGAGAACAGTCCACATAGTAGGCTACATTTTAAAAACAAATTGCTAATTTTTTTACCATTGAGCCAGTGGACTATAGAACCTTCATCAACAGCCTGCAGTCCATTGTCCAGTTTTTTGAGAACCTTGGATTTTTTTAGTGTCATTGAATGGTTGTTTTTTTTTCCTAATTTTTTTTAAATAACACTTTATGTAACAAAAAAAAAAAACTTCCATTTAACCTGGCATAAAAGCTAACCTTAAAGACTATCATATTTGGGGCTCCCTTGTATATAAATAAATATATTTATTCATTGGAAAACGACTGTTTAATAAATAAAATTATTTTATTACTACATGTTTACCTCTTCCTTAATGGGCCATTGGCAGGGCCGCAACTTATAGGAGGGGGGGGGGGGAGCCTCCCCCTAATCATTTTGTAGAGGGCGCCATTTTGGGCCCCGTTAGGCGCCAAAATGGTGTCCTCTTTAATGTTTTTAACAATTATAACTGTTTACAACAATTATTTAACAAAAATAAGAAAAAAAGTCCTTATTTTATATTTCATTTTGTTTGTCCAAGCAAAGCGCCCTCTAAAAATTTCCCTCAATAATTTCTTCCCGCCAAATTTTTCAGACCAAACTCATTCCAAAATTCTTACCGCTTCAGTCAGAAGAAAGGTCGAGAACTTGAGAAAGCAAAATTCCATCCTGATCACTTCCTCTCACTGATCAATTCTCGCGAAATAACCCTCTCCTGGAGTTCCCCGAACTGGTGGTGTATAAGTATACGTGCAGAAGGGAAGGTCCAAGTTTTTTTTACAACCAACATTTGGGGTTGTGGAATTTATGACCGAAGATAAGGAAAAACCCTGTAGGGTCTGCTTTGGACAAGGATGACATGGGCCAGTAATGTATCCAAGAAGGGGGGGGGGGGGGGTTAGAACTGTGGAGATGATAGTAAATCCTTGCGCCCTCACACACTTTCTAGAGGAGCAGAGACATGGAAAGTAAAGAGCTTACTCCTTTCTCCCGTTATGTTGAGGTCTGCTCGGATAGTTATGTAGAACAGAACTGTACTAAAATTGCGGGGTTTGTATGAGTCTATGGATAGTAGCTTTTTGAATTTTTTAAAAACTTTGATAGTACTTTTATGATTACTTAACTATTAAATTTTTTTTGGATTGTTCGATTTCTATTCAGCGAAAAAAAATTGTTAAACCCAATCTTTCTCAATCAACACTTATAAATGGCTCGTAATTCCATTCTATCAGTTTTTTAAAAAAAATCTTCAAAAAGATAAATTATTGAGCACATTAAAATTTGTATTTTGTCTTCATAATAAATGATTAATTAAAAAATAATTATAAATAATTTTTATTAATTAATATTAAAAATTACTAAATCAGTAAAATTGAGCTTTTCAAGTATTTTATTATTTTAACTACTATTACTTATTTACGGGCCACTTAAAAGTGTTCATTAAGAAAAATTGAGTTTGACGTAAAAAAATTCGATGAAGAGAAATTGAAGTTCCCAAAAAAAGGATCCTACATAGTTTATGAATTACAAAAGTACAACGTCTAAAAAAAAATTCTAAAAGCTACTATAGCCATATACTTTGATATAACATCGTCTCCTTCTGAAAAAAACGCAATTTCATGTATATAGTACTGTTTCATTCTACAAAACTTTTCATACAGATCTCAAAATGGCTGCCGCGCGGGCCAGTTTGGTTATTTAAATTAAATAACCAAAATTACTTAATATTGCAAAAGAAAATTCTGTACTTTTAATTACGAAAGTCTTCAAAACGTAAGAGGTAAGTGATGATTTGTTGTATTTTGTATATTATTAATTTTTCTCTTCATTTGTTTATAATTTTTATTATGTAATGTTACTTGTAGGGGTAAATATATTGTTAATTAACATCTATTTAAATAAGCAGCTTTTGATTTCCCCAATACACGTGAAATTTTTGTTTTCTAACAATAAATGGGCTTGTTTCAACACTGTCAAAGAAAAGAAAACAACCAATGAAATCGCAGTCCGGATCGTGTAACGTTATAAAAAAACCAATGGTCTTGTTTCAGCACTTTGTCAAACAAAACAAAACAACCAATGAAATCGTGACATAAGAAATATTCCTATTAACTTTAATTAGAAGTAGGGGGCAGCTTTTGTGTGTTTTGGGAGTTAATAATTATCAATTAAAAATATAAAAAAAAAGAGGCATCAATTTAAGAGGGCGCCAAAACGTCGCCTCCCCCCTTATTAAAAAGTTGAAGTTACGGCCCTGGCCATCGGGTATTCTTTGCACCGTATGTTTACTTTATTGTCCACCCTCTTTTGTGGAGTAGTCATGCTGCTATGACTCGATATTTAAAGATAACGATAAAGATAAGGTGTGTGTGTTGTGCCTTAGATGTACGCCCACCTGCGCTTCTACACGCGGCCGAGCGAGCAGCGATGGATCGTGCGCATCCTGTTCATCGTGCCCGTGTATGGCCTGGACTCGTGGCTGTCGCTCCTGCTCGCCACTCACCCCTACCACATCTACTTCGACAGCGTGCGCGACTGGTACGAAGGTGAGCTCATGAGACAGGCATTTCTCTGAAAAGTACAGAAACAAAAGGTTTTTAGGATACCTTCATTCCTGTTGATAAATAGGGCACTTCCATACAAATGCTAAAAATATCAAAGAAGTCAATACTATATAATATAGCTATCATGAGAATGGAAGCAATGCATGAAATTGACGCAATGCATATTTTTGGGCCTTTTATTCTCTAATAACCTTAATCATTTAAAACATTGTTATTCTCGCCATTTTATGGAATGTTGCTGTAAATGAGTTCAACTTGACGAGAAATTTATCAAATAATTTGAATTTCCTTTTTTAATTTAGATAGTTGTTGATTAATTTTTATAATTTTTTTGTTTCAAATCTCTCATTTAGCTTTTGTTATCTACAATTTTTTGAGTCTCTGTTATGAATACCTCGGGGGTGAAGGAAATATCATGTCTGAAATTAGAGGGAAACCCATCAGGTGAGTTTGACAGCTATCAAATAAAAAAAAAAAACAATTTTCTTTGTAGGTACTGTCAAGGCAGGTAACTTTGGCTCAAATGTCAGAAAAAGATTTTTCTTAATTTCTCTTAATAAAATTATCCCATTTTAAGTTGTTTAACATTTTTGGAACAGTGGAAACATTGGCTTTCATTTCATGTTAAAAAAAATTGTAATTCAAATTTTGGCAATGCCAAATGTAATAATAATAATGTTTGTATTCTTACAAGCATTTAATGACAAAAATCTAGTTCCTCCAACTTTTGTCTTGAACATCTAAAAAATTATTTTAAAAAACTATAGAAAACACGCTATACTACACAATATACTTTTATTTGTCCCGCGTGAGGCTGACCACCTAACTGGGACGTATACCTAGAACCCCAGAGCCCTTGGTTACGAAAGCTGAATTGGGCACGGCAGGCCTTGGCCTTTAGCTTAATTTTTCTTCTCTTGTAAAAATACTTGGATTTTGGGCCAAAATGACCCACATTGACAGTATCTTCATAATCAGATTTTAGGATTATTTAAGTCTCGATTCCATTACAATGTTTTTAAGTTGTTAAGCATGTTCAGTGCTACAAATTATCAGTCGCGCTCCCTCCGTCAAGAAGTTCCATATTTTTACAAACTAGAGATGAACAGGAAATATTTAACAAGAACTTTCAATGGGAGAAACATATTTGTAGCGATGACCAAAAGAACTGGTTGCTGACATGCAATGCAAAATTTAAAATATTCTTAATCTTAATGAGCATTACCGAAATGAATTCCACCCTTTTCTCCCTCAGGTCGAGCTGGCTGTATGGCACGTGCTGCCTGCGTGGCAAGACGTACACCATCGGATTTCTGCGCTTCTGCAAACAGGTTAGACCTCCTGCGTTGTCTTTTTGACCTGAACAACAAGATAAAATATCGAGAGCAAAATGAATGTGTAAAAGAATTAAATTTTAAGATTGAAGTAGACCCCAAAATTCAAACATCGGCTCAATTGTAGTCCTTGTGTGCCGCAATCAAGGCCTTACAAGGTATCCTTAGCTTTCTTCTTATTCTCCCCCAATAAGGCGAGCTCCTTTACAAAGGCCTCAACCCAAGTTAGAATGATCTTTATCTGCGAGGTGAGCCACCACTGCATTGTGGCCCTTTTTGCCAAAACAAAGTGCCTAGTCCAAATACTTGGCCTATATCTATGCTTCCAAACTCCCGCACCATACATTTTAATTACTTATGCTTTGCATCCAATTATGTGATTTTAAACAAATACCAAGTTCAAGCAGGGTTTGCGACTCACTCACAAACCCCAAAAAAACTGGACGGGCTTTATTAAAAAAAACCACTTTAAAAAACCCAATAAAACCCAGGCTGAAATGTTTTTTTTCAAATGTATGAATAATTTACAACTTTTTTGTGATTTGTTTGAAGAAAAAATATTTATATTAATTTGAAAGAATAAAAAATGTCTAAGTTAACATATTACTCTTAATACAATAGACTTGAACTAGAATAAAAAAAGGATTGCAATTGTTGCAAAGTTAGAAAAAGGTTTTATTTTGGCTTTTTAAGGTTTTATCTAAAATAACAGACCAGTTTAATTAAAAAATTTAAAAATAAAACGCTTTCAAATTCAAAATAATTAAAATATTTGCTTACTACATCTTTGATGCGGTACCATCTTACTGTATTAGTAAAGAAGGCTAAAGTACTATGTAGTAAAGTAATTAGGTAAAGAGTTTATGGTTTAAGGCCAGTTACAAAAGTATTTTGTTCTCCTGAAAAATGATGTTAGTACACAATTCAATTTGAACACCTAATCACCTTTGCTCAGTTCATACATGGAGTTTGTTCACTTCAGTTAAATTTGTAAATATAAAAATAAAACAACTAAATACTAAGGAATGTACTTGGAATTGAAAAGGCAAAAAAGCTGGTTCAATGTTATTGCTTCTTAAATCAAGGTAAAACTCTGTAATCAATCAAGTAATTTTTCTTTTTTTTTTATTAAAAAAAATTATCATGCTAACTCACTTTATTTGATATTATTAAGATCCTAAAAAAAGAGCGTAAATCAAGGTTGAAAATTGATTTTTTTTATTAAAAGTAATTTTAATTAAATTTAATATTAAAAAAATTATTAATTTAGAATTAGTTTTTCTCTTGACTGAAATTGTTCTCTTCTTAAAATAATACTTAAAATTTAACCAAACAGTGACATTATGAGGTTGAAATTAAAAAAAATCCCAATACCCCCCCCCCCCCCAAAAAAAAAACAAAAAACACCCAGGCTGCGCTTTAAAATAAACGGGTTTTTTCAAACCCTGAGTTTAAGACACTTTATTCTTCCTTATAACTCTAAAGTAGACTGGCAGGTGTTTTAATACTGTCCTAAAAGTTAAATTGTTGGATTGAAGTTTAGTTCATGACCTCTCACAAAAATGCACAGTTTCTAACTCAAAAACTGTATGATTTCATACATATCATTGAATTTAGTGCCATTGTAGAGACCCACAGGAAACTCAGTGAATTTAATTGAACAATTTTTTTTGTAAATATACACATTGACCTTAGTTATTGAGAAACAGGTCTGAAATGCCTGTTTGTGCGCAGGCCACACTGCAGTTCTGTGCCGTGAAGCCGCTCATGTCGCTCCTCATCCTGGTGCTGCAGCCGCTCGGGAAGTACGCGGACGGAGACTGGAGGTACGCCCCTTCCCTTCTCTCTCTCTCTTTAGTTGCCTTGTGTGCGCAGGGTTGTCATTCCGTGCCGTGTCTTCGCAGGGTGGACGGGGGCTATGTGTGGGTGGTGACCGTGTCCAACGTGAGCGTGTCCCTGGCGCTGTACGGCCTGCTGCTCTTCTACTTCGCCACGCAGGAGCTGCTCTCCCCGTACGCGCCCGTGGCCAAGTTCCTCACCGTCAAGTCCGTCATCTTCCTCTCCTTCTGGCAGGGTGCGTATTCCCCCCCCCTCTCACTGTGTGTGCGTGGGGTGTCCCTCTACTAACGCTCCCCCTCCCTGTGCAGGTTTTGTGCTGGCCGTCCTGGCCAAGTGCGGCGTGGTGGAGGGGGCATCCGCCGTGCAGAACTTCCTCATCTGCGTGGAGATGGTGGGCGCCGCTCTGGCCCTGCGCGCCGCCTTCCCTGTGCACCCCTACCTGCCGCAGGAGGGGACCACCGACGCCCAAGGCAGGTCACTCACCATGCAGAGCATCTCATCCTCACTCAAGGTACAAGGTTCTTTTGAGGTGTAGTCATGCTTTGCAAAATTTAAAATGCACACACAATTTTAATTGTTCTGCTCCTAGGGATCGACCACTGGCACTTTTTGGCCAATGCTGATGGTTGACCGATTGTTTAAAGATAAAATCGGCCCATGGGGACGATTATTTTTTCTTTCCATTGGCCGTTGCCGATGGAAAAATTTAAATACCAAAATTGGATAACTCATGCGAGAACAACCAAAAAATACGATTTAACTGCGAAAATCTATTTTAAAACCATAATCTTTAAAAAAAACTTTTTTATATATGTAGGATTTGTGCTTTAGATTATTTGATATTTATAGGGATTTCGACAGACGTAAGTAGTGGGGCACGAAATAATAGTTTGTGGACTGTCCATTTCCTTTATCATCTTTTATATCTACTTCAAAGTAACAAATCATGCCGCGAACTAGAATACGAGACGTCAAGGTTTAGTTGGCCAATCCGTCCTGAACTATAAAAATAACGGACACCACAGCGATTTCGGCGCAAATAAGAAAACATTACGATGCATCAAGGATTGATTAATCGATCCGTCCTAAACCAAAACTTCGAGACGTTGAAGTTTGGTTTACAGATTCTTTGTGATCTAAAACTATAAATATAACAAGACGCTTCTACTTCGACTATCGACACAATCTAGCAAATACTATGATGCCTTGAAGTTTGTTTGAACGATCCATGGTAAACTAAAACTATATTGTAAAGTAATGCAGTAAAGTAATTTAAGTCTTTCGTGATGAGGTTTTGATAATCAAAATATTTTATTCATTGTTAGTACGATCCTTTTCAATCACGCCAGAATTTAAAATCCTAACCTTTGACTGGATAAATTAAAAATGGGTCTTTGAAAAAGAAAACCAAACTTGTTCATTTTAAAAGAAACCCTCCAATTTCAGAAACCAACAGTTTGTTAGTATCTGTTTAATTTTTATGATCTGAAGAAAGAAGTTTTTGATGTAATCTAAGACGTCACATCAACACCTATTTTTCTTAGCTTTGGCCACCATCAATCATTTACAAACTTGTCACTAATCTAAAGCGTTTCGTAGACAACAAAGAACTAGTAGCTGCTTTTGGTGTCTTGTAAAAAGAATAATTTAAAAATGGGAAAACGAAGTAGTCACTCCCTTTTGTAAGATAGTTTCAAGAAATCAGCTGTGGACTAAATACGACAATAACAAAAAGAAATCCAGGTTAGTTGATTTCAATTCGGTAATCGATGATACACATTTAACTAGAAGCCCCATTAGTCAGTTGGCCGTATGGCGAAACAGGTGCTCGTTTTACACTAAAGACCCCTGGAGGGCTCTCCAGGGGTTGCGAATTCGTGAAAGAGAGATAAGGGGAAATAGGACGCAAATTCCTATGCTTTCAAGTCTAAATTAGCAAAGGTCCAAAAAAAGCTACTGATTGGTGGCTGACCTTTTAAAAACCATCGGTTTACATCGGCAAGTGGATGTTTTTAAGCCGCTGATGTTTTTCCAAAAGTAACATCGGCCGACGATGGTAACAAAAAATTAATAATCTGCGCCGATGCATCGGTCAATCCCTATTTGATCCAAATTTAATTGATTTGCTCAATTTGAATTGTTTTGCTTTCCAAAAATTGTTTTGTAGCATGATAACTAGTTTACTTTGCCATCTTGTTTAAGAATATTTTATTTTAACAGATTTCACTATTTTACTTAAATTGTATTGTAAAGTGCATATTTTACAATGTGTCCCAGAAGGTGCCCTGAAAATGGCACTCTGTTTAGGGGAATCGGTAGAGTTAGTCTACAATTTCTTAATCCGCTGAAAGCAGTGCGGTTGGGGGGAATTGTTTTGCATCCTTCTTCTCAGGAAGTTGTTTTTGGACTTCTTGCAGGAGACTATGAATCCCAAGGACATCATGAACGACGCCATTCACAACTTTCACCCCCAGTACCAGCAGTACACGCAGTACACTGCCCCTGCGGCCCCGGCCTCCCACTGGCCCCCCCACCCACCCCACACCGAGCGCAGCACCCTCCTCTCCTCGGACGATGAGTTCCAGTGACCTCCCGATTCTGACAACTTTAGAGGGTTCTTCAAAAAGCAGCAGCCTTCCAAATGTAAAAGTACTCTTTCAAAAATATTTTTTATCACATAAATTAATGTGAGATGCAGTATAATTAGAATTATTTTTTGTACCTGAAAATTCCATGAGAAAAATTATGGAATGGCTTTAAATTATAAAACCTCTAAAAAGTCTAAATTTAAAAAAAGTTTTTTGTTAATGAGGTTTTATGAAATCTTATTGTCAGGGATAGGAGTAACACATTACTTATAACAGTTACTTTTTTTAGATAACACCGATAGATTTTAAAGAAAGTAACTAACTTAGTTACTTTAAGTGGTAACAAAGTAAGAATTGCTGCTCTTCACTGATATTTTGGGCACCGGCTAAAATTGAATGAGTTTAACTAAATTATCGTTCTTTTCTGATTGTCCCGTTTGTTTAGGCTAAAAACGGTAAGATGGCTCAATTTTTCTTATAACTTGGACATTTTAAAAGTAACTGTGATTAGTTACTTTTTGTATTAACAGTAACTAGTAGTTACTTTTCATATTCAGTGATTGTACCATAGTTACTCTTTTAATTAAGTAACTGATTTTTAAAAGCAACTTTCCAATGCCTACTCTTTTTATCTAGTCAAATCTGTGGAAAGTTGGTTCCATTTTAATGAAAACTATGAAAGATTGAAAGTACTTTCGAAATTTATTTCAAAAAGTGTTATCACAACTGTAGAAAAAATACTAAAAGAGCCATAAAACATGGTCCTCCCTTTTCTTTGCATCTTACCGTTTACTGCTGAGGAACAAAGCTTGCATGACAAAGACGTTTAACGTAGAATTATATGGGCTTCTCTCCCTTGAGACAGATTCCTAGGATTATTTAAAGCGAAGTTTTATGTGATACAAGTTATAAAGCTATTTTATTTATTCTTGTAAATTACTTTTTTCAACGAGACTTCAGTTTCTCCTCTTCTCCAATCATCTTGTCATGATTGGACTTGAAACCATTGTAACAGGTTTAGTTCCTTTATCCATAACACAATCAAATTAAATAATAATATGTAAAGGTTTTAAATTTGGGTTGTATAAACACAAAGGAACACTTGGAATTTCCAACCATATGATTGTAGATACCTTTTTCCAAATTTTTATTGTTGAACCTTCTTAGTTCATTATGGAACATTTTCCTTAAAAAAATATTTTCTTCTATCCTGTTAATTTGTAGCTCATATCCAAATACTTATAATTATCTATGTAAACTTATGTGAAAAAACTTTAAAGTGTTGTTGATATTTCCACGTATGCAAACAGAACGTCACCTTTCAAGGGGCATGTTTGTTCATTCAGGGCAAGAAAAGAGCATTTCTGCCCTCTTCACTTTTCTAACATATTTTCGTTTTGCCATGGAATCCAGCCACTGAAAGTTGTGTTATATTAATATTAAAAAACAAACAAACTTATGTGTTTACTTAAGTGTTTTAGGCATTCAGTTTATTTTAGGATTTTTGATCGATATGTGTAACTAAACTGTTTAAATGTAGTAGTTACAAGATAAGTCTTTGATACCATTTAATGTGATTCATTTATATTGTAACAATGTTTTGTTCTAATCTTATATGATTATTCTGGGCCTTTTGTTAAATAGTTTTGGTTTGTTGACATCAATACAAAATATTTTAAAAATAAAACACAACCTCTAAAATGTTCACTTTCACAGTTGTCCAATCTAACAGAAAAATCCAGTTTCTCTGCTTTTTATTCAAGTGTCACACAAGTTTCGTGATATCTGTGAATGCTATGTTTTTTTTAAAAACAAATGTTTAGTTTTTGACACTTTTTAAAATATATTTTATTTTGAAATTAGTTTTATGTTGGAAACTGCTTTATATGTGCAGCTGATTTGAAACTGCAATATATAACTTGCCAAATATGTGTGAAGTATTATTTACTTCAGAACGCAACCCAGCACTGATCAGAATGTCAAATTTCAAGGGAGTAGACATTGGGAAAACATATGGCAAAAAGGGTTTGGGTAAAGAGACGCTGTAAGCATAATTTATGAGGGTTAATGCGGCGACAAACAATAGTTGACTTGTAAAACAATGGCTGAAGTGCAAGTTAAACTAATAACTGAAATTTAAAAGTGGATGTAATATTGCTTTGGTGTTGTAGCTAGGTTTACGTAAATAACATGTTTAAAAATGTACTGTCATACATAGATACGTGGTTTTACATGTAACTTGCATTTTAGCAATTGTTTGACAATTTATTTGTAGTCGAACCCTTTAACTTATGGTGTTTACAGCACCATCTGACTAAAAAAAATGAACCATTCTTTTTTCTTTATGCCATGTGCTTCCCCACTCTTTAAAATGACTCCCTTAAAATTTAATGTCATCCTGATAAGTGGTTTTTTTTATACTGTTGTAACTCTGTGTGGCCACCGTTTTTAAAGGTGTCTTTACTTAAAAGTGATTACTTTGAATGATTTCATTTTATTATTTTTTTGTCCTTATCTACACAAATTTTATATTTTTGTGGTTTTCTTGTTAATTTGTACACTTATATACATGCATTGTGAGAAATTCATATAGTTTCTAAAAGTACTGAGATTGTATATATTTTTTTTGTTTAATTAATGTTGTTTAAATGTATTTATACAGGGTGGCGCAAATAAAAGTGGCCCCGGTGTAGAGATAAGAATGCATTGAGATGTTTGGTGAAAAAAACTATTAAAGCCGTCTGAAAGCCTTCATGTCGAAATCAAAATTTTTTAAAGCGTGCAATGGCTTCAATTTGCAAACCCGTTTTTGCATTGGATTAGCACCGCATTAGCTACTCATGGACTATTTTCGGGTTCAGATCGTAGTGCGTATATTACATGAAGAGCGCTCCTTATGTCAAATTTGTGTCTTGCAATCAATTTAGAATGTTTTGGATTAACAAAAAGGTCAGATTGGATAAATAACGGCTAATCCCTATTCGTGGTAACTTTTTTTGGCACATCAGTACAAACTTTCAGCTTGTATTTCTTACCGCTTGTCAAATCATAACATAGTTGCTGGCAAATTATTTGCCTTTAATGGGGCTTAATATTGAAGCGATCAATAGCTTCACATAGCAAACTTGTTTCTGTGTTGGTTTTTGACTGCAACAATTCTACCTTATTCTTATCTCCATGATGGGGCCACTTTTATTTGCACCACCCTGTATGTTTAAAGCATCAATGTAGTTCTTTTGGGGATAGTTTTAAAATTGGTAGATAGAATATCTGTTCTTTTTTTTAAAAAATTAATGCTTATTATTCAGAATTTTACAAATAATTCTTCAATGCTTACTAATTTAGTGAACTTTTTTCTCATCCAACTGATACTCATACTACACTTGTCCATTTAAATAAATGCAAACATGCATATTTCTATGGTTATTAATTTTTAATTTGATTAAGGCTAAATAATGCCACTCTTGTTGTTGCAAGGCTGAAGGACACACGTCCCCATTTGACTGATTGTCAACCATGGAGCGTTCTTATTTGTCTCTACTTGGGTAGGATATACAAGCAAGTGGATGGAGCTCATTCTTGTTCCTAGTGGAGGGAGAAAAGGAAGAGTGCGTCCTTTCGAACTAAAATAGCTAGAGTTTGGTTGTCAAACATTAAAAAAAAAGTCTTCATGGATTCCATTAATTTGAGATACACTGAATCCTCCATTTACTACCCATTCAATATTTTCAACTAACAAATGTATTTTTTGAAATGCATCTAAATTGAGCTGTTTATTCAGTTTCCTTCCTACTTAGTTACTGTTCTTCCTGTAAGTATTGTTTTAAACCTTAAATAGTTATATTAATTATTTTTGATGCTGCCATGTTATGGAGAACATTTATTAAAGGGTGACATTTTTAAAGTATATAATGTATACATTTGTTTATAAAGTTAAGATTTTAAGTTAAGATTAAGTTAAGATTTTTTTTTAAAGATTCTTTTCTTTTAGATGTTATATTGAGACTTTTTTTTTAAATGAACGAAATTATTTTAGCATGTTGTTTGCAATGATAAAATAATGCTGTCTTGACAATTTCTTACTTTAAAAGAGTTTTCAAAAAAATCAAGCTCAAATTGTTTTACTCAAGTTTAAGTAATAGTCATATTTTGCATTTTATGTTTACTTTCAAAAAGTCCAATTATTACATTTAATTGATTACACTTGGATGTTTTAAAACAACCCTAAAGCTAAAACTAATTAAACTATGAAGCTACTTCCTTGATGGCATTCCGAAATATTCATAAGCTAAAGTGTAACATTATTGGTAACGATTTGAATACCAGTAATGAATATGTAGTTTTTAAATAAAAATAAATTTACAACTATAAATATATTTTAATACAAAAAAAAATTCAGATTTTTTGTACTTATTAGTTAGTAACTTTCTAAAAGATACGAAATTAAACAAATTAATGATAGAGTTCATTAACTTGTTTGTTTAATTAAAATTATTTTTAACTATCAGATTTCTTTACTTATCCTTTATCTTTTGCACCAATTTAATTTTTTAAAATTATTGATCTTTTAAATTATCCAAACTAAAAGTTGAAGCATCCAAATTTCAGTATGTAATTGAAAATATTTATTAAAAAAAAGGTTGTTTTGGGAGTTTCTTCATAATTTTTGTAATGCTCGACTGGCATGTTTCTTTGGTTAAGGAAATTTAAATTTATTAAAAAGTTTTAAACTGCATACTTCTACTTTTAAAAGATATTTTAAAATAGTTTTAATATATATTGGATATTTAAGTTCATAAACTGACCATCTTACTTGCATGGGAACAATTGAGCAAATTTTTAAATAAGTAACGAGATGAAATATTAGGTATTATAAAATGAAAAAATCCACATGAATCCTTTGTCACTCTATTATACAACTTGTCAATAAATAGCAGTCCTCAAAACATATTTTTAAGATGTTGATTTTCATACTCTTTAAACAATTTTTTTAATTACATATTTTATTAGTATATGTATTATAGATAGGTAACCGTGTCCTGTTTTCAGAAGTTGAACAGCTTTATAAAATGGAAAAAAAATATTGTACTTATTATGCTGTTACTGCATTACACTGTTTACAGTTATAATTTTTGCATGTAAAGATATTTTAGACATGGATGTGTTTTTTTTTTACTAGTGAGTGTGCTTTCACCAATAAAAGTGTTCTGGTGTAGTTTTAAAGGAAAGTTTATAAAGGATGTTAATCTTTGAGTATATGATCTGAATTAAAATATATTTATTGAAGCTGATTGTGTCAGTATTTTCTTTAAAATATTTCTCCACTTATTGCATTCATATCACCCGACTAAACCTTTTAAAAAATAGGATATAATTACGGATGAATTTTTCACTGTAGTTTCTGTTCTGTCACATCTGTTGCTTTTCTGCGTATTTTATTGCTAGTATGTTTTATGTGATGCTGATAAAACGGCTTTAAATATTGCATAAGTAGTTCTAGTGTATATGAAATACAGAAGAATGCCTTTTCTAGAAATATGATTTGTAAAATTATGATTTTTTTTAAATATGAGGTTAAAAGTAAGAACATTGATTTCTAGTTTTCGTTAAAAAAATTAAAACATTCAATATAAACTTTAGCACTTCTTTAATTTACATATTCTTGTTTACCATTCACAACAAATTTGGGAACACCATAAACGCCTTCATTTGCTGAATAAAAATGTTATGCCACTTTAATTTTATAAAATTAATTTTTTGTGTTACTTAATTTGTCTTATATTCCCCCTTACTATAAAAACCCTCCTTCCAGTTCTGATAGACAGTACAACTCCTTTACAGTACTTATGCAATCTGCACGCATAGAATCAAAAAATGTTTTTGATTTGACAGCATTCAGAAAAGAAAATTATTTATGCCTTCCGCTTCTCTAAGGGAGGAAAAAAATAATCTTTTACAGATACCCAAAGCAGTCCATTTTTGCATTTTAATATTTACAGTTTTGCAGTGTTTGGTTACAGTTTTGACGGCAAAAAGTATAAGAAATAGTTTCGCATAATTTATTCAATGCATCTCTGAATGAAAATACAAACCAAATAAATATTTATAATTTTTTCTCGTAAATCTTTTAACAAACAAATATCATTTGACATTCGCATGGGTTTCTTCAAAAGATGTCTCCCAAACTACAAGATTAGCTTTGTCGGTTCCGACTCATTGAGGGCCGGATTTGCCACATGTAGGCTACGATCGATTCTCACCCTTCAGGGAAAGATAGCTGCAAAATAAGGAGGTAGGTGCTGTTTAAAATTATTAAAGCGAATATAGAAGAGGGAAAATAGATTTATTTGAAATACAATATAAATAGAGAAACAGAAAATCCGATATTTTCATTTTCTGGTAACTGATCACATCCTCACGAACCCTGCTCTCGTAAGGTGTAACTGATGTGGTAGAACACTCATATTGCTTTCCAATGTGTACTTGCACTTTAAAACTAGCTCTTAAACGAAGATATGCACTTCTGTTCAATAAAATTACCTAACAGTGAACAATGTGACCCACGCTCAAAGCTTATTAAATTGATACTAAAATAAATTATAATTTAATTACAGGGACTCCTACTTTTACTGATCCGTTAAGTAAACACAAAATTTCAGTGAAATCTTAGATGATTGCTACTAAATATTAGTACTATATATACGTTCACGGTTTACGCATTAAAGACAAATAGAATTATATGAATTCTAGACATTAATGTCTCTGGTTATTCCAGCGACATGGTTTTTTTTTATTCCAGAGAACGACTTATAAAACATAAATAAGAAAGTAAAATCGTTTTCGGCTGTTTACTTTTAACGTTCCGAAGAGCTTAAACACAGCCAATCACACGTCCACACAAATGAAGTCCACACCTGAGTAGTTTCCAACGGAACTTCTGAGCTCAACCATAATAGGGTTGTTTCAGATGATGTAAATCTCCTGTTTACACTTCCTGCAATTTTATAGGTTGGAACGCGTCCTAACGTTTCTGAATTTGGGGTTGGACGTTGATCAGTATGTTCTCTGAAGTTTTCCGGGTAACGGGCGCTGAACTAAAAAATTTCGAATTAAAAAGTTTCAAATGAAAATAACAAATTCTGAAACATCAAATACTTGATGGAGAGGGGGGGGGGGGGGTTGAGCTGTTAAAAATACAACCAGATTGCAGGGATGGTCGTATTTTAGAAAACTGGTGATGGTAAAGACAACTAAAAAAAAAACTGTACTTGCGCTTTGGAGTTCTCATTAAATTAAACAAGAAATTTTGCTTGCTGCGTTGAACCTTTTTGTTTTCATTGTTGGATAATTTTTGCTGTTATTGACAAAGTGATAAAAAATATGGATTAATAAAATATTTCAACACTTCGTTAATATTTTGGGGTGGAAATCATAGGATACACGGCATCTGATTGGCTACTAGAATCTGAACAGCATCCAAGATGGCGGAGTTGTTTGTTACGATGTTTTATTTATAAATATTGTGAGTAATTACTTGATAAACTAAAATGAATATTTATTTTTTTGCAAAGAAAATTAAACTGTGTTTGGTGTGATGAAATTTTTTTGAAATTGTTGAAAATACTGCAAGATCTCTAAAGAGTATTTTTGCCCGCCAATGAGATAAAAGCTCTCAACCGTTAGATTTGCCCAGGCCAGTAACGCTATACTAAACGAACTCTGCGATTTGTGTGTATGTTTATTATCGTTGCAGTGCGTTATTTGTGTCAAAATTTTATGAATACCATGGATTGACTTTATTTTAAGGACATTTGGAAGATATGTTGTGTGTTCAATGTTGACAATCGCTGGTCACGTGACCACCCCAAGACTATGGCGACTGTAAATATTATCATTTTGAAATCTTAATACCTCTCGATCGTGCATCCCAAGTGTATGTGCTCATTTTTATTTGACATATGTGCCCCGTGTGAACTTCCTTCACCATGTCGGGAAGAGGCAGACGCGGTCGCGGCCGTCCGCCGAAGAGAGCGGCCATCTCGCACCGGATCAACTTGCTGAAAAAGCCCCGCTACCTGTACGCCGGGTCCGGGCACCCGCGCCTCAAGCCGGAGTCCGGCGGCGGCAGCCCCTCCCGTCGGGGGCAGCACGTCTTCTACCGGGGCCGGCTGCGCGAGAAGGCGCGGAGCAGCTTCTTCTCTTCATCTGGGTTGCTGGACGACGAGATGGACGAGCGGCTGTCCAGCGACGACTCGGACTACCAGCGCGACGAGGAGGACGAGGCAGCTGCCCTGTCCGACGCCAGCTTCCCAGAGTCAGACGAGCTGAGCGTGTACTCGGAGCAGAGCAGCGTCGGGGGTGCCCCGCGCCGGCCGAGGCCGCTCGCGCTGCGGCGTCCCGGGACGCCTGTCTTCCTGTCGGAGCGCGCCTTCCCCCCCCTGGAGCTGCCCCCCTCCTCGGACGACCTCCCCATCGGCCGGGGGGACCTGCTGCGCGCTCTCGGCGTGTACGAGGTGCTGCGCCACTTCCGCCACATCCTGCGGCTGTCCCCTTTCCTGCTGGAGGAGTGGTGTGGGGCGCTCGCCTCCCCGGACACCAGCGCACTGCTGTGCGACGTGCACGTGGCGCTACTGCGCGCCATCCTGCGCGAGGAGGACGTGCAGGGCTCCCTGCTGGCACCCCTGGACGTGCGCGACTCTGTGGGGGTGGCGGTGCACCTGCTGGACTGCATGACGTGGCCGGCCGTGCTGGGCGCTTACTTGCGCTCGGATCCGGAGTTCGCACCGGTGGAGCGCGCGGTGGGGGGGTGCGAGTACCCGTTCGCCTCGATGGAGGCGCGCCTAGCGGTGCTGGAGTTCCTGTGCGAGGGCTTCCTTGGGAGCGCGGGGGTGCGGGACGACCTGGTGGCGGAGGGGGTGCTATTCCACGACGACCACTGCCGTGCCTGCCACAAGCTGGGTGACCTGCTGTGCTGCGAGACGTGTCCGGCCGTCTTCCACCTCGCCTGCCTCGACCCGCCCCTGCGCGACGTGCCCACCGAAGATTGGACCTGCAGCGTGTGCAGGGCAAACCAGGTGCGTCTATTTTTAGTCTTTGTTTTATATCGTTACAACAGAAAAAATATATAAACTTTGAAGGTTGTTATGACATGTAACAAATATGATGGGTATTGAATGCTAAAATTGTTTTTAGGTTTGAGTTTTTTATGTATTTTTATTCAGAAATGCAACTGATTTATGGTTTGAATGTTATAATTTTAATCGAGGCATTATTTTGTAACATCCACTTCCAACTTTTACATTGACATGTTCATGTGTGTTAATAGATAATTGTGGCTGTGAGCTTCTCTTTTTGGTTTCGTTGAGTTTTCAGAAGAACTTGAATTCTTAAAAATGATGGGTGAAATGGTACCATGAATTTTTTCAGAGTGTGCGAAATCAGGAAGAAATATCTCGTCGCTGACTGTGTTAAACTCATTCCTTGCTCCTCCAATCTATCTCTTACAGTTTATCATAACACTATCTTAAATCAAGTGAATTAAATCACTCTGTAACAATGGCAGTAGTAAAATTTCTCATTTATTTCTCATTATTGAACAACCCTCGAAACTTCATTAATATATGAAGTCATCACAGGAGAGCATACTTTTATTTAGGGATGCACCAAATATTCGGTTTGGTCGCTTAACTATTCGACCAAATAGTCAGCCGAATAGTGAAATTTAAAAATTTCCAAATTTCTTCCAGTTATCATCTTATGAAACGTTGAAAAATTCCCAAACAGGACTTGTTTTCTTTTATACTAGACTCAAATTCTTAAGTTTTAGTTATTTATAATGTTAAATTAAACTTGACTCAAGTTATATCTAAAATAATAAAAATGAAGTTTTGTATGTATGTGTGTCTTATATCATAAACTAGACATTTGTTTGACTCGTAACTTGGCACAAATGCGTAGTTCATACTTAGATTATGATTTTTGAACTTTCAGGTTTCAAAATGTTCTATTTTTAGAGAAAATTCGAATTTTCTGAAAAAACTAATTACCACTTTGGCCCAAATCCGATCTTATTTTACTTTCCTGATGCCATCGGCTGAAAAAATTAAATAAAACTTTTAACGAAAACATTTAAAATTGAAAATGTTTATTTTATTCTTTTGTCATTACCTTCAGAAACTAAATTCATTATTTGAAAAATAATTGATCCAAGGGAAATTCAAGGGACGTAATTCCGCCAGTCTCCATTCCCGGATTTTATTGTGGGTTTGTTTGATGATTTTTTCATTGATTTTTCTGTTGACTGCATGTATGCATATTTAAGCAATAAATGATATGTTGTGGCAAAACATTATATATAACTGTAGAAATGGTGTTTTTCCAGAAAAAAAAATATGCATTTCGACAAAGAAATCTTACTTCCAATCAAATAGAACTTTGTGTAATAACATTTAATTGAAATAAGTATTTTCTCAATTAAATGAATTCCATGAATTATGTGTGTGTAAGAGTACTTTCAACATTATAACATTTTAAAGTAATGTTTCATGTGCAGTAATAATTTAAAGTTAGTAATACCCATTTGTAGAGGGAAAATCCCTTCACCCCCATCTGTGTAATGCTATGTGACGATAGCAAGTTAATTGCCTAAAAAACTGACCGTGTAAGAAAACTTTTCCCTTGCTTCTTTTCTTGTGGTTCAAGCATTGGACCCGGGATTTTGCATGAATCTCGGATGGTAGAAGAATCATAGCTAAGGTTGTTTCTTAGGATGCACCGAATACCAAATTTGGCCGAATATCGAATATTCAGCCTACCTAAACCAATTTTTATTTTTTGTTGGATCTAAGTAAGTTGTATTTATTATTCATCAATTTCAATTAAACATATAAGTACACAATCACACAATTATTTTAACACAATATAGCTATTAAATTTTTAATTGAAGCCACACACAATAAAGTACAACCCCTGGCAAAAAGTATCCGATCACCGAAACCATTGACCACGGTATGTTAACATAAAACGGTATTTTCCACAAATTCGAGATAATTTTCAAATTAAAGTATTTTATTACAAAAAGTTAGCTTATTTTGTTTTATAATATATGATTATACAATAAATTGCAGTTAAATTAAACGATGCAAAAAATAAATTTAATAAAATCTTCAAAGAAAAGTTTCCGATCATCACTTTGTGGGGAAAAAAGTATTCGATCAAGTCACTTTAATATTTTGTGGGTCCTCCTTTTGCCTTGATTACTGCATTTAAGCACCGAGGCATGGATGCGGCCAACTCGTGGCATAAATTTGATGTAATTTCACACCAGCTTTCTTTGGTCCAGCACAGGTTTCATTTCACACCAGCTAGGCGTAGTTCTTCCATATTTGTTGGTCTTCTCTTATCAATATTTCTTTTCAAAACATTCCAAACGTTTTGCGATTGGATTGAGATCCGGTATATTTGCAGGCCAATCAATTGTCTTTATTGGAGAATTTCCATTTCGATTTAAGAAATTCTTGACCTGTTTACTTCGATGAAAAGGAATTATCATCTTAAAAAATGAAATCGGAGGAGTCACCAAACCTTTCCTCCATGGTTGGAATAAAAAAATGTTCTAAAATGTAAATATACACTTCAGAAAAAACTAATTGTTCGTTACACTATACACAGTTTACTGACTCCTTCAGAAGTCATGCAACTCCACACCATAAATGAACGCTGATACTTAGTTTTGAGGCACTCTTTTCTTGAACTTTTCATCAGATCTCCTCCACACAAAGATTCCATAGCCATCTCCAGTTCCTAGGCAGATACGAGATTCGTCACTAAAAATGACCTTCTTCCAATCATCAGAAGACCAGCTTTTATGTTTCTTGCACCATTGCAGACTACTTTTCTTATGTTTTGCAGTCATATATGGTTTCGTTTTGGCTTTGCAGAAGTGAAATCCTTTATCGTTTAAACGATTTCGCACTGTACATGCACATACCTTTAACCGATATTTCGACCACTCGGCATTGGATTGTTTCGACGTACAACTTCTCATAGATTTGGCAAGATCAACCAATTTTCTGTCTACCTACTTGATGTTGCACGTGGGCGGCCGCTTCGAGGAAGAGCGATATTTTTTCCAAATTTCGCAAACAGTACTTTGGGCACAGGCAAAAGTCTGAGCAACCTTTCTTTGAGACATTCCGTTTTTTAACCGTTTAACAATTAAAAGTTTCAGATCTTTAGACAATTCTTTCTTTCGAGCCATACTTCCGCTGATGCGAAACTAGTTTCAACTGTCAAATTACGATTCAACCTTTTATACTGTTTACTTAGATCTTTTAATGCGCCGAGCAAATAAAAAAATTGCATATATCACTTAAAATACGTTGCGTTTGCTTGCGATCGAATATTTTTTTCCCCACAAAGGGATGATCGGAAACTTTTTTCCTTTACGATTCAATGTATTTTCTCATGAAAAGTGTTAACTATAATTTTATTTTCTGTTTATATTTAATATTCTTTGACTAATTTAGTCATATTTCACAAAAAAACCTCAAAGGTTTGAAAAAAAATATTAAAATTGTAAAAAATGACGACTGATGTGAACGTATCGTAGGCACTGCTTTCGATGATCGGATACTTTTTGCCAGGGGTTGCACTTGCAGTACTCGTTTGTTATAAAACAAGCCTTTTAGAAAGTGTAAATTGGTAAAATCACAACATGAAAACGAAAGTATCAAAACAAAAACAGGTAGATGGAACCAGTGTAGAATGAAAATCAGAAAAAAATAATAAAACCATGGCTTACAATATTATTATACAATTAAATTTTTTAAAAAATCTTTTAGTGAAAAAATTACAATTGTGATATTTATAGTAATTATTGTTTTTTTAAAGCCCACTCATTGTAACTGTTAACTTAAAGAGACATGTTTATTTAATATAACTTGAGTAAAGCTTGATTTAACATTATAAATAACTAAAACTTAAGAATTTGAGTCTATTATTAAAGTCCTGTTTGGGAATTTTTCGACGTTTCATCTATATACATAAAAGGCAACTTCTGTTTTTCTGTTTGTTTGTATAAGACACGAGATCTAAAGAACTACGCAACAGATCGTTACGAAATTTGGCACAAAAATTCATCTAATCTCCGGAACAAACATAGGCTAAGAATTTTTCGAATCGGACCATTCCTTCTATCGTTTTCGGACGTTTTTATGTTTCCCATTCATGCATTGAAGACCTTGGAGGTTTATTGCTCCTTCAACAGCACGTTTTCATGGATTGTTTATTTAGTTTTATTTTACACATTTTTCTAAAACGATTTTTAAGTATATTTAGTTTAATTACATCTAAAAAATTAGAAATAAACATCTAAAACAAAAATTGTTTGGTAGCTTTTTAGAAGTTAGAAAAATATTTAATATTAAAAATAAAAATCGTTTGCTTTAGTATCTTTATCACAGTTAAAAAAAATACAAATAAATATAAAAATGCAAATCGTTTGCTGTAGCTTTATAACATCTAAACAATTAGATCATGTAATTCGTTTTCATTAAGAATATTTTATTTTCTGCACGCAGACCATGCCTTTTATGTATATATATATCTGCATTGATTTAGTGTATACATTTGCATTGAAATCTTAATTTTTCAGTATTTGTACTGAATTATGGTAGAAATTTGTACTGCTTATATTGTATTTATATCTACAAAGTGTCCAAAAAAAAGTTACTTAATTTATTATGGAACTCCCTTGAATTGCGTTAAAATAAATGTTTGAGATCCTTTTAAGATTTAGCTGTTTTTCCATTTTTAATTTGAGCTTTTTATCAAAGGTATTTTTGAAATTAATATTAATCATTACTATATCCAAGTTGGGTATTTAATTAAATGGAAAATTACTGGGTAATCTTCATATCTTATGCAACTAAAATGAAAGAAAAAAAAAGTTAAATTGACTGTTAAATTATTTTTCCACCTCTACCCGTGCAATGTCGGGTATAACAGCTAGTAGGATGATAATTGGAAGAAATTTTTAAATTTCACTATTCGGCCGAATAGTTAAGCTATTCGGCTAAAGTGGCCGATTACCGAATAGTAACCGATATTCGGTGCATCCCTAGTTTCAAATTTTCTTAATACACAAAAATTAAATGAAAAATAACATCTTTCATTTGGAATCAATGCACATGTGTGTTAGTATTATGTTTTTTATTCTCATAAAATATTCAGTATTTTGGCAAAATACTTTGAATTGATGTTTTATTAACTAAAATACTGTTTTATTAAGTCATAAAGGTATAGTGACCACCTGTCTTTTCTTTTCAGCTGTCGGGAGTAACCGACTGCATCTCCGAGATTGAGAAGAACATGCTTCTGTCGCGCCAGGAGTGCCTGGGGCTGGATCGGCACGGCCGCAAATACTGGTTCCTGTGCAGGCGCATCGTGGTGTAAGCAGTTCGACAACGAATTAGATTTTCCTTTGAAATAAATGTCGATGCCATGATTGCCGTAGACTATGATTTATACCATGTTTATATTTATTTTTGTCAAAAACTAAAACGTAGCTTTATTTTTGCAAGAATTTTAAATTATTATCTATCCAACATCTGTTGTTTTATTTTTAAAAAATTGTAAATTAGTTATTGTCGAGCTATGGAATTTTTCAATCAAAATTAAGGACCTATCAGAGTTTTTTTTAAAATAAAGGCAGGTTTTTTTTCAAATGCAGTACTAAAAAAAACCAGTGTTTTGTTAAAAGTAACAATTTTACCTTATTTTGGCCTTTCCTGGATTTTGAGACATTTTCAGTTTAAACAAGAAAGGTAGAAGCGGAAAACTCTGATTCGATCATGATTGGCCTTGAGATGCTCTGCTGTGATACTCTTTTTCTGTATCAGATCGCAAAAAGTAACATGCAACTTCTTTGTGCAGGGAAGGGGAGGATGGGGAGTGCTGGTATTACAGCAGCCCCCCGCAGCTGGAGGAGATGGTGCGCATGCTGGACGCGGCCGACCTGGAGCGCGACCTGGTTCTGGCACTGGACGAGCTGCGCGACGAGGTACTTCGCCAGATGGACATCACGCTGCGCCTCACCAACGCACACAAGGGCGCCTCACGCAAGTCCTACCTCGAGGTCGAGAACGGTGAGGCCCTTCCCAACAGGGGCTTAGATATAAAACTTATTGTATGACCATCGATCCCCCTCTATTATGCAAACTGTTTACGATAATATAACTTTCCAATACGAATTTCAGCTTTATTTAAAAAAAAATTGTCTGTCCAACTGGACCCTCTCTCTGTACGAGGAGTCTCTGTGCGTCCTCGTAGAGCATTGTGAGAATACATAATGTGCAGAGCTAAACTGGTTATCTCCATTCCCATCATCAGACACTGTCGCAAATATCTACTCATCCTCTACAACATATCTCGCCCTTCATTCCTGGACTGACATTGTATATGCTATACTTGACCAAAGAACCTTCTTTACCCATAACATATGGAGGGTTCAGAATACAAGTGAACCAAGTCCACTATGGACTTGTATTCTGAGCTCTCCATATGTACCATACAATTACATTAGAGACTATATGGAGACTCAAATACAAGTGCCAGTCACTGACTTGTTTATCTCCAATTACCATCAATTACATTAGAGACTATATGGAGGGTTCAGAATACAGTGAACAAGTCCACTATGGACTTGTATTCTGAGCTCTCCATATTACCATACAATTACATTAGAGACTATATGGAGAGTTCAGAATACAAGTAAACCAAGTCCACTATGGACTTGTATTCTGAGCTCTCCATATGTACCATACAATTACATTAGAGACTATATGGAGAGGTTCAGAATACAAGTGAACCAAGTCCACTATGGACTTGTATTCTGAGCTCTCCATATGTACCATACAATTACATTAGAGACTATATGGAGGGTTCAGAATACAAGTGAACCAAGTCCACTATGGACTTGTATTCTGAGCTCTCCATATGTACCATACAATTACATTAGAGACTATATGGAGAGCTCAGAATACAAGTGAACCAAGTCCACTATGGACTTGTATTCTGAGCTCTCCATATGTACCATACAAATACATTAGAGACTATATGGAGGGTTCAGAATACAAGTGAACCAAGTCCACTATGGACTTGTATTCTGAGCTCTCCATATGTACCATACAATTACATTAGACTATATGGAGAGCTCAGAATACAAGTGAACCAAGTCCACTATGGACTTGTATTCTGAGCTCTCCATATGTACCATACAATTACATTAGAGACTATATGGAGGGTTCAGAATACAAGTGAACCAAGTCCACAGTGGACTTGGTTCACGTGTATTCTGAACCCTCCATATAATTGTCATAACATTCATCTATCAATAAAAATCTGCATCGAAAAGTCATTGCCCCCATCATGTATTCTACTTGCATTTCGATTCAGGCGTGTTTATTGAATTGTAACAAACTGTTTCAGCGGGCCTGGTCAAGATGCAGGAGGAGCGTGCACGCAGGGAGGAGCGCGAGCTGCAGGTGAGCCACAATTAATAGAGAATGCATGACATGGGGCTGCATCCAGTTCTACGGTGGAGTCACCCATGTATCATGCCTTATTACATTATTTATTATTGAAATGACGGGGTTTTTTTTTAAAGAATTTTTTTTCTGCCCTGACTGGGATGTGACAATGACCTTTTTCCTTTTCTCCAGTTAAAGGAGGAGTTGTTCGAAGAGAAGTTTGGAGAGGAGAAAGTGAAGGAGGAGGAACCCCTCAAAGAGGAGGAAGACCCCCCCATGGCCACACCCACCATCGGTAAAGAGTCCTTTTTGAGGATGACACTATTTTAAACGAGTTCAGGGTTGCCAGACACTGCCAAATACTTGAATTGTCAGGGAATTTCAAAACTGAATCTAAAGATTAAAAAAAAAATTAAATCCTTTTTTACCCGGAAAAGTCGGGAAAATTTTATATATTTTTTGTACTAAAAGCGTAATTTACAAATTTCCTAAGAATTTTAAAAAAAGAAACAGAATTACCCCATTTTAAGGGGAAAGAATAAGAAATGTCCAATTTAATAAAATAATTATTAAAAAAACAAATTTAATGCTATATGGATCAAATATAGCTGGTAAAATGTGTAAAAAAAAACCCTTAAAATTCTTATATAAAAATTTCAGGAATTTTAGGTCTACTCTTTTGAACAGCCGATAATTAAATAAAATATTCAATTGATTGCTTTTGAAATTGCAAATGTTTCCGCCTTTCCTTGTGAGACACCCTGATCGAATCCTGATCTCATTTCAGTGAAAGTGGAGGAGGAGAAGAAAGAAGAGGCCGAGGGCGGGGTCCACCTCAAGATATTCGCCAAGGGAGGAAAGGGGAATTTCATTCGGCTCGAGAAAAAAGAAGACGAAGACAGTGAGTCCTGGCACGTCTGTCATTTTGCCTCTTTTTACTTCTCTTCATTTTATGTTCGAGACCTGCCAACAATTTACAGCCTGGTTCGACATGCTTAGTATTATTGGGAACTTATTTTAGAAATAGATGAAACTGGATCAAGTGATGAGGATGACACTTGAGAGAGCTCCAACTCATTCTCAAAACAATTTCATATTCAACTGGACTATTTGTCATGTCATAGTAAAGGGGCTCTGTGGAACAAAATCATTGTTTTCATCCTGTTTTATTGTCCTGGTTTCATCATGAGAATAATCAATTTTACAAAGTTACATCAGAAGCTTGGGGTCAAATGCAAAAAAAATTGCAGAGCATGAAAAGTGTTATAATAAAATGTTTAAAATTGGCTTTCATTAGTTTTGCTGGCTGTTTTTTTATGCTTTAGAAACTAAGCCATGAAATTTAAAGACAATTAGTCACGGGGTAGAACATAGTTTTCTCTTTTATAAATTATATTGCTATTGATATTTAAGTTAAAAATTCATTTAAATTGTGGAGCAAAAATTTTAATTTTAAAATTATACATATTTTACCATCAGGAGATCATTTGGAGGAGCGTGTCATCATGTGCGTGTGATACTTTCATGTTTTAGTTGGAAATCTTAATTGGGCTGATTATACAATCGGTAATAAATACCACTGGAAAACAATATTTTTCAAAATGGTTTTTGAAAAATTTCAAGACCTGTTTGATTCGGTCTACAATTTGAGATTCGTAAAAGTGATATATGGTTTCGTAACTGCTTGGATCGAATGACTAATTTGGAGAAACTACCAAATTTTGACTCGATGTTGTCCGAAGGAATAGCAACAATTTTGCTGTCAAAGTTTGACACAGATTGTCTGACAGGAGCAAATAAGAGGGAACTAAAGGAAGATAAAAGGGTACTATGTTTTACATATGATCTAGAAGTTAAATATTTCTCTTTAAAATAATGTTAATGTTTAAAATAATGAGTAACATGTTTGCGTGCTCACTGCTCCTGAGTACAGAAGCTAATAATAGCATCATGTTGTTTACATCAATCACGCATACCACCTGAAATTTCACGGGTACCACCGGTTGGGAACCCCTGATATAGATGGTATACATTGCCTGTTGTCCAAGCCATTACTCATTTAGCATGTGATTTAAGAATATCATGGATTTGAGTAACATTAACTTGCCTCTTTAGTAGTATTTGAAATAACTGAATTCATTATTACTTAAATTCACAAATGTCAATGAAAATTTATACTAGTGACTTTAGTTAGAGTGCATTTATTTTTTGGCTTAAACTGAACCAGACCTCCATTCCCTTCTAATGTACAGCGTTTAGTTCACCCTAAATCTTAAATCAACAAGTTTGTTACATGAGAACCGAATTTAAGAGTAACTTTCATTTGCACCAAATGAACGCCATATTTTTTATATTTGCTCGCTGCAAAAGGATAGTGTTCTTTCTCATTGGTGTTATACTCTATTTTAAACAGAACTTTCACTTTTAAAACTGAAATTTTGTACAATGGTTTGTATCTTATAAATTTAAAATCGTGCATGATAACTCGTGTAACGGCAATTTATTGCCGACCTTTCAAAATGTGCTCCTCTAGGCTGTTAAGTAAAACTCATTTATGTTGTCAGTTTTTAAATTCAATCCCTTTATGTATTTTATGCTTTGCACTTTTCAACGTCCTTCCCTTGCAGGCGGGGACGGCAAGGGCGGCATCGTGACTCGGTCCAAGACGGGGTCGCTAGTGCCGCGCACCTTCTCAGGGGAGAAGGGCAACTTTGTGCGGACGCGCCGCAACGGGGAGGAGTCGATCGTCATCGTGAGCAAGGATGGGGAGGTGACGCGCATGACCACGCGCCACTCCACCGCCAAGGGCCCTGCCCCCGCCGGCCTCTTCCGGCTGGGGGCGGAGTCGGCCGGCCGGGCCTACGCCAACGTGTATGCCACGGACCCCCTGGCGCTCAACAAGCACCAGCACGCCGAGGACCGGGACAAGCGGCGCCACCTCTCCCACAAGTTTAGCCTCACCCCGGCCTCCGAGTTCCGGTGGCAGGGCAGCGAGCACGGGGACCGCGCCTCCGCCGTAGCCACCCTGAGACAGGTAATGAAAGCCAACTGATGATGGATGCCTACTACTCCCAACTTTAATATTAAAACAGCAAAAACAACAAAGCTAAATAATCAGACATTCAAATAAGTAAAAGTAGAACAATTTATGAAATCAACAAAAAATGTATATAAATATATGGTGTATACAAATTTGAATAAATATATAAACAGTAAATAAAAATAAATATTGCGCAAATTATTTTAAGATCTTAGCAAATTAACTGAAAGACTTTATTTAATTTAGCTGGATAAAAATTACCTATTAAGGGGGGCGATACATGTAACCACATGAATTTTGCAGGGGCGCAGAAAATGTTCCCAATATTTCCCCCGTTTAAAAATTTCCCCCAAAATTTTACTATATGTTATAGACTTAACATAAATTCTGTATTTCCTTAGGTATAGAAAATTTTACGATATACAGGGATGTTAGTGCTTTTGAACAAAAAAAGCTGAAATCCAAACCGAATGGTTTGAAAAACAAAAAAAGCTGAACTAAGCGTGACCGATAAAATTAAAATTCAACAATTATCAAGACAAGATAAATTTTAAATAATTATATAATACTATACTACTAAATGTACTTTTAATATATTTTTAAATACTTTAAAATAATAAGTACATTTTCTTTTATTTATGGTGTTTGGGGAGGGGGTCATATTCATCAGATTTCTCTATGAACATGTTTTGCTGTTCATTCATTTGGTATATTACTTTCAAGTTTTGGCAGTTTCATAAGTCTGGCAATTTAGGCACCAGGTTTTGCAAAAAAAAAAAATAATAATCTTGAGTGCCTTTTTGGGATTGAAATCCGACTTTTGGTCTTATTTGTTAAGAAAGAAAAATTTCAAGCACTTTTCCAGAAAATTCAAGGACTTGAAATTTACTAGCAACATAAAACCTAAATATATAAAGCGTGTATACACCGACACTCCATTTAAAAAAGAAAAAAAAAACTAAAAATTATCTAAAATCGGAAACCCCAGTATATGTCGAAGTAGAAAAAAAGGTTCAAATGTAAAACAAAAAGTATTTTAACATCCATGCTGTTCTTGTGACCACTACTCAAAGACGCCGTGAGTAGGATACTTGATCAGAAAAAATATCCTGGTCGTCCGACTTGGCCTGAACCGGAGCTACAAAAGTAACAAGATACTCTTCCGATCACGCAGAGCCAGAGAACTGTCAATCATTCTGATGCATCTGTAGATTTCGTGAAAATTACCAGGCCGCAAAATAAGCTAATCAGGAAAGCATTATTGGACTACTCTTCTAATGGGAGATTGCACTGGCTGGACGAGATTTGAAGATATCCTTTAGTGTAACCTAATCTTAATTCATCTTCTCATTTTTATTGAAATTTTTATCTTCATTATTAAAATCTGTTATTTTAACCTATAGTTTATTGAAATTTAAGTTTAGTTCACCTAATTACGGGCACCGTAAAAATGGTACGGTGCGAAGAAAAAGTAAAAATCGTTTTTTTTTTTTTAAAAAGTGCATTGCAGTTGTAGCAAATCGGTTGATTATTTTTATCGCTGTTTCGGTGAATTTGCATCGCAAATTGCGATACCCGATACCACTTAAATCGAACCTTGGTTTGGACCATCTGTACAGTAGCTGGCGATGGCTACACTATTTGACACGGGGGGGGAGGGGGGGGGGAATGGCGTACGGATGCGATCGACGCCCGATGACATGCTGAATTTAGGAGACAAAAGTGGTACGCTATTTTGGTTTTTTGTTAGAACAAAAAAGTAAATTAACGGTAGGTTTTAAAACAGAAAACGAACGGCTGGTCAGGGAATTTTGTAATATATTGTTAAAATCGAAAACAATTGAATATTTTCCACAAAATTTCCCCAGATGTCTAAAATTTTCCCCGATCTAGGATCGCCGGATCGGACATATTCTGCATCCCTGGAATTTTGATCGTTTTTCAGAGAGGTTATTAAAAGGGAAGAAATATACATGAATCGTTTTGAAATTCAGTATGTTTATACATTATACATTTAAATACAAAAAAAAAGGATTTTTTTTGTTTTAGTGTTTTCAAAATGGCTGATTTTTTGGCATTTTTGAGGTTCAACTAGAAGAGGCAAAGACCGACAAGGAGGCTTCCCTAAAGAGAAGACGTGTGCCAAATTTTATAAGGCTTGATTGAGAACTTTTTGAGTTATCTTGCCCGCCAATTTAAAAAAAGTTTTGAGATAAATGTGCTTAAAGTTTTGACAAAGCCCTCAAGCGCCGAGTTGAGGTGAAACATTTAAATGAGTTTTCAATCAATAAATAATGCGAATTTCATTCTAAAAATTTGCAGGCATATTTTTGAGATGTTATTTTAACTATTTATGAAAAAAAAATTCAATTTTTACATGTATCGCACCCCCCTTAAGAAATATACCTCCTACAAATAAACATACCTGCCAACTACTACAGATTGTCCGTAGTTTCTACGGATGAGGGTATCAAACTACGGAGTTAAGGAAACACCATCAAAACTACGGATAGCTTCGATATTTTCATCTTAATTTATTTTTGAGATTTGTTTCGCCTTGGTATTAGTGACTTTTTAGCATTTAATGAAAAAATTGGTTCGTCGGCCTTGAAAAACAATGCTGATGGTTTTAATGGGATTTTTTAAAATTCAAACAATGTATATTTCCTTAGCGGAACTAAAAGGCTCAAATGCATGCAAAGTGTTTTGTTTTTTTATATTCCTGCGAAAAGTAAACTTAATCTACCCACAATGACTTGTAACATTTGCTAAGTAGCCGCGTAATCGCAGTAGGTTAGTGTTCTTTGTCTAGATATGATCAGATCAGATTCGTCAACTAGCCGCAACGCTTAGTAATATTTGCTTGTTAGAGGCGTAATCGCAGTAGGTTAGTGTTCTTTTTCTAGTTATGATCAGATTTGCCAAACAGCTTCAGCGCCTAGTAATATTTGCTAGTTAGAGTAGTAAATCTAATCGCAGTAGTGTCTTGGAAGTTTTTTTTCTGAAAAAAAATCCGATTAACCTAACCACAACTCCTAGTAATTTTTACTGGTTCGCAGTGTAAATGTCGTAGGATCAGGGTTCTGTTTCTTTCTTAGTTTGTTTAGGATAGATCAGTCAACCAAATTTTAGGTACTTTGAATTACTTTCAATAATTACGATCTCTGACGTCAAGGCCCACTATTTTTGATTTTTTTTTTGTTGCCGAGTGAATTTTATTGGGTTTTTAATTGAAACTAAAGACAATTGTTTTAATGTCTGTCATACACAAAAAATGGAGGTTGTTGTTTAAGGTGAAATAGAACTAAAGTGCTCGTAAGCCAAGAACTAACAACAAAATTATTAAAAAAAAGTTTTTAAATTCAGTAATGTTCGCAGTAAAATCATATATTTTGCTTGATTTCCCACGAAATGGCCGACTTTGGTATTTAATTTTTTTCTCCATCAATCGGCCGATAGAAAAGAAAAATTAGCGGCAATCGAAAATTTTTGAGTGATCGGTAAACAATCGCTAACAGACAAAATGTCTCCCCCCACCCTTCCGACGAAGAGACTACGGACAGGGCTCTGAGGAATGTTGACAGGTATGAATAAACTACAATGTCAAAAGTATTTCGAACAGCTTTACACAAAATCCCTGACCAATTTTAGTTCAAATCTTGACAGGAAAAATTTCTATATGCAGTTTCGTGTTGAAAAGCCTAGGACAAAATCTGCATGGTATTGGAAGCTGTTCACAAACCACCTACCAGGGGAGGAAAACACACTTGGAAAATTACATTGTAGGGGAACTTCTTTCAAACACCGAAAGATATTACCCACCCACTGCACTACATCACTAAAATTTTTCAACGTGTTAAACGGGATCACCATCTTGATTGCAAAAAAAGTAAAAACAACCCGACGTAGAAATTGGAACGCCTGTTTATAAACACCTTCCAACACACCAGGCTATCTGTGATTTGTCGAAAAACAAACACGGCCAACTTCCGGTCTTACGTCACACAAGTTTGACGTCATATACCAAGCACACGTACCTGAGGAAAATTTGCATGAAATGTTAAACTTGACAATGATTAGAACGAACTTCAACAGTTATCGTAGGTAAACGAAAATAACAAAAGTTTGTATTTATTTTTTGAAAAAATACCTACAATCGCACAAAAATGTTTTTTTCAAATGATTCCTGCAGTAGATAGTGTTTCTGCTTTTTTTATGTGTCTTCTGTGTGTAACTGTTGTTCTGATCTTGAATTAATTTTTACATCTCTTTCTGTCATTTGGTTCAGGGGCCTTCATAAATTATGTGAGCCAAATAATGCAAAGCATTAGATACAATGCAAAATATATTAAGGACTCTAGTTTTTAAAATGAATATATTTTAATTTGTAATTACAGTAATTAAGAATATTCAGTCCTTGACTCATGTACATCCTCACTATTAGATCCAACTTATCCAATGTATCCATTTTCATACCTCTTTTCGCAAAGCCTACCTACTCTTACCTCTAGTTCTATGGTTCGGCTAGCCAGAATTAAAGGTGAAAATTAAGAAATTTTAACAGTGGCTGCTGGCCACTAGACTTGCAAAATCCAGTGACCAGATTTCGAAATTGTTCGTACATATGCACAAAGCAATTAATTTTTGTGTATTTCTGAATCTTTTTTTTAAAATCATGACTAGATTAATTGCTTATACTATATATAAAGAGAGAAACACTGATTTAAATACAAAATAGTCAAAAATCAATAAACTTTAAATTAAATAAAATATTTATCATTAAAATTTGGTTTTCTACAACGAATGGTATCATTCCACCAGTTTACAATACATCAAAATTTTCTAGTTCAACTTTAGAATTCTTAATAATCAACCGATTTTTCATCACTTCTTTTCCCATTGACAAACTTCTGTCATTCAAAATGTTTTTCAGACTGCTCCAAACCCTCTCCAACTCAGCATTACTAGCCCAAATTGTAAGCAAAACTTGTTCAATCTGTGCTATAATTTTAAAAGGTCTAAATTTTTCGGTGTTTAGCTTTTCAAATAAGTGAACATCATGTGTCACAATGATTTTCATTCTGCCAAAGCCCTACCTTTCGTAAATTTGAACAAATCACAGATTTCCATAAGTTCGTCTTCTCCATGTCTCTCCAATTCATTCTCATGTTGCGGAAAAAGGGCAGTGTCCAAAAGTAGACTTTCCAGGTCCTTCTTCACCGAAAAACGTATGTGAAATGTTGTCACTCGCATTTTTGCACAAGTCATGGAAATAGCTACCCTTTCCTTTCAAAGAAGTTGTCTGCTGTCTTGTTGTGCTGTTACTCTCCAATGACACATTTTTTAATTTAAGCCAACCCTCTTCCTGAACTAAGTCAATCAGCGTCCGCACGTCAGTCAAGGTAAAACTGGATCGGCAGGATCCCTTTTCTGGCCGAACGACTTATTTCCGCACGTCGTGAAATTGAGCCTGTCTTTCTAGTTTTGGAGGGAGAAACAAAGAGAGGGTCAAACGCTGCACGGTGGGCATTGTCGCCATTCAATGACTGACGATTTTCTTCATTCTTGACAACAAAAGCTTTTTTAAATAATTTAGACTGGTGACTAAACTAAAAAATTTTAGTCGCCACTTTTGAAAATTGAGTCGCCACTTTGCCACCGCTAATTTTCACCTTTAGCCAGAATAATTATTGTGTTGGATATTAAAATCGAAGAACTTTTTTACTTAAATTTAACTTAATTTTCTGGTAATTTTACATTTATTATTTTTTTGAGGGAAACTATTTCAAAATTGGAAGAGTTATTTTTCTTTCATAGCCCCTGAGTTCTCCTTTTAAAAGAAAACAGTTGTTTGGGAAATCCCTGTCCTGAATAGCCGTCTCTGCCTAGAATAGGTACAGTTGTGTTGAAGAGCATTGTGTTTCAGGCCATCCTGCAGCTGGAGATCAACATCCCTGCGTACCTGCTGCACGCGTACTGGGCGCTGCACCGCGCCAACTGGCTGAAGGCGGTGAACAAGTGCGCCTTCCCGCGTGAGTTTGCGCTCGCCCTCTCCATCCTTGAGGCCGTCATGAAGCCCGTCCTATTCACCACTGCCTACAGCGACTCCCTCGGTGAGTGACCATTTTCAAACAACGTTGCAGGCCCGCTATCCAAGTGGGACATCGGGGTTGAATTTAAACTTTTAAAAGAACTTATCTTAAAATAAAACTTTTTTTTTTAAATGCAGTACAACGCTTCTATCATTACCCCAAATATAGATTATTTTAGGTCAAGCTTAAATTCTTTTAAAAGTAAAAATTGTTATCCATGATGATATAAATCCCCCTTCAGGGAATTGGGTAAACGATTGCCAAGATCGCCTTCCAATTTAACTTTAAAAGTCCTAAATATTTGAAATTAGGGAATTTTATGATTTTTTCAATAAAGTAATAAATTTGAAAATTATCTATTTTTCATATTTATACTTTGGTTGGTATAGTGATAGGCGTAACATTGAAATTAGTATTTTGGGGAATATTATATTAAATATCTAGATGATTGAAAACATTTGCATACAGCAGTTGAAATTTTACCTCTTTGTTAAAAAAACATAGTCACATGTTTCTATAGAAAAAGCATTGCATGTAAGAAAAATAACAAGAAGTTTTTAAAAAAAAGAAGTAAAATAGCTTACTTTCCAGTTACATAAGTACTCACTGAAATTTTTATCGTAAAACAAGAAGGTTTGTAACAGTAAATGTCATCAATAACCGTTTCTACCCAAGTTTTATACAGATTAGAAAAAAGTCGCCAAACACAGCATCCTGCTATAATTTAAACTTTTAAAAGCCCCCCCCCCCCTATTTTCATTAATTTTTTTTGCAAATTAAATTAATTTTTTTTTAATTGTCTGCTTCACTTATTTGTAGTTCAAAGAATAATTAAAGCTTGATTGATAAAAAAAACATGAAACTACTCCAAACTGCAACAAAAAAAAATGAGAAATGTAAATTGAAACTAACCAGAATTTCATGCAAAAAAATATGCTCTATGATTTGCCGCTTCCTTAGTAAACAAATAATGAGCAATCATTGTGCTACTTTTTATGATGTCATTTCAAACTGATGGATGACAAAAATAAATGATGCTTTAAATATTATTTTTTAAATTAAGGAAGGTTCTCAAGTCATTGTTGACGTGGCAACAGTGATTAAACGATTTGAAATAAAGTTCCAAGGCTAATTCAATGGGGAATTCACTGACAGACAGTCGTTGGATGTCTGTCTGCATGTAAAGACAGATGGACAAAAAATATCAAAGTTGGGTCTCTGAGGTTATACCTTTCTAACAAAAAAAGAATTTTTGAGAAAAAGAAAAGAGTTTCGATGCATGGAAGTGGGTTACAGATGGACGTAGACAGCATGTCAATACCTACCTTTTCATTTTTTAAAAAATTCTTTCCAATTGAAAAAAAAGTAGGCTAAATAGGTTGTACAATATGGGAAAATGATCGGTTATCAGAAAAATCCCATACCTGGAATCCCCATCAGATGTTATACTGTATCTCAATAAAATCTTTTTTAGAAAATTATTTTAAATAATAAATAATTTTGTTGCCTATCCGTTTGAAGAAGTCTCCCTTCTCTAGAAAATAGCCCCTCTTGTTCTAAAGTGTGTGTGTTGTGGCAGGTCACGTGCGTTTCCAGCGCACGACGGCTGCGGAGCGCGAGGAGCGCAAGAAGGCGGAGCGCAGGGACCGCGGCTCCCCCGACGAAGAGGTCGACCGCACCATGTGGGTCAAGTACACCCTCGGGCTCAAGCACCAGGTACATCTCTCCAGAGGGGCCAATGCTCTCTTTCATGATTTACAGTATTTCTCTCATCTTAGTTTAGATATGGAAATATAAATTGGCTATGAGCATGCATATGCTCAGTGTCAAGGATGACATTTTTTGTCCTTAAATACCAGTTCTACATTTGGGTGGTTTGAAAAAAATTTCTTGAAATGTTAATTGAAACTTTTGTGTTCTTATCATTTAGCTACATTTAAGAGTATACATTTTATGTTTTAATTTTATGACGTATAGTTTAACCATAACATAAGTTAACATCTTGTGAAATATTGTTTTGTAATAGACCACCAGGACACATATTTCATGACCAAAATACATTGCATGTGAGAATCTATAATAGAAATAGAAAGTCTGTGGATCGTGAAAGACCTACTTATCAGAAATCCACCCTGAGAAATTCAAATTCTTTAATATAGATTCTCTCTAATACCTACATGTGCACCTAAGGCTTTGCTAATTCCATTTTATTTTGTGTTGACAACTTAAGTAGGCCTGACTGATCCTTTTTGTGCAGGTGTGGAAGCAGAAGGGCGAGGAGTACCGCATCAACGGCCAGGGGGGCTGGAGGTGGACGAGCCACACACGCACACACAGGTACGCACCAAATTCAGCATTTTTCCAGTAGGGCTTGATGGTTATCAATGGCTTTTTCTGGGATCCTTTGAACTTGCACAGTTGTGAAATAATTGTACAAAGTGAAAACAGTTGTTTTGAGCCATATATTTTTATGAACAAAAAAAAGATTCCTGTAGTTTATTGGATCCTCAGAGGTCCTTTCCAAGATCTTCCTAGATTTCATGGTTAGGCAATAAATTTGGGCACTACACTGTATATACAAATACATGTTTAGTAGAAGAAAAGCAAACAAAGATAACTCTACTAAAACGGCCAAAAATAGTACAAGATTCCAGTTGCTCTTAAAGTGTGAGGTGGGTGAAGGGCTGGTTGACGGCATAGTCAATGCTTTCTGGAACGTTTTTGTTGCAGACGAAAATAAAAACTAATAAAACATAAATAAAAGACGTTTATTAAAACAACATAAGCAGAGAAAGAAAAAGGAACAACAGAAAACAAACGCAACATGCGTTATATACTGGGACATCAATGTCACGGACATCAGCTTCTTCAAAAATAGTCACAGCATTGGTTGGCTGACCAGGCCCAACCAGAACTGTAACCAAATCCGGCACAGGGGTGCAGAAAATGTTTTTACTCCCAACATTTCCCCCAATCCGTTTGAAAATTTCCCCCAAAATTATACTACATGTTACAGACTTAACATAAATTCTATTACCTTCCTAGGTATAGAAAATTTTACGATATACAGGGATATTAGTGCTTGTTGAACAAAAAAGCTGAAACCCAAACCAAATGCTTGGTTTGAAAAACCAAAAATGCTGAACTAAGCGTGACTGATAAAATTAAAATTTTAACAATTATCACGGCAAGATAAATTAAATAAAAGGACTAGAAATTTACTAGCAACATAAAACCTAAATATATAAAGCGTGTATACACCGACACTCCATTTTAAAAACAAACTAAAAATTATCTAAAATCAGAAACCCCAGTATATGCCGAAGTAGAAAAAAGGTTCAAATGTAAAACAAAAGTATTTTAACACTCATGCTGTTCTTGTGATCACTACTCAAGGACGCCGCGAGTAGGACACTTGATCAGAAAAAATATCCTGGTCGTCCGACTTGGCCTGAACCGGAGCTACAAAAGTAACGAGACACTCTTCCGATCACGCAGAGCCAGAGAACTGTCAATCATTCTGATGCAATGTGACGTCATCGGTAGATTTTGTGAAAATTACTAGGCAGCAAAATAAGCAAATCAGGAAAGCATTATTGGACTCCTCTTCTAATGGAGATTGCACTGGCTGGCCGAGATTTGAAGACATCTTTAGTGTAACCTAATCTTAATTCATCTTCCCATTTTGATTGAAATTTTTATCTTCATTATTAAAATCTGTTATTTTAACCTGTAGTTTATTGAAATTTAAGTTTACTTTCACCTAATTACGGGCACCATAAAAATGGTACGGTGCGAAGAAAAAGTAAAAATTGTTTTTTTAAAAAAAGTGCATTGCAGTTGTAGCGAATCGGTTGATTATTTTTATCGCTGTTTTGGTGAATTTGCATCGCAAATTGCGATGCGATACCACTTAAATCGAACCCTGGTTTCGACCTTGGGGGGGGGGGGATGGCGTACGGATGCGATCAATACCCGATGACATGCTGAATTTAGGAGACAAAAGCGGTACGCTACGCTATTTTGGTTTGTTAGAACAGAACAAAAAGTAAATTAACGGTAGGTTTTAAAACAGAAAACGAATGGTTGGTCAGGGAATTTTGTAATACATTGTTAAAATCGAAAACAATCAAATATTTTCCACAAAATTTCCCCAGATGGCTAAAATTTCCCCCGATCTAGGATTGCCGGATCGGACATATTCTGCATCCCTGATCCGGCGATCCGCCGATAACGCCGTGAACTAACAATTGCCATGATACGTTATCGGTGGATACCGTAAAAAATTACTAGGCAAACGGAAAGATTCATAAAATACTATTTAGCTCACAAGTGGCCCCCTTATGATTCTTTCCGCTTCATACCATTATATCCAAATAAAAAGTTGCGAAAATTGTTTAAGTCGTACTTGGTGAAACTTTTTGTGAAACCGTCTGCTTTATTGAGTTTAGTTGAAATAAAACAAAGATCAAAAATTTCTTCCTCAACTAAATTTGTTAGAAAATGATATTTCACGTCGATATGTTTTGTGCAATGGTTTTCGACTGGTGAATGAGAAAAGTCTATAGCTGCCTGGTTATCACAAAATAAAATATATTGATTAATTGGACAATTTAAAATACGACATTTCTTAATTATATTTACAATCCAAATAAGCTCTTTAGCCGCTTCACTTAACAAGACATATTCAGCTTCAATAGTTGATAAAGATATCCTCTTTTGCTTGGAGGTTCTCCAATAAATGGGAACTGAACCCAAGCATAATATCATGCCACCGATCGACACACAATCGTCCCGATTAGTCGCAAAATCAGAGTAACATTTTAATTTCAAATCATCTACCCTCAATAAATCTAAGCGATAGTCCCTTGTATCATTAATGTATCCCAATAACTTTAAGAGGTAGTTCTAGTGAATCATTCCTGGGTTTGACTGAAATTGAGAAAGTATATTAACCGCGTAAGAAATATCCGGTTGGCAATGAAACTTACACAACCTAAAATATTCCTGTAAGGTAATTTGGACATTAGTTTTATCTCTTCCTCTGATGATGGACAATCTAATTTGGTCAAAATGATGCCTCTTGGAATTGGCAGCAAGCTGTTTGGTGGGAGCCTCGGCCATGCTTTTAGAATTTAATATTTAAAAATTTTATTTTTGCACTAAAAGTTTCATGTAATAGCACATATTAAAGGAAATTTTATTGACAACAAGTATATAATAGTGATAATATAAATAATGCATTTTTCTATTTTAAATATATTGTTTTTTAAAACTTAGAAACTTGGCCAAGTCTCCCTTATTAACCCTTTCAGTCCCAATGACAATTTGGCATCATCAAATTTTAGAAATTTTTTTCTGATCGTCTATAGCCATTTATGATATCAAAAAGCATATCATTTGATTCTTAAAACTTTTTTCTATTAGAAAATATTTTTTATTAATCCCAATAGATGTCAGCCCTATTATTTTTTTAAAATTATGATCAGAAACATGGTGATACCAAATGGCATCACTAGGACTGAAAGGGTTAAGGAAGACTTAGCCCATGGTAAGGGAGACTTGGCCCATGCAAAAATGCCTAATTTGAAAGGGCAAAATAATAAATATTTCAAATTAATTTTGTAAGCATTAAATGTAAAAAAAAAAAATTATATTATAATTCAACACTCTGGAACTCATTTAAAAATCATGTTTACAGTAATATAACAAATAATTTTTTTTATATTTATGTTAAATATATATTTTATTAGTTTGTACACACATTAAAATGCACAAGATATAAGCCTCAGTTTGAATTTTATTTTAACGGCACAAACTGTGAAAGTCAAAGCGCACTTTCAAAGCTACTCATTCGTCCCCCCTCCCCCTATAAAGAAAAAATCTGATAATTAATCTGGAGTATTATTATACTTGAATTAATAACTTATATAGTTTTTGCAGAAAAAGTTTTATATTTGGTCATAAATGATAAGTTTGATTTAGTTGAGGTTTTAGTTTTATTCTAAACAAGTACAAATACTAATATTCAATCTATTACCTTCATAAAGTTATAATCATAGGTTATTATTAACAGTGTATTTGATAAATATTTTCATAACTAGTTTACTTAGGGATCCTTTTTCCAGTGGCCAACCCTCTCTTACATAGAGTGGCCAACCCTCCCCACCTAGACATTTCGTAAAGAATGGCACATGGTGCTTTGAAGCCTACTTCATTGCACAAACTTTATAGCTAAAATAAAACCTTAATATAACAGTATTTTAAAAATACCATATACTTAAACTTAATTGAATTGGTTTTTCTGAAAAAATCTTACAAATTATGTCTAATATTTTTTTACTTTTTGGGGTGAGAAACTTTCTTTTTTTTAATTTTTTCCTCTATGTAAAATGTAGCTCAATAAAACTAAGGTGGCTATCTGCTGCCAACAGTAGCTTTGAAGACCATCTATTGAGAAAATGCTAAAATATTTTTAAATACTAAAATTTAAAGGTGGGCCAAGTCTTCCTTATGGCCAAGGCTCCCCAGTCTCCCTTATATTATAATTACAATATTTTTTACAAATTTCATTTATGTATTGCTCTTGATGAATAAAAATTTAATTAACTTGGTTTTCAAATTCAAAACCAAGTAATTGTTTAGTTTTCCCTAGAACTTTGATATCAAATTTCTCTTTCGTCGAGAGCAACACTTGATATAGGTCATTTTGACTTTTAGAAAATACAACTATATCGTCCACATAAATTAATGATATAACACTTGATCGTAATATATATATACACAATTGCACCATTTTACTTTCACAAAATTAAACACTTTTAAAACAGAATCAAACTCTAAAAACCACTCTCGTCCCGATTGGTGAAGTCCATAGAGGGCACGTTTTAATTTGCACACAAAATTAGGCCTTGTACTATCGACAAAACCCTAGGGTTGTCTCATGAAAACAGTCTCTTTTAATTTGGCATGCAAGTATGCACATTTAACGTCTAACTGGCAGTAGACCCAATTTAAATAGCATACACAAAATGGAAAGAAAAATCTGATACCGTCTGATGACGTAAAAAATGTGATGACGTATCTTTCAGTACCTTCCAGGCAGTAGGACCATCGGCTACATCGTTGATGAAAAGGCGGAACGGTGGCTCTAAGCCGTAGTAAATCGTAGAGAAACACCGAGCTAATCGAAGATTGTAGTCTTGAATTTTTTCATGCTTTCGGCCTCAAACTTTGGCTCTGTTTCATGGATGAAGGAACAGAAGCCCCTGTCCATTAACAAGACTTTGATGTCTTGCCGCCACGTATGGTAGTTGTCATCGTTAAGCATCGTGACACCACGAGAAACTTCTACATCCATCTCGTCAGTACGTTGCCCCCATCTCAGCAACACCAATTTCAAAGTGAGAGGCGGTTCCCGAAAACATTAAAACAAAATACGTTTCAAAGCATTTTGACTCGTATCTGCCATTTAAATTACTAACATTCCTTGAAATTAAACGCGGTGGGCGTTAAACGACCCATAACCCTTGTTGGCAGAAATAAAAACTAATAAAACATAACTACTGTTTTAAAAGACAACTAACGTTTATTAAAATAACATAAGCAGAGAAAGAAAAAAGAACAACAGAAAACAAACGCAACATGCGTTATATACCGGGATAACAATGTCACGGACATCAGCTGCTTAAAAAATAGTCATAGTCTTCTTAAAAATAGGTTGGCCAACGAGGTCCAACCAGAGCTGTAACCAAATGCGCCGATAACGCCGTGAACTAACAATCACGGAATGGGATAGCTGCCAGATTAACACTAAGAGTGCTAATGAGGTCTGGTTCACAGACGGGTCTAAAACGTCCTCAGGAACAGGCGCTGGGGCCTATTGTGTCTCTAATAACACAAAGATTTCTTTCTCTCTTGGGAACCTTGCCACAGTGTACCAGGCTGAAATTGTCGCTATTCTAGCCTGTGCACACAACTGTCTTGACAGGAATGTTAGGGACCAAAAGATTAGGATCTTTTCAGACAGTCAGGCAGCATTGCTTGCACTGTCCAAACAATGTTTCTCTTCTAGCATTGTATGGGAATGTCACCTGTCCCTCTTAAGTTTGGCTCGCCTTAATAAAGTGTCCTTATTTTGGGTACCCGGGCACAGAGGGATTGAAGGAAACGAAACGGCTGATATTTTGGCAAAAGCGGGATCTAAGACAGTTTTCATAGGGCCTGAGCCCGTGCTAGGTCTTCCACATAATTCTGTTAGAAAGACCATAAGACGGCTGTTCCAGGCCTATAATTTTACAAATTGGCAAATGGCAGCCGATCAAAGGCAGGCTAGGGAGCTTAATCAGAGTGCTCCATGGCGGAGAGCCAAGGAGTTACTTAGCCTTAGCAGGAAAGAGATTCGTGCAGCTATTGGTTTATTAACAGGTCACTGTGCTCTCAATAGACATCTGAGTATAATGGGTGTGATTGGTGTGAAAGATGACCCTCTCTGTAGGGCTTGTCAACAGGTTGAGGAAAGTTCGTTTCACGTTCTCTGCGAATGTGACAACTACTCTGCACAAAGATTTGAGTATCTTGGGTACCATTGTATCGATGCCTGGGAGGTTGATAACTTATCAATCAGGGATATTCTGAAGTTCATTTCAGCAATCGGCCTGCTTCAAGGTTAAACGATGGGGTTAGTACAATAGACCAGTGGTCGCGGTGCTTGGCCCTGACGGGCCACCCCACTCAAGTCATAAGTCACAATCACCACGAGACGTTATCGGTGGATGCCGTAAAAAAATTACCAGGCAAACGGAAAGATTCATAAAATACTATTTGGCTCGCAGTTTTGTTTATAAACTACTTATTTCCCCAAAAATAAGGATCTATGATTTATCAAGCTAAAAATATTTATGAATTTGAGATGAATACAAGAAAAATAGGCTATAACTAAACTAACTAACCAACTAACTAAAAGGAATCAGTAACATTATTTTTAAAAAATGCCACATTTAAATTAGATAAAATTTCTAGAAAAATCTGTAGAGTTATGATTATCTCAACTAAAATGGTTTGTGTTCCTTGGTTTGTGCGCATATTTAAAGATAGCCAAACGAGATAACTATAACTGAGATGATATAAATATTTTAAATAAGCTACATTCTATTAGTTGTTTGTATTATTGATTTAGATTCATATAATTGTTGTATACTTTTGAAGGTGTTTAGAAAAAGTTTGGAAATTTTATTATTATTTAAGCTAGAAAAAAAAAGCATTGAGGCTTTATTGCGATTACGACAGGCCCAGTTAAAGCCTCCTAAATAAGTAGTCTCTTGCCCACTTTAACAAAGTTTTCCGAAGCAGAACAAAATTGGTTTTGTGAGCATCTACACAGAACAGTTCCATGTATGCAGAAGAGATTATTTAGTGTCAGTTATAAAATTTCTCTTTTTCACTACAATTTGCGGTAGAAGATGAACACTGTTCCGGAAACTTTTTTCTTTTAAATGCAATTTATTAGGCTTTTCAAGTTTTATCAATTGCTAACTCGATAAAAAAATTTGTGAAAAAAATCAGAGTGGAGTCTTAAATATGTTTATTTGACCTTCTTGATTTTAAAATGACTGGAGCTATATTTTCATAATATCTGAGTTTAATGATATTAGCATTTTCACTACCTTGTTATAATATGCATACACTAATAATTTTCTATTGGATGGTGAGGTGTTGTTGCCAAAGTTAAAAATTACCCCGCAAAATATTTTTCAATTATTGTATAAAATTACTATTAATGGAAAAGTTTAGTATGCTCAATATATTTTTCTTGTTTATGCTTCCCTTATTTCTGCGGCTGTTTTGACCCTTTTGTCCCTCAGGTTGCGTCCTGCGCAGGAGCTGGGCCTGCGTGCTGGGCCCCACCAGGTCGTCCTGTGCAGAAAGGGACAAGACCCCCAAGTATTGGACACGCAGGAATATCTCAAGACACTCGAAGACACCAAACCTGGTACGTTTCTATCAGATTGGAAAAACTTCAGTTTTGGCATTCGGAAGCGGGTTGACATATTTGCTACTGGCGTACCTTTTCCCCACTGGGCTGGGGTTTTATACTATAAATAATCAAAGTTTTTAGGGAGGGAAGACTTTAAAAAAAAAAAAATCAATATTTCGTAAAGTCAATTTTCGTAATAATCCTTCGAATGTATATTAATTCTCAGTGAACTACTTAAATTTCAAATGAGAATTTTATGTGCACAAATAGTGTATAATTTAAGGAACCCCCTTTAATTAAGTAAAACTAAATATTAAATGTCTGCACAAAAAATTCATGTCAGAAATTTGAATATGTCACTGAGAATTAATATCTATTGTAGTGTTCATTAGCCTAAACAACATGTTGTTTTCAATTGTATTGCTCTACAATAGTTGCCTCTTGCATAGATGTTGAAAATTGCGATGAATTGTCAGTTTTTGCTGTATATCTCTATTTGTGTAAAAAATAGAGTACAATTTTCTGTTCAAAACCTCTAAAACAGAGCATTCGCCAAAACTTTTACATTTATGCTATTACTAGTAATAGCTTTTGTGGTACAGAAAATGTAATTGTTGGCAATTCCTTGTATCAATCAAATTCTGTTGCGGGTTTATGGAAAGTATCAGCGCAATGTGTCTGGCCTTCAAATGAAGTGAAAATTAAGAATTTGTTTTTATTCTTGTCGGTTTTGCCTCCTGTAGGCAAAAGCGGCAACTTTTTATGCTATGCAGCCATACAAGGTTATTCTTCATACAAAGAGTTTTTTAAATTTTTTCTTATGTGTTATATTTTTTTCCAATTGCATAAACGAATCAAGTAGATCAACTAGTGAATAACCGTTTATATTTTTTAAAAAATGTCATTTTAATCTTTAAATAAAATTTAAATTCTTAAGTATTTTCTCCTATATAATATACTATAATAGTGTTTAATGTTTTTTAAAATGTCATTTTCCACACTTCCACTTTGCCTTCCCTGTGTTTTGTTCTAAAATGTGCCCATCCTGTGTTACTATTTAAAATTGTACTTAATGGTAAAGACAGTTGATTATACAAAAAAGTTTCTTAACAAACATTTTTGAAGGTTCCTAAGAGTTGTTATCTTTCAGAAGTTTGCCCTGACCAAATGACGTGCGGAGACGAGAATCCAGAATCCGACACCAAAGGTTTGCCTACAATTTCCTTAATTTAATTATAAAGAAGCTATACACATTTTATGAGTCGGTTATCAAATTATTTAGTTTTTCACTCAATAAATTAACAGAAATATTTTTTAATAAACTAATTAACATTTATGGATCATGTGACTACTGGTGCTTAAATATACGAGTCAAAACATTCTTTCATTTATGTTTTGCCTTAAAGATTTAGTTCTGTCATCAATCTTCGAATACTTCTGAGCAAATTCCTTATTAGTCTTGTCATCCATGGAACAGAGCAGTAGCATATTCCGTAGCATATTCTGATACCACGTTTTTAATTTTGTTTGTAGTTTTTTTTTCATAATAAAAACAATTTTTATGTATTATTTTTAACATCGAAAAATATAGCCGAAGCTTTGTGCATATGTCTCTCTTTGTTTAAATTAAGGTTCAAATTCTTCAAAATGTGCACCAATATATTTCTACTCGCAACTTAATTATAACAGCATTACTTACTTCGTGTGGCGTATAGGATTTACTAGATAAATACCAAAAGTGTTTATTTGAAAATCCTCTCTTTTAAACAAAATTTCTGGACCAAAGGGACTAAATTTATTTTTTAAATAAAAATCACTAAACAAGCCCATCTTCATTTATTTATATCCAAGCATCTTGCTCCAACCAAAAGCGAATAATGTTTATATCTACCTACCCTGGAAAAAACCATTAGTCGCTCGTGCCTAGCTTTCCAAAAATGGGAGGATACTAAATCTTTTTGAATTTGGATTGAAATATAAAGGATAAACAGAAGAAATAAAGAAAAATATGTATTTTAAAGTAAGGACAATAACCCCTTGTTATGTCGTGCTTCCCGGGAGACCAGCAAAGAACCGCGATCAAACCGAATGCGCGATATAACGAGTGACTTGAAAAATATTATACTTTTGATGTATTTATGCTTGCAACAAAGTTTTTAAACTAAAGCACAGTATGTATTTGAAAGATAAAACTAAATTATCTATATCTATAATACTCTTATACGGCACCCAAATTTCCTTATATTTCTATCTCTGGAATGGCAACAATCGAAATGAACAAAAATACTACTAATTTCAAAATGGCCGACTGAAAACAACAAAAAAGTGATTCCTAAGTTGATTTTGATTTACTCCGTTATATAAGATTCGTTATTAGTTTTAAGAAAATAGGATATAATCAGTAAGTTTAAATTTAAAAATGCATAATATTAGGGACGTTTAATGTTTGAAAATTTAAATTATAATTTCGATTGACTGAACTACCAAACACTATTGTTAATAAAAAAGGAAAAATTCAAATCGTTTTTAAATATAGTTTCTAAGCGTTGACAGCTATCACGGTTTCCAATTTATTTACAAATGGATCTTAGTCAAAAAGCGAAATATTTTCTCAATAATAACCATTAATTTATAAGCATTAATTTGTAATTATTTTTATTTTAAAAGGATACTAAAGGCGGTTAACCTAAAGGACCGTGTCCGGATTTGGCGCCTGTCGAAAAATGTAGCCAGATCAAAATGACAACAAACCGAGCGTTTGCCAAGTCTGTGAAATGACAATAAATAATAACTTAAAATGTTGCTCAAAACTGAAAATGTCTGATGAGAGAAGATGAAAGATTTCCTTATTAAAATTGTCGTGGCATTTGCGATCGTAGATCGTAGCAATATTTTAAAATAAGAAAATCAGAACTTAACAGTTTGCTGCAAGTTCAAAACAATGTGCACAAAAAATAATTTAAGAAATGAGTTCTCTTAATAATTAATGATTAATAATATTTTAAGTATATTAATACGATTTAAGAATTCTTAACGATGAAAGAAATTGACAGGATCAACTTATAAACAAAGTAGCAAAATAAATTCTCTAATGCAAACAGAAAAAACTGAACTATTTTATAATTATTCACTTAAAATACGATCTGTGGCTATTTTTGTAGGTAATGGCTGCCATAATACCAATTTGGCGAAAAAAATGCCGGACATGTTCCTTAAGGTTAACCCTTAAGGCTAGACTAAAATATTTCAATAAACAGCGAGCGAAGCGAGCCTGGATCGCGAAGCGAGCCTGGATCGCGAAGCGATCCAAAGGGAACTGCGCAAGCAGTTCCCGGGGGTTGGCGAGCGATAGCGAGAAGGGGGCGTGCCCCCTAGTATTAAATAATATAACTATTCTAAAAAAATATAATTGACATATTATTAATTACCATAAACATAAGAGATTATTGCACAGGTAGTACTACACATATGATCTCTTTTTTGACTTGTCATTTTTGCCAATGCCAAAACCAACCATCACTAACTTTAAATTCTATTTCATGATCAGGATGCAGCTTTTTCGCCAAGTTTTTGACCTTACTTTTATGATTGTGCATGTCAAAGGAACTCCTAAAGATTGTTGTTCTTTAAACACTATCGCCTTGTCTAACTCCACATCCTCTGCCAATCGTTTTCTTAGTAATTCTTCGTCTATATTTTCTAAGTTTTGATTTGTTGTTAAGCCATCCTCTAACTGTTGACTCCCAACTCATTAGCAACCAGAATTTGGGTAGAACCCTTTTTAATTTTTTCTATTGCATTCAGATTAACTTTAACTGATAAACCTACTCTCTTGGCAAAAAAAAAAATTGCTAAACATGAAATTGAAAAAAAAAATTGGGAGACATGATACAAGGTGCGATATATCTGAATGTGTGATGTAACGGGGCACGCTATAGCAAGGATATATTGGAAGTAGCATATATTGGAAGTAGCATGGACCAGTAACTTTTTTATTTCAGCCACAAAGGTGTGTAAATTTATACTTTCTGTGAAGCTATTTTTATATTTCATACTATTTTGTTTGTTCAAATCATTATAGGCACCAGTATTTTTAACCATTAGCATTATCAGTTTAAATAGCGACAGTGTAAAATGTGTTTTTTAAAAAAAGTTGAGAGGATTCTGAGATTCTGAAATGGTTATTTTAAGTCTCTAGTGTACTACGTCAATGCTTAACATTAGAACACCCAGAAAACATTGAAAAAAATTATGGTAAATAAGCCAAAAAATCGTCATTTCAGTTGAGTTTTTTCCAGTTTTCCCCGAACTCAATGTCCAAAAAAGACGCGAGAATTTTCCATCCAAGTTCAGTTCGCAAAACCAGCTCAGGCTGGGTTATGAATGACTATTCATTCATTTTGAGCCCCATTGCAAAGGCAAGCTAAGGCTGAGTGTTCTCCTCTTTCAGTGAAGAGGGGGTACGTGCCTGCGTGTGCGGGCCCCACCACCGCATACCGGCTCCACCCGCACCTGGATGTGGACCTGGTGGACGTGTCTGCGGGGCTGAGCGCCCCCTCCCCCCGCACCACCTTCCCCCGCCTCCCCCGGCGCGGGGCGCTCGACGACTTCCTGGACGTGCGGCTCAAGACCCTGGCCACCGAGGAGAAGCCACCTCCCAACCTGGTCAAGGTGGAGGTGCGTGCACTCTCTTTCTTACATTATTTACAAATGGAACCAGGATGGCAACAGAACAGGGAAGTCAGGGAATTTTTCCATTTTGGATTACTTAAACAGCAGGTTTAGGTTGTTCTTGTGATCACTACTAACGGGCACCTGATGAAAAAAAAATTCTAGTTGGCCTGAACCGGAGCTACAAAAGTAAACGCGACTTTTCCTATCATGCAGAGGCAAAAAACTGTCAATCATTATGAGACAATGCAACTTCAGCGGTGAATGTCGTGATAATTACTAGGCAGCAAAATAAGTAAATCAAGAAGCATTATTGGACTGCATATTTTGGTCAGGTGAAGACGATCCTCTTCTAATGGGGGATTGCACTGGCCGGTAACCAATATTTGAAGACATCTTAGTGAAATCAAATCTTAATTGATCTTCAAATTTAAATTGTTTGCCCCATACATTAAAATTTATCATTTAAACTTATTGTTTATTGAAATTTAAGTTTAGTTTTCATTAATATGTACCGGGATGGGGAGAGTGATGAAAACGAGTTATGCATTATGTAGAACTCAAATTATCCGAGGCAATCGAAACCTAACTACATTCGTATAATAATAAAAAATTCGGATAATTGGAGTTAATCAGTGAAAAGGTATGTATTAGTCAAATCAACCCAGACAAATCCAAATTGTAATATGTCGTTTGACAGTTTGAGTTATAGCTTTTTGTAATAGTTTTTTCTGTTAAACGTATGTTAGAATCTTGGGTTTTACATAAGTTTATATTCGACCTATAATCTTTTTTACTCAGCCTATTTGTTAGTGTTTGTCTCTGTTGGATGTGATGCCTAGTAATTTTTTTGATTGGTTCAAAAAAATTAGTAGGTATGACATCCAACAGAGACAAACTGTACCAGATTGGCCTGGTGGAGATTTTTCTAACATTCAGATAATCAGCACCACTTCAGACAATTGGAATTCTACTGTAGCTATTAATACCCGTTTATGAACTTAGGGTTTAAAAATATCGTCAACGGAACACCCATGACACTCATTTTTAATGATGTTAGACTGTGACATTAAAAGTAGATTAGAATTGAGTCCCAAATATGGAATGCATTTAGCAGGTTCAAGAGTATGTAACTAGCTACTTCAGGATCAGTTTAAGATGAGGATAAGTGATATTTTTTTTATTTTAAATCAAATTTAGACGTAGTAAACCAGGATTCTATTTGAGTTAAGGGAACCCAACGACGCTTCAAATATCAAATTTTTATTTTAGCTTTTAGTTACTAAAATGTGTATTTATACAAAAGCGGATGTAACACACACATGAATATAGGGCTGTAATTGGCAAAGGTGTTAGTTAATTCCAACACAACTTAATTGACAGCTTTATATATCCTAATTCCAAAACAACAATTTTCAGCCTTTAGGTACACTTTTCTCTTTTTCTATTGTATTTGGAGGCTTGAAATTTTTTATGTATGTTTATTAAACAAAGTAAACCCACAAATTTTTTTATAAAAATTTCAAAAAAATAATATTAAGACCAAAAATACTTTTTTTTTTTTCATTTTTCTTTTAAAGATTAAAGTTTTAAAGATTCCTTATCAAACTTGAGGTTTATTGCGTTTAATGGACAACTTTGTAAAAAAATATTTTAAGATTTCCGCAATAGTTGTGCTGGAAAGTGTACCTAAAGGCTGAAAATCACTGTCTTTAAATAACGGCATTTGGCAAAAAAAAGTAACATTGGAATTATAACTAATATCCTTGCAAACTACAGCCCCATATGCATGTATAATATAAGTTTTTTCGTAAATACCCAGTTCAGTAAAAGTTAAGATGAAAACCTGATATTTTAAAGCATCATTGAGTTCCTGATTCCCTTAAGTTGCATTTAATGTGTTGTTACTAAGTCATTAGATTAGAGTATGAGTAAAGCAATGTAGTATTGTCTGCATAAGTTATTATTTGCTCAATGTATTTTCAAATACATTGATTTGAGCTTACATAGATTATTAATAAAAATTATAAATAATTAGATGCCCCATACGGAACCTTGCGCTTCTAACAGATTAGTAAGTCTGTTCGTGCTCAAAATGCTGTCGACTTTCAAATCCTGTTCCTATCACTTAAGTAAATATCAACCACTTTAAAAAATCGCCTCTAATTCCTGTGTTTTTCTAATTTATATATTAACCCTCCAAGCGCCCAACCCGAGTTTACTCGCGAATATTTTTGTGCGCCTAGCGCCAGACCCGAGCTAATTCGCAAATATTTTTGTTTTCTCCAATTATCACTGATAATTGGAGGGATGGGCCAGGTGTCAACTAGGATCTCTCAACCAAGTGGGGAGTAGGATATAACTTAATTTGCTCTGGTAGTAATTTATGGTTGCTGGAATTTTATTTTGTGCCAAGTATAGATTGGCGGCAAATAACCTTAAATTTTGGCAATTTATTTCATGGGTTTTATTTACGATGACAACAAGGAAAATAGATGTTTGTCAGGCTTTAAACTGTAGTTTCTAATTAAATATAGAAGTCATCTTTGTTTATGTCTTTGGTTATAAATTAGTTAATTTAAATTTTGATTCTTTTTCGAAGTTGTGATTTTTCTTACGAAAATACAAGTATTCATTTTATGAATAATTTTAGATACTTTTTTTCTGTTTGTCTGGGTCTTTGCTAACTATTTATTGGCTAGTATCCAATTACCTTGATCATAACATAATGCATGTTAATGAGATTATGCGAAGTGAAAAAAGACTTATCATTTTCTTACAACGCGTTAATTTTAACTTTTTTTTGGGCTATTATATATTTCCCTTGACGAATTAACTTTGGTGCAAAAAAAACCTTTTAAAAGAAATATTAACTGTTTTTAGTTTTACCAAATTTATATTAAAGTAAAATTGACGTGAAAGTTATGATGTAGCTTGTGTTGTACTAATCAATGGATAATTGTGATAAATTGATATCCATTACTGACGAATCTACAAGAGGGATGACGAGTCCCCTAAGATACCCTCCCCCCTGGCTGCTCGCCTGGTATATGCGGACATGTACACATGTGCATGTCCTTAGGCTGCGCTGATAAGGTTTGGGCTTAGGCGGAAAATAGAAACAGGCTTTTCAAATGGATAGTCAATACTGAGATAAAGTGTGTTAGAAATCCTGAAGTGAAATTCCCGAACCAAGAAGTGTTTTGTAATTGAAGAGCTTAGTGGAAGAACGTGCTAAGTGACAAAAAAGTGAAAATGAGCCTCAAAGTTTTTCGATTGCACTCAGGACTGTTAAAAACGGAACTTGTAAAGCGTAAAAAAAAATACTATATTTAAATTTTATGAAAAGGGGAAACTTGCTATGGTTAAAGAAGTTGGTAATATGTTCATTGACACAAAAATCTCAATTTTTTTCAAAAATGTCACTTAGCACGTTCTTCCACTAAGCTCTTCAATTATGCGTAGTCAATTCGTATTCCTATTACCTACTTTAATCTTATTTAATGCCATGTGTATTCAGATAGTCAGATAACATTCATATTTTTTCTGACATACCATAAATAATGGATGCGTAACAAGTAAATAATAGGAAAATTTAGTGTGCATTTTTAATGTTTTGGATATTTAAGTAATCAAATAACGAAATTGACAAATATTATAAAATAAAACTCAAAATTATTCATTTTACTGAGAAAAAATACATAGATAAACTATTTTTTTCTAAATCTGTGTAGTGTATTAGTGTTTAGATTTTTTACACGCTTAGCAAATTTTATTACAAAAAGAATTTCGTCATTTTAAGTACTTGTATTAAATTTTAGTTAACTATATTTTTTACGTTTGTTATTGTTTCAATAAAAATCTTTCAATATTTCTGCAAACAATAAAATATGCTAAGGTTTATTCCTCATTTTTGATGAGAATAAAAATTGTATTAATTTTTACGAAAATGTAATCGAAAAAAAAATCTTTTTTCTATTTTGTTAAATTCTTGGCTTTGAAAACAATGGTTTCTGGTTTTTATATATAGAAAAATTAGTCTTTATGTTACAAAAGTGCTAGTACATAAAATATCGTCTTTCCAATTGAAATATGTGTCGCTTTTGGGAATTCGCGTGCCATTGAGTGCTGACTAATGTTACTATTTGTAAAAATCATGTGGAACTAATCTGAAAAGTAAATTTTGTGGTGGGAACGACCCTGACATAGGTCAATGGGTTTCAAACAGGGTCAATTACAATAGTATCAGAGTATACTGAAATACAGGTACTTCGCACATAATGGGAAAGGTGAGGATACGGCACTTGGGTGTGGTTTGTTTCTATCTTAAGATTTTCAGAGAATAGTGGGGATTGTCGCATAACCCCTCTGTGGAAGGCTCCCAGATACATACTGCATGTACACTTATTTTAGACAATTGTAATTTTTGCCAAAATGTAAATATCGGTGAATTCGGGATTCGAAACATCCACTTTTCACTTTGGAACTGAATTTCATAAGAGCCGAGCGAAAAGTTAAATCATTGGATATTTTGTTGAAAAAGTGGTATACTCTAACGTTGTTAAATTCCTTCAAGATAAAGAACCTTTGGACCAGCGAATATCACGACTAAAACCAATTCAAACTTCTTAGCTTATGTGCATTTTTTAGCCCAAACATGAAATTATTTTAAATGCTTCAATTAGGCTGATTAAATATATAATATTCAAGAAATAGTTGTAATAGAGAACCGTTTTAAAAAAAGATTTTCGGATTTGTTTATTATCATTTAAAGGAGGGAAAATATTTCAAGAAGCTTAAATTTTTGCCAAAATAAGTGTATTTTTCGTAGTTTATAAAATCAGTTTATCAGTTTACAAAGTTAGGAATTAGTCTGGATTTGTAGAAAAAGTTGTGTTCTATTCTGTGTTTTCGACATTTTCGTAAAGATTTTGTGGAAGATTGTTGGAGGAACAATTGTTTCACAGTATCAGAAAAAGAAGTAATAGGGAATGTATTGTTGGATTTTAAGATTTTAATCAATCTTATCTTAACTATTTGATTACTTAACTCTTCAAATTCATTTTGGGTAACAGTGTGGATATGTAACTTGCAAATAAGGACAATGTGGAAACATCTACAGTCTCTCATACATGCATTTATGGTATATGTGTTCATGCCATACTAATTCTGTTCTGTTTCTGTTAAAGGTGCCACAGAAACACATCGCGCATTTTCCATATAGGGACAATAAGAGATGCTGTGAACAGCCAGTCAACCAACAAAAAAATAATATAATTGCAGTTCAATATTAAAACTACATAAGGCGTTTACACATAAATTTATTATCATTTTAGGGTGTTTCCACAGTCCCTTCACTTTTTCAAAAATCCAAAAAAGTACTAAACTTGTCAATTTCTACTTTAATTTAAATAAGTAACTAGCTTTTTGACTTTTGATTTACGGTCTACCTATTTCTATCATTATAAGGACTGTTAACAAACATTAGACAATTTGTTACTTAATTCCGCAAACTTTCGCCATGTTTTTAACTGTAATAAAAAGTAAAGAATTTACTTTTTCGAATACTGCAAAATCAATTTTGCGGTTTTACAAGATACTGATGGGTAAACTTTGCTAGTTTTTGGAGTACATCTATAATACTTTTTTTATATTTGTGTTATATATGTTTATTTTTAGCTCTAAAATAGTATCTCATTTCAGTTATAATTCAAATAAAAAATTTAGGGGGGGGGGGGGAGATGAAAATTTTAAAAATAAAGAGAATTACTCATAAAACTCTGAAGATCCTTACTATTAACTTATATATGAAAAACAGACATTTTTTCACATTTTTAACTTAAAATCAATAATTATTATAACATATCAGACGTCTGGAACGATGTTCTACGAACTCCCTTCGGGTCATATTGGAATCCCCAATCACCATCAATTCAATACCTACTTTTTTTATATATTTTTAATTCTTTCGAATAAAAGAAAGGTAAATAAAATTCTGACCAGTAAAGTCGCGGGTAATCGGAGGGCAGTCTAGGCGCGCTGACCACTACCCTCGGATGTACTTTGTATATTTGAATTTTCTAAGTAATTTTTTATGCTTTTGATACCAAGTGTTTCGTAATAATCGTAATCAAAACAGAAAAAATCTGTTTTCAAGATGAAGTCTGCATTTTTACAAATTTTATCTGTTTACTGAGAAAATAATTATTTTGACAAAATTATATTTATTTCAAAATTTATTCCTATAGTTTTAAAAATAGATATCATCTGTAGAAAGATAACAGAAAAATCTTATTTTTGAAAATTATTTTTTAGATGTAGAAATAACAAAATATAACCCTATTATTTTCTTAACTTATTTTAGGGAAGAATCCTCTTAGTAAATAATAATTTACATTTTGGCGCCATTGTATATTATATTCTAATAAAGTTATAACTAAATATTATTTGCTTTATATCGTGATAGGGAGAATACATGAACTCTCTCTCTGAGATTAAAAAAAATCCGCAAAGTAATGAACTGTTGAACAAATGCCCAACTGATGCCATCTCTATTTTAACATTATTTCCATTAGAATCTTTCCGTAAACAACTCTATGTTTATTTTCTTTTAAAATATTTTTAAAATTTAATTTAAGACTTAAATTTAAAGCAAAATAGTGACCAATGAGAAAGCGTTTATTTTGTGTTCAGGAAATATATATCTTGTACCAAAGTAATCTCAATATCTTTTCACCAACTTAATGTCCTGTACAAAAAAGGAACCTATGGAACCTCCTGTCGTATGGAATTTTTTTAAAAAAAATCTTAAACACATCCTTTGAAGAGGCTTATCTTTCTAAAAGAACGAGATTTAAAACAAAATAGTACCTATTGTTTTATACTCGCATTATATGTAGGTTATTATACATGCTTCATATAAAAAATATTCAAAGATTATGAGCATATAAACTTGTGGATCCTATGGCATATGGCATCAATGACGTATAATAACCCACTACTGAATAAAAGTAATCAAACCAAATTTATAAGCAAAACTCATATTTTCAAAAATATAAAAATAAATGGATAGAAAAATAGCGTGCTGCTAGAATGTAATTACTTTATCCCACACACAAATCTAAATACCTATACCTACACTTATAAAAAATCTGTTCGAAAAGAGAATATTTCTGTTATTTTGCAAGATTTTTCTTTTACTGCTACAGACTGTTAAATACAGATTTGTCTGTTTTTATTCAGAAAAATGTATCAAGGTATCAAAGTGGAAACAAATCACTTAGTAACTTCAAATAATGAAGTAAACATGTGGCCCAGAGTCGGCACGCCTGCTTGCTAGAATGGTCCAGGATTCCCCTAGGTTCGTTCTTTTATTTAGACGCGTTATCCTAAGCCGTTAACCTGGGGTCGTGTAGGGTCGAATCGGTCAAGTTTTTTACGTACCCTTCCCAGCAGTACAGAAAATATCTGTTATGCATGGATATTTTCTGTATTGCTTTGTTACAACAAAATTCTGTCAACACAGTTTTCCCCATCATACTAGATATTTTTTTGACAAATTTAAAATATCTAATATAATTTTTTTTTATCCGTGTACTATTAAAATATATTTTTTATAGAAAAGTTTTTTTTACCAAATAAAATCTTCGATACTACCACCTCAAGCAGAAGTTAAAAAATATTAGAATTGTTTTGCAGACGGAAAGTAATCGCCAAATGTGGCTTATAGAGCTTAAATTATTCGTATACGCAACATCTTATAATCTACCGATTATTGAAAGTCGCAAATCTGTTAGCAAAGCAGTTAAGTTGCAATTAACAGATCCTTAAAAAAATAAGCTAAAATATTTTTTAAAAGATGTAGAATTTGCTGATGAGTTACTTTACGGCGCATAGTGTGATGTGAAGTATATTATTTTATTTTTCATTCAAGAAATCGAAAAATTATTTTTCATAAATTACAAATACATGAATTACCTTTCATTCGACTTTTGAAATACGGAAAAAGTTTTTAAAAAATTAGCAAATCCAATGATAAAATATTAGTATTCAGTGTTCACATATTTAAAGAAAAACCATTATATAAATTATTAATATTGATAATAACAGTACTTTTTTTTCATACAAATAAAAGTATGGTAAAAAAACACTACTGTGCTATTATATAAAAGTATGTAAGAAATGTTGTACTATTATAACGCTACTGCACACTTCAAGTAGTTATTGGGAGTTGTACACGAAAATCAAATCTGTATACACACATATACAAAACATCCAAAATTGTCAATCAAGTAACCAACCACCTGCTAACCACATTTTAGCAAGATAAATGCAAAAATCTACTTTGCGTCGAAAACTAAATTTTCAAGGTAACCCGGCCCCACTGACTATAATCATCTTCTGAGGTAGAGGTTCCTTGAGGGACCTTCTTGGGCTGACTTTCGGCAGACCCTGGACAAAGACCACACAAACTTAGCCATTCATCACTGTCATCACCACCACAGGTAAAATGGGGGATGGAAGTAGCTCTAATATCGAGGGCGCTTTCTGGTCGTCTTTAAAGTTTTAGATGGACGCTAGGCAGTAATCTTTGCTAGATTGGAACGGCGCTCGCAGGGTTAAGACATTATTTACATTCTTAAATAATATCAAGCAATTATATTATCAAATTATATCAAGCAAAATAGCAACCAGTTATTTTACTCTTGTCAATGCTTTTATAAATAAATTTAGAAAAATGTAATAGTCATTTCAGTGGTTCATGCTTGAATAAAATATATATTTTTTTTGTAAAATTAGGTTTCAACAAATTTTGAAAAAGTAGGTAAGATCGTATTTACTATTGGGTGATGCTATTCATCACTATTTTTGTTTCCTGATTTAGCTTAGGGGTTGCTTCTTTCAATGACCAGGGTAATTTACAAATAGGAAAAATATATGTTTATAATATTAGTAATGAACTTCTTATTATTTGAGGCAAAAAATTTTAAATATCGGAAACTAACATTTTGAGAAACAAAAATGCGATAAAGTGTAATATGCCGGCGATAAAAAGTGGGCACTCTAATGTGCCACACCAGGAGCGCAGGCCAGTGGCTTCCTCTACTCAACAAAAATAAGTGATTTAGTCTCGTAGTTTTCAAATTAAAAGAGAATAAGAAGGTGATCATTAATATCAATTATAAAAATACTAGATATAAATGGAAAATTATTGGATATGACAAAAATATCACCAATACAAGTAAAATGTTTAGCTTTTGGTTTCATTTATATTAATATCACTTAACTGTACATATATTGATACAGTTTAATAATTTTAAGTAGTCTGCCACTAAATAAGTTTGCCACTCTGTCCAACCAGGTGAAGTCTGCTGGTGGTCCCCACAGTGTGAAGCTGCTGGTGAAGAAGGGCGCCACGGCCACTGAGATCTCGCGCGCCATTGCCTGCAAGCTGAGCCAGCGCGGGGAGCTGCTGAAGGGGGGCAAGCCCAAGGAGGGGGAGGCGCGCGCCCTGCTGCGGCTGCCGGCGCGCCGCTGCTACTCTGCGCTGTGCCGGGCGGGCGAAAAGGGCGCCTGCTACTCGCCCGCCTGCCGCCCCCAGCGCGCCTCCCAGGTCATCATCGTGCGCAAGGCCTCCGACGTGGCCAAGCTTAACCTGGGCGACAAGAAGGCGCCGCCGCTCCCTGCAGCCAACTGCAGCCTGCTCCACAACAAGGCGCCGCCCCCGCGGAGCACACGGGACAAGGCGTTCCTGGGGGTGGCGCGCCCCGGCCGCAAGCGCAAGGGGGGAAAGGGGGTGCTGCCCCCATGCAACCGCTTCTCCACGCCCTCGCGCCTCAAGAGCATCCTGGCCGTCCCCCCACACACCCTGCGCTGCCTGGCACGACGCGCCGGCCTCAGGGAGTGCGCAGGTGAGGGAGACTGTTTTACGCTCAGGGCTCAATAAGCACTCAGGAACTAATGGGGAAAAACACCTGACTCGCTGTTATGATTTTCACGCAATTTGTGCCGTAATGTTTACGTTGTGACATCTCGATGACAGGTTCATCGTCAAAAGCAGTCGCAGAGAAAGCACCGACCATGTGACTCGCTTGTTGTTTATAACATGGTCGGTGTTCTCTCCTGCTCTTTTCGTTGCGGCTTTAGAAGTTCTTTTATAACTTGATTTTTAATTTAACATGAGTTGAAGTAATTGCAAGTTTTCCTTCTCGCTCAATCTATAACATTTATTTTCTTTCTCAAATTATACAAGATTGTTATTGTTTATTTTTGTCTACAGTATATTTTTTAAAGAAGATTTATTAACAATTCTCCGTTTTAAGTCTTAACTGTTTATTTGTGAATTCTTGAACAGTTCTCTGCTCCTAACCACGCTCTGCTATTTAAGGAGCTTTTAGAGGCTATTACTCGCAACTCAATTTGCAAAAAAAATATTTTAATGGTGCTCTTCTCTGTAGTTTGTTTAATAATAGTTTAATCATCGCCATTCTAATAAATTAACTTAAGGCAACGTGTTTTGTTTCCCCCATAGGCTTCAACTATGGAGCGAAAGTGAACCCGCAAGCGTGGCCCTACGGCTCGTGCCCAAGGCCCTCGTTCCGCGTGGCGTGGCAGTTCCGCACGCAGACCCTGTGCACGCTGCACGAGGCGGCGCTGCAGCTGCGCGTGCTGTGGGCGTGCGTGCGGTGGGACGACGTGCAGGCGCGCCCCCCGCCATCCGGCACCAACACGGTCTCCACGGAGACGGAGGTGCAGACGGTAGAGCTGCTCCAGCGGCGGGACGTGGGCCCGTTCGGCCTGCGCTCCGAGTACCTGGTGCGGCGCATCACGGTGCCCATCGACGTGCCGGTCAAGCCGCGCGTCAAGAGCACGCCCCAGCGCAGCGGGCTGCGGGAGCGGCGGCGTCCGGAGTCCCCCGAGCAGCGGCTGCCTACCGTTCAAGAGAGCTGGGTGCCGGAGGAGGACCTCGACCTCTGGGAGATCCGCGAGTTCGGCGAGATGGTCGAGAAGAGGAAGCGCGAGCACCGCTCCTCCGACAAGGCGGCCGAGCAGCGCATCGCCCTCAAGAAGGACGCCGCCGGCAAGGTGAGCCCCTTCCTCAGACGCATCTTAATACTTTTGCTCCTCACTCTGAGTTGGGGAAAAACTGCATCATCCTAAAATTATTTCATGACTAAAAAAATATCGAGTTCCTTTAAAAGAAGTGTTTCTCATCATATAGCGAGATGCGCAAATACAATTTGCAACATACGTTTTACCCCAGGTAATCAAACCTTGTGGTGCAGAGCACAGTTCTAACCACTACACTACAGGGTGACCAGTTAATTGGTATTATCATCCAGAATGAGTCCAACAACTAAAGCAATTTTTTAAAACTACAGAACATAAGAAATGTGAAAAATATTTTTCAAAGTAAAAAAAAAATTAATATAAAAAATAATTCAATGAACTTTGTACAGACGACGAGACATGATGCACAAACACAACAACACAACAAGTTACCTTCCTCTAAAACAAAAATAATTTTAACTTTGTACATTTTTTCACTCTGAACGAAGCTTCTATACTGTTCTAATAACAATGCAATGTTGCGAGTTAATTAGAAAAAACTTTCTCAGTGGAAGCAATAAAGCATACAAAATCTAACGTGGAAAAATGATTTATTTAAAAGACTAACATCGTAGGAATTTTGACAGAGAACACTTTTCACAAATATCACAGAGTTTATATATGATTACATTTTCTTTTGATTTGCATATAACATTATCTTCTTTACACTCATTCTGGAGGTAGGTAAATAAATAGGTTCAGTTCGTACCTACAAATCAACAACCAAAGAGAAGTCCGAGGCTATGTGATCGACACCTTAAATAAAAATTACTCAACACACGGCCCCATCGATCATCATGAGTTTCTGTAAAGAAAATATATTTTTAAACATCAAAAATTACTTTTACAATTTTGTGAAACTTTACAAACAATGAAGGTTTAGTCAAAAAGTCTGCTTTATTATCTTTCGAGGATATGTATTTTAATTCAAAAAGATTATCATCAATTAATTTTCTAATAAATTGATACTTAATATCTATGTGTTTAGTCTTAACACTTTCATGATTGTTCCTCGAAAAATAAATCGCAGCCTGGTTGTCACAATATTGAACTGGCTTATCTACTTGATAAACATTTAATTCACAAATTATTCTATAATACCAAAGTAACTCTTTGACACTTTCTGTTAAAGAAATGAATTCAGATTCCATACTACTTAAAGCTATACATTTTTGCTTCGATGTTTTCCAGACAAAAGGTATTCCGAAAAGAGTCATTATGTAACCACTACTTGAATGTCTATTCGTGAGGTTACAACCCCAGTTTGCATCTGAATAAGAACACAGAATATTATTACTAGGTTTTGACAAATTGATCTTATATGCCTTAGTCTGAAATACATAATTTAAAATATCTACCAAAAATGTCCAGTGTTGGTAGGTATACCCATTACAGAACTGTGCCATGACATTTACGGCGAAAGAAATGTCGGGTCTAGTCCTACTTCCTAAAAATGACAAACAACCTATCAAGGAACGATATGGAAATTCACGCATAAGATCGTTTTCAATTATTTCTTCTTCCTTGATTTTTGGTGGTAGATTACATCCAATTTGAATGGTAATTTTACAAAGGTTCTAGGAATCTTTTCAAATCTAAATCCTAATTTTTCAATATAAGTTCTTTGATGAACAAAAATCGAACCATTTATAGTTTCAAAATTAACACCCAAAAGAAATTTAACTGGTCCCAGTTCTGTAATGTCAATTTTATTTTTAATTAGGTTAATAACTTCCTGTATTAAGTTTTTAGACCTACAAAATAGCACAACATCATCCACATAAACAACTAAAATAACATCTTTTGATTTATATACACAATTACACCACATTAATTTCTCAAAGTTTAAATCCCTTAAAATTTTATCCAATTCTATATTCCACTCACGACCGCTTTGGTGCAGCCCATATATTGCTTTTTGCAATAAGCAAACCTTTTGTTCAGCCCCTTTTTCTACAAACCCAATTGGCTGTTTCATGTAAACAGGTTCCTTTAAAGTCCCATATAGGTATGCTGATTTAACGTCTATTTGAAAATGACACCAGTTTAGAATAGTCTCTAACAAAATAAATAGCAATTTTACAATTGAGAAATTAACCGTTGGTGAAAAAACATCATTAAAATTTATTCCAGGCTTTTGTGCAAAACCCTGTGCAACAAGCCTTGCTTTGTACTTCTTTGGCTTATTATTTTCATCACATTTTATGTTATACACCCACTTGCTTCCTATAACATTTGCATTACTAGGTGGATCTACTAGTAACCATACCTGTCTTTCCTCCATCATCTTTATTTCTTCAGACATTGCTAAATCCCACTTTAGCCTATCAGAACTAATTTGAGTATCATTAAAAGATTTAGGCAATTCAACATTATAGCTCTCGTGTTGAAAAATGTCGATACAATCGTCCATATAATCCCAATCATTGGATGAAAGACACGCCTGGTTAGTAGATTGTCCACTTACATTTTCTACATCTTGAGGCTTAAATGAAAATTTATTAGGTTCAAATGCAAATTTATTTTTCTTACAATACTTTTCAACATCTTTTAACGATCTAAGTCTTTCTTTTGATTCTGGAGGAAAATAGTATACATCTATACGATCACTAAGATTTCTTGGATTTTCAGTTCTAACCCACTTTGACAAATCAATAGGTTTTAATACAGTTTCATTAGTTTCCTCCGAATAACCCTCACTTATCTCATCCAAACTATAGGTAGCGTAATCATGAGATCTATCTCCACCATACAATGATTTAACTCCAATTTTAGTTTCGTCGATACGAACATGTACGGTTTCAATTATTTTCCTATCTTTTGGAATATACACGCGATATCCTTTAGTTTTTAAAGCGTAGCCAACTAGTATGCCAACTTTTGCACGTGTCTGCAATTTGTTCCTTTGTACTTTAGGAATATGCACGTATGCAAGAGATCCAAAAATTCTAAAATGCTTAACCGAGGGTTTGTATCCCGTCCATATTTCGTTTGGGGTAAGACGTTCAGTTAACTTATGCTCGCATCGGTTTTTAGTATGAACGTACGCCAAAAGAGCTTCTGCCCAAAAGTTTGGTTTCAACCCGCTATCTTGCAACATCGATCTGACGCAATTCATAGCCATTCTGTTAAAGACCTCTGCCACGCCGTTTTGTTCTGGCGTGTAAACCGGCGTTCTTTCATGCTTAATTCCCAAATCTGCTAAATAGTTCTCAAACTCTGAATGACAAAAATCTAACGCACAATCCGTGCGAATGCATTTAATTTTTGATCCCGTTTCCCTTTCCGATTTTGCTAAATACTTTTTAAAGCACTCAAAAACTTCACTTTTTGATTTGACTAAGAAAACTTCGACTTTTCGAGAGTAGTCGTCAATTACAGAGAGAAAATACTTACTTCCCCCCAAAGAACTTACTGGGGCGGGTCCCCACAAATCCATAAACACCTTATTTAAGACATTATTTGATGAACGTTTATGTACATAGTCCTTTTTAAAAGATATTCTAGTAGATTTAGAAATTTTACACACTTCACAATTAACATTGGCACAATTAAGATTCTCTATTCCCTTTACACAATTATTCCTACTCATACTTTCAATTAAGGGCATGTTAATGTGACAAAATCTTCGGTGTACTAATTCCGAATTTAAAGTTACGGCTGCAAAACCTTTAGTTTTATCTGGATATCCTCTTAGAACATACAGCTTATTTACAAGAGGTGCAGTGCAAAAATATTGCTTATCTTTATCATATATAACCATTTTATTATTTCCAAATTCCCCATGATAACCAGCTAAATCAATATTGGCTCCTCCAATTAAATTTTTCCTCATGTTAGGAGCATACATCACGTTTTTCAACCTTATAACTACATTACCTCTTACGTCTTTAATTATGAACTTTACATCACCAACTCCAAGCACTTTGGACGTATTGCCTCTGTCCCCAACCAGCACATTTTGAGGAGTCACTCTCTTGAGATTCACGAACCAGTCTTGGTGACTGCAGAAATGGGATGTTGCTGCTGTATCCACAAGGAATTCTCTAAGGTTTTTGGTTGTAGTTGCTGCCATGGCGATTGGGTTGTCATTCGACGATGAAACTTCACTACACCAAGCATCTTCCTTTTGTTGATTCTTTTTCTTGAAGCACCTTTCTTCGGTGTGTCCAGCCTTGGAACAGTATGTACAGCTTACTTTTGACGGCCCCATTCTTGACACTTCTTTTCCGGCATCGTTCCCCTGTTGTCTTCTTGGTTGGTCCAGACCGGTTCCACTGCTTTCCTTCTTTTTCACTTGCCCCTTCTTTCTTCGAGACTTTGTTGAGTAGGCATCTCCTATCGGCACCTCTTCCAGACCAGCATCTTTCTTCTTCAAGTCTATCCTTCCGGACTCCGTAATGAGCTGTCCCGATATTTCCTTCACGGTGAACTCTTTATCTTCGATACAAGAACTGTACGATGTTGTCGTAGTCAGGCGGAAGTCTTCTTATTAGTTGGAAACACATCAGTAAATCAGGAATGGTAAATCCAGCTTCTTTGACTTGTAACTGCTTCTCTGTCACTCGTTTCACAAAGATTCCAATGGTTTCACTATTCGGGTCGAAGCGAAGGTCAAAAAAGTCATCAATAAGTCCCGCCAAACGAGCACGTGAAGTTGGTTCGAAGTTGGTCTTCAATATGTCCCATGCCTCTTTCGCATCTTCAGTATCAACCAACAGAGTCTGGTACTTTCTCTCTACTCCTTGAACTATTGTAGCATATGCTCGCTGTTGTCTCCAGGAATAATCTCGCTTGTCTCGCTCGGGTGCTGTTTCAGGATAAGGTACGGCTTTTCCGGTGACGAATTCCCACAGGTTTCTGTCCATCAAAATTAACTTCATATCTTGCTTCCAAGACGAATAGTTGAAGTCTCCCAGTTTAGGAAAAGTTACCGCATCTACGCTTCCAGACATACTAACCACGTTCTAGACTTATTTAAAATAATTTAGCTTTATAAATTTAATTTCGGGTTGGGATAGACTGGCCCATAACCCTTGTTGCGAGTTAATTAGAAAAAACTTTCTCAGTGGAAGCAATAAAGCATACAAAATCTAACGTGGAAAAATGATTTATTTAAAAGACTAACATCGTAGGAATTTTGACAGAGAACACTTTTCACAAATATCACAGAGTTTATATATGATTACATTTTCTTTTGATTTGCATATAACATTATCTTCTTTACACTCATTCTGGAGGTAGGTAAATAAATAGGTTCAGTTCGTACCTACAAATCAACAACCAAAGAGAAGTCCGAGGCTATGTGATCGACACCTTAAATAAAAATTACTCAACATGCAACATACTCGCTGACTTCACTTAACAAACAGAAAGTAGGGGAAAACCCCAAGTAGCATATATGCTACTTTATGAGAATAAGGGTTAAGAGATTAAAGAATTTTTTTATATTTGTAACAACTTACACTAATGTCATTAAATATATATATATTTTGCTAATTTTAATTTCAATTTTGATTGAAAAATTAATAAGTTTTGTTCAACTTTTTTTTATAATATCATTACCATCAAAAGATTTTAATAGTGTTCCATTACATACCAAAGTGTTAAGAAATTTTCAGTTCAGCTCTAATGTGGTTTCAACATACTGAGGTTCTTATAGGTTCTGAACAAAAAAAAATAAGTTCTTGACTAACTGGAAAGTGACACTTTATCAAATTATTTTGCTGTAATTATGCATTTTTTCCTGGTGCTAAAAGTTTAATATTTTTATTTTCAAATGTAATTATTTTCTATGTTGGATGAGTGATGGCACAGTAAAAGACACAAAAATATGAGTGAATTGTTTTATGCTATTAGAAAAAATGGAATATTCCAAATGTATTAATCTACATGATTATGATTTGCAGATTTCTTTGGTTTCTCCCGCCACCCCTACAACAAGCTCAACAGTCAAAACTTACCCTGGAGTCCGTAGGATTTTCACAAGTCGCTCACCAAAATTAGAAGGTGAGTTGCTTTGGTTCTTGTTGATTTCAAACAGCAATTTTACATTTTATTTTGCAAGATGTAAACAAAAAATATTCAATTTTTTTAAAAACGTTAAAATGAAAAAGTTTGAACTAGAACCAAAAATAAGGAAATTTGCCACTCAAAAATGAGCTTGTTGCTTAATTTTATCGAATAAACAAAATAAGGTAAAGGAAGACCAAAGTCCGGAATAATTTATGTGATGTGAAACACAAATTTAAGATGCATAAGTCAATGTTTTTGGGTCATTCCATGTCAAATCAACCAATTAAATAACAATTTTGGACCTTGACCTCTTGGATTTCAATAATTTTTGGTATATAGTTTGTATCAAAGAGTTCTATAGTAGGGTAGAGGAACGACTCGTACTGAGCTGCCATCGGCAGCCATGGATCACTATGGAGCCCGAATAGAGTGGCAAAAGTGCTAGTTAATTTATAATTTTGATACTGAGAAAGGAAATACATCCAGGGGAAAGGGGAGAACCGGCACCTATTACAGTGCTCGGACTGCTAGCGTTATGGCCCGCGATCCAAACCACTCGGCCATCGGGCCCCACATGCCACCCTATATTGTCTCCGTGTTGGTCCATGATGCGGTTGGTAGGTTCAGTCTCTACCCTACTATAGAACTCTTTGGTTTGTATTAATGGAGTATATAAAAAATCCAAAATTTTAAAATTTTTGACTCCACCAATTTTTTTAAACAGAATTTTCAAAATCGTAAAAAGCGCCAAATTTACAGTGACTACAATATACGAATTTGTCAATATTTCACAAACTAATCATTCTAGAAAGTTATCTTGTATGTCTTTTGAAAGCTGTTTTTAAGGGCTTTAATATGATATGCAACATGAACATATTCATATCATTGATAACTTTTCACAAAAAAAAAAACTTTTTTAAAATTTCAAAATCGGAATTTTTAATTTTTTTTAAAAAACATATACGTTATTCCTGTATTATTTGATAATATGGGTACCAAATTTCAAAATGGTATTCCTATGGGATCATATCAAAATAAATTCCATTGTACTGTAAAGTACAACATCCATCACTTAGTCAATAAACATTAAACTAATTTTAAAAAATTGAATTAAAATTTTAAATGGTAAAAAAAATCAATAAAATTAAAATATTTGTTCAAAATATTATTTTAAGAGTAACAATGTGTTTTAATTTTTTTAAATTCTAGATTTAAATTTTTGTTTTGCTGTTAAAAACAGAAATATTATACCATAAAAAATGCTCTGATAAAATCAAAACTTATTGTAGTGCATCTTTTGTATTATAAATCCAATCTTTTTTTTTAACATTGATTTAGCTGCTACCATTTAATAATGTAATTTGAGCAATAAAAGTATATTTCATATACTTTTATAAAGTTTGTTTTGTGTGCAATATGCATTTTAACTAGCCAATTCAAGTAGCTTTGTGATAGCAACAAAACTTAGACTAGTTTTTACACATTGTAAGGTTTAACCATTGAAAGTATCCAAAGCACCCAAAACCACAAACTATTTACTACTTGAGGTGAGGCTTGAGTGAAAAAGTTTCGGTAGTACGCATAGAAAAAGAGTTTGATGTAAGTTGCCAGAAAAAGTAAAAAATTAGTGGAAGAAAAGGGTATATTATCTACTCCTGATCCCAAGGATGGACATTCATTGTCCGAAAAAACAGCCTTGTTAGTTGGAGTTTTATTCTAATGATGATGTAAGCAGACAAATGCCTGGCAAAAAGGATTATTTTTCTATGGGCAAAGATAGTGAAGGCAAGCAGTTTTTTCCCCCAAGTTTCCATTACACATTGTAATACCTAGGTTTAATGTTTATTGACTATGGTGATGAATGTTGTACTTAACAGAACAATGGAATTTATTTTAATATGATCCCATAGGAATACCATCTTGAAATTTGGTACACATGTTCACAAATTATGTAGGAATAACATATTTGTTTCAAAAAAATTAAAAATTCCAATTTTGAAATTTAAAAATTTAATAAATAAATTGTTTTGTGAAAATTTAACAATGTTATATATATATATTCATGTTAATATCATATTAAAGCCCTTAACAACTGCTTTAAAATGACACATATGAGAACTTTCTAGCATGATTAGTTTGTCCCTTATCAACAAATTTGTGCATGGCAGTCAAGGCAAATTTTGCAGTTTTTACAATTTTCTAAATTCTGTTTAAAAAATACGGACAAAAAATTTAAAATTTTGGATATTTCATATACTCCATTAGTACAAACCAAAAATGATTGAAATCCAAGAGACCATTGGTTGATTTCCCTTTTATTGAAAGCGGTATGTACAAAGGCGTTGAAATGTTCACTTTCTTTTAAATGTGTTTTAATGTTATTCAGGTTTTAGAATTTGACACCATAAATATTTTTATTTTAATTTCTTTCTATTGCATTTTAGAAAAAGTCAGTAAAAACATTTTTTTAAAAATATATTTTTATAAAACACGCTGAACACTTTAAGTAACACTCGACAGCCACATTCTTGGAGAACATATTTACAAAAATGTACTTAAAAAAATGTTTTCTATTTTTAATAATTTTTTTTATGTACTCGAGTAAAGTGATAGTATGGCTAGGCCTTGGCATTTATTCAAGGTCTAATGATATTTTGATGCTGAATTTAACTTAAATCGAAACTTTTAAGGAGGATATTTAAAAAAAAAATCTCAAATGTTTAAATTTTTATATATATAGTGCATATGAATTCCTAACATGTATACGGTTAAATGTGCCTCCCTTCTCAAGTGTGTGTTTTTTCAGTGAAGTGTGTCTCAGCAGGGGGTGCGAAGGGGGCGGCCATCCTGCCCAAGAGCCCCCTGGTGGTGCGCGCCCCCAATTCCACGGCCACTCCAAGGCCCACCGTCCTCACGGCAAGTACTCCTCTCCTGTCTGCTGTGGGCACTGCAGTAATCGCCAAAGATGTGTTTCAGAGATATTTGATGAAACGCGTTTTTGATTTCCCACAAACTCCAGTAAAACATTGAAATTCGAAGTTAGGTGATTCTGAACCGTAAATTAGAACTGTTTTATGGGTAGTCGGTTTTATTTTAATTTTTGCAGGCACACATAGAGAAAAAACATATACTGCAGTTTGCCTGCCCTTTTCGCCCTGCCATGGCATGACTTTCGGCAGGTAGACTGCAGTATTCGCCAAAAATGCTTCGGCTATGTTTGATCAAGTTCGTTTTTGCTTTTTTTTTTCACGAACTCTAGTAAATAATTAAAATTTGAAGCTAAGGTAATTCTATACTTTGATTTAGGTATGTTTTGGGTAGTTGGTTTTAGTTTGATTTTTGGACATACATATTGAGTAAAAGCGTATACGGCTGCCAATTTGACTTCCTCTTTCTTATACTAACTAGCAACAGTTTGTAAATATACTATAGATAAAATAAAAAAAATAATAAAAGGGGTACAGAATATACACATTTATAAAATACTAAAGGGTAATATTACCTGACTTTCAGACGAATTAGTATAACAATGACGAATCAGTAGAAGATCCCACAAATAGAACTAATTAGTCATTCGAACAAATCCATTCATTGTAAAATGAGGCAAAAAATCGTTTGCCCATTTAAAACTTTAAAAATGTGGACGAACCTATTTATTACTACCAAAAAAAGAAATCAGTAATTTTTAAAAAGTAAAGCTATAAAATTATTTTTTTGGAAACTTTAAAAATATATATTATTATTCAATTTATATTATTAAATCTATAACAAATAATTATTAACACGAGATTCATTAGAGCAATTCATTTTGCTATAAAAAAGGGGGGGGGGGGAAATCGTCTGCGTTTTAGAACCTAAGGGTGTGTAACACTACACGACTTTCAATTACCGCTCAAAAAAATCAATGCACACTTATTTGTTTTTAACTTTTCTCGACAGCTGGATTTTGAGGGTTCCAGTAAATCAACTAAAAGCCCTACTGGAAAAACAAACATCCCTGTAGTTCGCCTTTCACTAAATGGGGGGGGTGTCACTAAAGAAGACACCAGACAACCTTTTTTTCTATAAACCGAAACTCAAAATATATAATAAGTTGAGATACAACTTGGATATTCTAAACAGCAGATGCATTGTAAATGATGATGGTGGGTAAGTACTTTAAAATCACAAACGATGAATTTTTTTTTCTTATGGAAAATGAAAATACTTTGAACCTGTGCCGTTTGGTCTGAATTAAAACTGAAAAAGAGAACAGAAAGAAACAACCGCCAATCTAATCTCTATAAAAGAATGGATTGTTCTTTATCCCTAAAATTTTTTAGGACAGTTCGGAGAGCCACGATAAATATTATCATGTAAAGATTTTGCCAATTTTAAGTCCAGAAAAAAATTACTGGAATTTTGCGCCATTTTATGGCAAATTTTGCGTTTATTTTTTTACGGAGAAAAATTACGTGATATTTAACGAGACCCCCCCCCCCCTTTCCCATCACCCCACGTGACATTTGGTGATATTCGACTCGACCCCCTCCCCCCCTAAACAAGTCACGTAATTTATAGACGCACCCCTAAGGTAATTTCAATAACTTGAAACCAAAAAAGTTCTATCGCAGATACCCATTATGCACTCAAAATTTCCTCTAAAATCTTTTTTTGACGTCCTACAGGTACTAGGAGTTCTTGTACCAAATTTGAAGCACGTATCTCTTTTGGTTTTCCAGCAATACCTTTAAAACCAAACAAAGTTCTATGGCACCTACCTATTGCGCATGCGCAATTTTATCGAAAACGTTATTATGACGTTCGACAAATACTAGGAGTTCGTGTACCAAATTTGAAGCCTGTTTCTCTTTTCATTTTCCAAAAATACCTTTAAAACCAAAAAAGTTCTATGGCACCTACCTATTGCGCATGCGCAATTTTATCGAAAATGTTACTATGACATCCAACAGGGTGCTAGGAGCTCGTGTACCAAATTTGAAGCCTGTTTCTCTTTTCATTTTCCAAAAATACCTTTAAAACCAAAAAAGTTCTATGGCACCTACCTATTGCGCATGCGCAATTTTATCGAAAATGTTACTATGACATCCAACAGGTGCTAGGAGCTCGTGTACCAAATTTGAAGCATGTATCTTTTTTCAGTTTTTAGTTATTCCTTTAAAACAGGCCAGGTGAAATTATACTGCAGTTTGCCTGCCGAATCTTGATTTTTTTTCCTTTTACTGCAATTTGCCATTGCTGAAAAATGGTGAATTTGTAAGGAAAATCGTCAAAAAAAGGTCGGCATATGAAAATATAAGTTAAGTAGATGCCAAAAGTGCAAAAAATGTCAATTTTGAAGTTACTGCAGTTTGCCACGGCAGCTGTGCTCTTTGTTATCAGATTGGCTGTTAGTTTTAAATGCTGTTATTAAAAAATGCTGTTTGCTATTTTTAGTTTTAATATTTCAGAAATGATTGAACCCAAATAAAGTTTTCTTTAGAAAATATGTAGATGTCATTAAAATGTCTACAGAACTTTATACTTAAAAACTGTTTGTCCAAAATTGTATTTTGTAAACATGGATATTTTCTTCACCGATTGAACCAATCCAATTTTTATGCCATGTAATTTGTTTATAATTTGCATTTGTCGACACTTTTTACAACACATATTTTCATGCATGAATGACATCTCCTTTTGCTAATAGAAGGTACACAGAATAGGACCAAAGTAAAAATGCAAAAAATTGCATGAAATATATTTAAAATAGTTTTTGTTTAAATGTTCAAAAAGTTTTGTTTGCTGTGAAAGATAAATATTTTACTAAGCCTATTAACCACAAGAATAGATCGTTATGTTTTTAAGTATTTATATCTCTTAAAAATAATTTAGATAAAAGTAAATTCTTTTACAAAAACGCTAATATTTCGATAAATACTTTCTTAAAAGGAATAACCTTTTTACTTTTTTCCCATTCTATGTACTGCAGGATGCAACCAATACATTATTCATGCACAAAAATATTGTTGTATTGTGTGTTACAAGTTGTCAAAAACAACCAAAAAATATGATTTAACCACAATCTCTTTGTTAAATCTTTTTTTTTTTTTTTTTTGTAATTTAGGATTTGTGCGTTACTTTATTTGGCAGGGTTATTATAATTAGGGACTTCGGCAGACGAAAGTAGCAGGCCATGAAATCATAGTAATTTAAGGAAATATGGTGCCTTAAAAAAGGGGTCGGCTTTTGCACTGCACAAATTTTCCACCATTCTCGGTCTAAATCAATAAAAACTAAAATTAAATTTCAATTAAAAACAATTTTAAATTTTTATAATAAAGATGAAATATTTAATTAAAATTTGAAGATTAATTAAGATTTGATTACACTAAGATCTCTTCAAATATTGTCTAACCCAACTGCCAGTGCAATCTAACAATGCTTCCTGGTTCACTTATTTTACTGCTTAGTAATTTTCGGGAAATTTACCGGTGACGTCGCAGGGCATGTAATGATTAATACTTCTCTGGTTCTGCATTATCTGAAAAGTTTTGTTATTTTTGTAGCTCGGGCTCAGGTCAAGTTAAAAGGTCAGAAAATTTCTCCTAATGCTCAAGAAAAGCGTGAATGTTTAAAAAAAATTCTTTGTGTAGAAGCTTATTCTAGACATTTTTTCTACTTCGGCCTAATGCTGGGGTTTCGGATTTTATGCAGGTTTTAGTTTTAACATCAAAAAGAAAAATGTTTTATCTATTCAGTTTTTATCATTTTAGTAATTTCTATTCCTTAATTTTTTTTTTAATAAGCGTATGACCCATGTGAAAATTTTAAAAAAAATGCGCCATACATGGAAAAATTTTTTAATTTTAAAATGTGGATCGGTACCTGTATGCAGTTTTTCGATGTTTCATTGTGTCCTGTGTGTTTTTAAATCCTATATATTCTTAATTTGTCACTTTGACCCCTGCCCCTTTGAACCTCGTAATTGAAATTGTAAGGTTTTCAAAATCTCAATGTTGGTAACTATGCATTAATTAATTAATGTTAATGAAAATTTAGGTTTACTTTTTTAAATGAAAAGAACCCTGTGTGTCTCTTTCTAAAAAAATACTATGAACCATCAAATAATCTCAGTGACTCAATGATTTGTATTATGATATCAATCCAAAATTAATGATATCCGAGAAGTTCCAATTTCGATTCTATTTTGAATTTCCGGATTAATTCAACCCCCTTCGGGCATTACTGATGGCAGCCAATGCTGATTGTTAAAAAATTAATTCGACCCATGGGCAATTTTTTTCCCCTTCAGCCAATTGGGAAATTAATCACCCTTAAGTTATCTCATATGAAGCAACCATAGAATGTTATATGAAATCGACCCTCTAGTATTTTTTATTTATTTAAGGATTTGTGCGCCTTTTTATGTTATAAACATAGTATGAAAAGGGTACAGAGAGACACATGAAAATCGATGCCATGCTTGTGCCCAAATTTCCATGTTTAATTCATTAGTGTTTCAAAAAATGGGATGAAGGCTAAATGACGGTCTTTCTTTCAGCTTGGTGGTGCGGTGGTGCGTCCGGCGGCCCCCACTCCCCCCATCCGCACCCAGATCCAGCTCATCCAGGGGCCCAACGGACAGCTGCAGGTGCGAGGGCTGCTGCCAGGTGAGCACACATCTCTTTGGGACCGGCCTAGTACTTCAAAATTTAAATTTCTGTGAATTAACAATATATTTAGAACTAATGCATATCTTAAATAGGATATATAAGCTATGTAAAATTATAATTTAGAGCAACCTACCTGTAACAGGGCTTAAGTTATTAACTGTCATTTTACGTGACGGAATTGACTAAAAGTATTCATAAACATATATTAAATTAAAAGTGTGTAAAGTAATAAATTTTTTTTTATTATTATTTAGAATACCCATAAGATATCAAATATTACATTATATACATTTATTCACATGTGAAAGGTTTTCCAAACACTTATCGAGGTCGATTTCCAACCAGTTGAAATGCGGCTGAATTTAGAGAGCCAACAAATATTTTTTGTCCACGAGGCATCGATATTCTTTTTCGATAAATGTGAATACATGTCCTTTAACGTCCCTGCTTTCTTCAATCATAATTTGAAAACTTGGAATACATTTTTAAACTTAATTTAGAAAATTACAATTTTTATTTTATGAAAAGTTATCATTTTTATGGAATTGCCCTACAGTGAAGTGCAGAAAGTCTGCGGACATCAAATTCGCCAACGTCCAAAATCCACACTGGTTTTGCAGTTGTAAACATTGACATGGATTAGGTTGGTTCTGAAACTGAGATTTCCTGGTAAAAAGAAGCACTAAAATATTATTTTTAATTTTGTTTTATATCTGAGCGGAGTTCTTGTTAAAGTGCTTATTTTTTGTTTTATAGTAGATACCATTTGGAGTGAGTCTTACGATTTTAGAATATTCTGGGAGTTGTAAGGGGGGGGGGATTTTTAAAATTTAGGGTTGTCAGAAATTCACTTGTACTCTTTGAATTGCTGAAGTTTTGCTATCCTAAAATCAGCAGAATTTCCCACTTTCAGAATCGACGGAATTTCTCGATTTCAGAATCGACGGAATTTCTCGATTTCAGAATCGACGGAATTTCTCGATTTCAGAATCGGCAGGAGATTCTTGATTTTTGTATCACAGAAGTTTAACTATCTTATTATCACGAGGGGGTATCCTCGCTAGAGAATTTTCTTAAATTTCTCAGACTGTTTTTTTTTTTGTTGAAGAATCAAGAATGACCTTGTTGGTGAAATTTTTGATCGTGACTTGGTTAGTTAACAGAGTTCTGGATAAAATAGGGATGGATCATCGAGGTTCTACTGGATGTGTCTATTTGATTTGATATTAGTCTATTAGTTTTGCACACATGTGTCAGGTTTTTTTGTGAGTAGATGCCACAAAAAGGGGTTTTAAAAACCAGTTCTAGAAAGTTTGTTCCAATTGTGTGCACGTAGACCCATGTACGTTTTTTATTTTCCAGGCCAACAACTGATCCGACTCTCCGACGGTCGGCTGCAGCTTCTGACTCTGCCCACCGTGACGCAGGCGGCGGCCCCTCTGCCGGAGCCCCCTGCCGCCGCCCCCCCGCTGCCGGTGTTGAGGCCGGCCGCCGCCCCCCCGCTGGCCCCTGCTGCCCCCCCACCCGCCACCATACAGCTGCTCGGAGGAGGACAACAGATCAAGGTGCCATTCATTTGTTAAGCGTTTCCATCCCTTAAGTGGGATTTCATGTGAGGTCCACACATGGGCCTCGCCCAATTGAATGTTGCTCTTCGTTGTTTTATAAAACCTCAAAATTGAAAGAAATGAACCAAATCTTTATTTAAAACACTGTTATAAAAAAATCGCAAGGCTATAAAAAAGCATGCACTTCTAATGATGCTTTTCGTTGTATGTTTGACAGTTTTGATATGTCACTCACTTTTGGTATGTTTAGGGCTGAAATAAAGACTCGTTACTGCTACTTTAATTTAGTATAGCACTTTAAGTTTGGATATTCCCTTTTTTTATAACAGGAATCATTTTAAACTGCACAATTATGGTTTCTCTTTGTCTGAAGTAATTAAAAATTAAAACACATATAAAGGATTTATATATGTTTAAAATTCTAACTCAATGCCATATCACACTTTCAGTTTGTCTACCTTTTAGAAGAATGCCAACACTTGAAGCCAAATGCTACAAAAGTATATGCTTCTAATTATATATACACTGTGTGTTTCCCTCTGGGAAAAGTATTGAAATCCTTTCTGTCGATTTCCTAGTCTGCACATATAAAACTAATTTTTAAATACTTTTGGTTTACAATAGTACAGGGTGGTGGTAGTAAAAGTGGCCCCAACGTGGAGATAAGAATATGACAGAAATGGTGCCAAGTCAAAAACCAATACAAAAACAGGTTTGCTAACTGAAGCTATTGATCGCTTCAATATTAAGCCCAGACAAACGCTTGGCGACTTATTTGCCGGCAACTACAGTATGGTTTGAGAAGCTAGTTGAAATGAAATATAAACAAGGTTTGTAGAGCTGATCAAAAAGAGTTCCCACTAGTGATTATTTCGGTCGTTATTTATCCTAGAGAATCGGACCTTTTTGGTTTTGTTAATACAAAACATTCTAAATTGATTGCAAGACCCAAAATCTGGTGTTCAGACCCGTTTCGGAATGTTTTTGGACTTGTTGACAGCATATCCTGGCTGACGCCATTTCGTAACTGATTGTTGCAGAGTACTCTTTTTTGACTTTTACACCTTTAAATTCTTTAGCAAACAACTGGCCACATTTTTTCCACGAATTCATTTTAATAAAATTTTCTACAATAGTCCATGAGTAGCTCTAATGTGATGCTAATCCAACTAATGCCAAAACCGGTTTGTCAAGTGAAACTATTGCACGCTTGAACAATCTTTTATTTCCACTTGAAAGCTTTCAAGCGGCTTCGAGAGTTTTTCTCGACAAGCATTTCAACGTATTCCTATCTCTAGACCGGGGCCACTTTTATTTGCCCAACCCTGTATAACAAGGTAAGAACAGGTTGTCCAGCTGTTAGAAAAATCAGGAATTATGCGGGAAATTTTTGAAAATTCCAGTATGCACCTGGAATTTTTGTTGCTTTCCGAATTCCAGAATATAGATAAGCTTTTTGTATAGATTATTTTAGGATTTAGCAACAGGTTGATTAAAAAAAAAAAAATCCTTTTGCATATTAGAAGACGCCTCATTTCGAAAGTGTGTGTTTTTTCAACTTTATTTTAGAGTACTTGCTTTCGTTCAACTTGTAAATAGAACATTTAATCTTACTGAATTTATTCTACTCAACTATTTGTGACTCATCTCTGACTATTGTGTGTCCTGGCATTTTCAACCCCACTGAGAAGTGTGTTTCAGTTCCAGCCCCCCACCCCCAGCAAGGTGATCCAGATCCGGCCCATCGCCCCACAACAGCAGCAGCAGCCCCCAACAGGCAAGTGATGCACTTCAGGGATCTTTCTGTTAGAAATATGGGTTCAGATTTTCCAGCAATTAAGCAGATTTTCACTTTTTCCAAATGTTTACGTGTTTCTGGGTATTTTTTTTCTAAACTGATTTCTTATTTTAATTGTTTTGACTTAAAAATTTAAAATAGAATTATTTAGCCTTTTTGGATTTTTGCAGTGGCATGATTTCCGGATCGCTGTAGATTCCCCGATGGTTAGATTACCAGAGTTTTACAACTATAGATACCTAAGAAATTTTACAGCTTTAAGATTGCTTTAATTTTGTGATGCAAATGCCTCATCTTCTGCATGATAAAATGAGTTAAATCGGCAAGAAAAGGTTCTAAGAATTCTTTTTGTAAAAGTCAAACATTTTGTAGTTATAAATCATCAGGAACCTTGTTTTTAAACTTTTTATATCAATATTTTCCTCTGTATAATATGAAGAGTTTAATGATTTTAGCATATTTCCTCTTCGATTTTTTCCGTAGAAACATGTCACCTTTTTTTTTGTATACACAACACACCATGAATAATTTATTGCAAATTTGAATTTTTGTACTCAAAATTGACCTAATAAAAGTGTTTTTCATCTATTGTACAAAGCGAGTGCCTGGGGAAAATGAGTTTGTCAGGTTATTTAAAATTATCTTGATTGTTAGTTTTGTTCAATATTTCCCTCAATTTAATTACAATTCTATGCTCTTTCAGTTTTTTTAATAAAAACCTCATGCCTGATTTTTACACATTAGAAAAGTTGTGAATTACGCTTGAAAATCTCTGACATCTCTTACTGAAAGTCAACTTATTTTTTGTGAACAGTTTTCAATGCTTGTTTTATTGTGATGAGTTACGTAAAGACAATGATAAAGGATATTGAATATGTTTTCATTAGTATTACAGTACTTAAGTTTATGTCCCTGAAGTTTTGGAAGCATGGTATATCTGTATATAGACTAAAATAAATTTCCTGTTTTTGTGGGCTATCAATAAAATTTCAATTTCATAAGAAAATAAAAATGAAAACTAACTGAAATATGGAAAAAATTATCACCACCAACTTTCGATAGATCATTGGCATTATAATGCATTTATGGAAAACTGGAGGTAGTTTCACTGGAATAGTTTTCACTTTTATATATTGTAAACGGCTCTCTAAAGTGTGTGTGGTGTTGCAGTGTGTGCCGAGAAGCCCAAGGTGCTGGTAAGCGGCAAGGATGGGACTGCCCAACAGTTTGTGTTGACCAATGCCATCAAGCAGCAGAGTGAGTCTTTCAGCTGTCTTTTTTCAAGAAAACTTTCTACAAAGTATCGCAAAATTTAAATTTTTGAATCAAAAATGATGCAAACAAACCGGTATGAATGGCTGTCCTAGGCTTAACCATGTTAGCACACCTAAAATCTGGAACTATTCAATGTGTGGGCCTCTTTTCAATTGTTTAGAAATTTTAGTTAATGAAAAGAAATCTGGAATGCTATTTGACCTTGCATGCTAAGAGATTAAAATGAAATATAGAATTTTCAAAATATGTTTGGTGTTATCACCTTGCATTTTGTTAGTTTTCGTGGACATTTTATGGCTTCCCAACATGTTTAGTAACAATCAAGTGTGATAAAGATAATGCATCATTTCAAATTTATCAATCCTTGATTCAAGGAAAGTCATTTTAAACATAAAATTTATTTTAAATTGTATTACATAAGTTAAATTCAAGCATTTTGTGAAATCTAAAATATTTTAAATGTGTTTTTATGTTGAAATGATTGCCACGTTTGTACATCATGGATAAATAATGTTCCTTCCCACTGACATGTTTCAGTTGTGCGCCAGGCCCTGATGAACCAGCACGCGTCGCCGGAGATCCAGCAGAAGCTGCTGGCCATGCAGCGGCACCAGCAGCAGCGTCCCCCCCTTGCCCCTCCCACCCTCACCCCAGAGCAGAAGGAGGACAGCCAGAGGTAGGTTTATTTATTGACAGGATTTCAACTTAATCTTTGCTTATGACCTGTGGTTTGCCCTTAAAATGTGGGGTGCCCTTGTGTAGCTCTAGTGTGACCATAATTTAACCTAACCTCCCATAATTATTGCTTAATGTTGACAATCGTTTTAGCAATATACTATCAATAAAAAGAATTCAGAAAAATTTATTTTAGTAGATTCATAAACGCCACCAGGAAAAAAAAAACATTAATTTTAAAGTTTTTGGGGACAGCACACAGGTATTCACGCTTATGGCAATATCTTTAATAAAAAGCGCTCTATCTTATGAAAAAGTAAAATAAGTGAGTTTTTCACTATTTCATTATTATTTTCTGAGTTTAAAAATGAAAATCTCATTTAACACATTCATTTTCTAGTAAACTAATAAATTTAAGTTCATTTAGCAAAAAATATTGTACTAAAATAAGTATAAAGAATTAAAGTAAATCGACCTCTTAACTTCTCGGTTTCCCATAATTTTAGTTTCCACACTGCGTAAAAAGTGGAAGGTATTATAATCGTTCAGTCCGTTCGTCGCCCACTTTACCAGAATGAACCGCAAGTCTCACAAACAAGTGGGATACGTCATTTTGAAGAAAAAAATTAAGTTAGGCCTTACATCCTAATTTTTCCTTAAAAAATTTTGATTAGAAGTTTATTTAAATTTAAATAAGTAAAAAATGAATTCTCATTGAAAAATAAACTAAACTCTAAACTCCTCGGCGCAGCAGCCCATTAGTGGCCCAAGGTCTGCCGTGCCCATTTCAGCTTTCGTGATCTAGGGCTCTGGGCATATGTCCTGGTTAGGTGGTCAGCCTAACGCGGAACACCCAGTGTTTAGTTCCCAAGCATGCTTGGTACCCATTTTAACGACCCACTTAAAGGATGAAAGGATGGGTCAACCTCGCCCGATCCGGGATTCGATCACCGGACCTGTTGCGTGGCAATGCGCACTGATCCACCGGGCCAAATTCTCATTGAAATACCATGCAAATTCCATGTTTATTGAATATTTTCACTGTTGCCATTTTGTCGTACTTACAAGAAACTTTAAAAATAAAATGACTCTTGAAAAAAATATTTATTTATGTATAGAATTCAGTTTGAATTGATGTCATCATATCACAATAGTTCTTTTGACGGTTCATTATATATGTATGGAGAAAGATGCATAGAGAACTTTGCATATAAAATATGCTAACTTTCGCTTTTATTTTTAAAGCATCAATTTTACTAATTATTTATTCTTCGAACTGTAAATTACCTTAATAAATGATAAATAATACAGTAAAACAACAGACCACCTCTAATAAGCGACCACCTTCGCAAATGGGGAATTTCAAGGCACCGATTTTCCCCTATACGGTTAGTGTTAAAAATTCCTCTCGAACGGACCAGACCATACCTCTCGAACAGACCAGAACGGGTCATACCTCCGGCTACGACCAGATTCCAGGCCTCATCCGGTGGTCACTTTTCCAAAAAGTAAATCTTGTTATCCCGCCGCTACTGTACATTGTTTGCCCCTTTCGTCCTTTGAATTACGTTCATCCATATTAGCGCGCGGAAGAGTTCACCAGCCTGAAAGGTTGGAACAAGTTCAGCCCCCACCCCCACCCCTGCTTTTAAAAGGGTCATTTCGAAAGACCCTTTCACGAATTGTCCCAGTTGTCCAGTTAATAAATAATATTTTTACAGAACTTAAAAACAAATTGAAATATGAGGTACTTTCCGAAAAATTGAAAAAAAAATTAAACAAGTAGAAATTTCTTCTATTTCAGAAGATTGTAAATTAAATGTGTATTGTAAAAAATAGGTCCTTGTTTTTGGATATAATTAAAATAAATAAAATGATGAAAATTGTATACTTTTCTTAATTTTTACTACTAAACCATTGTTTATAAAATTGATTTCAACGTTTAAGCAGCTCAGTGATGATATTTCTCAAAGAGACCACCCTCCCTCAACGACCAATTTTTCTTAGAACGGAGGGTGTTCGTTCCCGAGAAGTTTTACTGTAACTGAATTTTCAAAAGAAAGTTAATGAATGAACATGTTAAATTTTGGCGACTAAAAGATATTTATTTAAAAAAAATTACGTCATTATATTTTTTCAGAAAATTCAAATTATCTGAAAAACTATCACTTTTCCTGAAATCTGATAATTTTTTTTCTTTATTGTTGCTAACAGATGAAAAAATTTAAATGAAGCTCTTATAGGAAAAAATTTGAAAAAATTATTTTATTCCACTTACCTTCAGAAACTAAATTCGTTATTTGGAATATAATTGACATGTTTCTCACACGTTATGTAAAGTAATATATAAGTAACGGGATTATCTATTTTATAACCAATGGGAACAATGACCTATATGCTTATTATCCTATAGCCGATTAAATGGTTATTTACATTTGGATCGATTTGATATTTTTTTAGTCCATGTAAAGTACAAGTATTTATTTCCTAGTTCATAATAAATTGCATTGAACAATAAATAAGGGAGATATAATTAAATTTGAATAAAAGACCATTTTTTTCATTTACATCATGAAATACAAGAAAAGTGTGAAGTTCCCAAATATTGAACACAGAGTTGTGCCAAAAGAAATGACCTTAAATATACTATGTATACATACAGCGAAACGCATGCCTATTTTGTAGTTGAACCATTTGTTGTTGAACTTCTAATTGTTGCAGGCTGGCCATGTGCCAGGTGGTGCTGAAGGGGGTGGTGGACCGCGTGGAGCGGGAGGAGCGCAGCGTGGCGCGGCGTGCCAAGTGCGCGTCGGGGGCGGAGGAGCGTCGAGCGAGGGCGGGCGCGGCCAGGCTCGCGCGTCACACCGACGCCCTGCGCAGGGACATCCTCAAGAAGAGGGGCGTCATGGAGAAGGAGATACAGCTCGAGATACAGGTAAAGGCTTTGCAACAAAAGCACTACGACGGTGATGGTATGGTCGTGTTTTATTTTAAATAATAGTATACCACCTTCCATAAACGTAGGACATTTTTTATGGTACTTTTGTTATCTTTGCAAATTTAAGAAATATTTTTGAATCTGTCATTATTTGGAGCAGTGCAAATTCATAATTTTTATTGTCTAGAATGTATTTTTACTTTATTGTCCACTTTAAATACATACCACTTTGCATAATAAAAAATTGGTTTTTCTAGAATAAAAAACGGCAGAGAAAAAAATAATGGAAATTTACGAAAATGAAATCTATCAAGCAGTTTTAGTCAAATTTTGACCTAATTTTTGCTCAGACCTACAACCATTACCAAACCATAAATCTGGAAGCGGATTTTACTAAACGATTAAGAATGCCCCAATTCAAATTCTGACGTAGGTTTGAAATTTCAATTTTTTGCTGCCCATCTTATGACCCCAAAAAAATTTAATCAAGCAAATGAATTTGAATTAATAAATCGTCAAAATAACAAAAGATACTCTTTAAAAAAGATCTTTAACAAGTATATGATCTCAATACATTTATATAAAGGTATAGAGGGTGATTAAGAAGAGCGTCAATCTCATTTGAACGTTTATTTTCTTTGTGATTCATGATATTTTTAAGTATTTATAGCATCCCGATCCTTACTACCACAACTTTTTTCAACCAAACCTTTTCATTAAAATTTTGTGGCCTAAAGTTTTTTTTTTTGGTCTAAACTTTTGAGACAGACTACATTAAGCTAACAAAAAATATCAAATTGAGGTTACTATTAGTAAATTTTTAAAAAATAAATGGATCTTTAATAATCTAAAAAGAATCTCATGTAAAAGATTCCTATATGTATGTTTTTTTTAGTGTAACTGAAATTGAAGATTCTGACTTTAGAATACTAACTTAACCCTATGAATAACCTCGCTTTGTATGGACAACTTATTTGAAGTACATAATATAGTTTTAGTTAAATTATATATTTTAATTCTGGGGTTATTTGCCAATAGTTTTTATTTCATAAGTACAAATATACCTGGAAGTTGCAAATTAAATGACTGATAATATGTTAACAAAATGTATACACATTTAGTCTGCAACTCATAATGTAAAATGCTTAAATAGGTGTGTGCAAAATATTATCCTTTTTGTGCCTTCTGTGTTAGCATCTTTAAAAAGTATTGTCATTTCTCGGCCTATATATGAGTAGGGTCTTTTGTTCATTGGCATCCTTTTGCGGAGTATGATTGCTGTAATTTATCCCAAAAGAATCAGATTGCTGGGAATTCGACGCATGAGCGGATCTTGCGTCCCCTTCCTTGTATAAGATTACTGTCATTTGTGAGCCAATAGTTTCTGATTTTTTTTTCTCGTCTGCCTAGTAATTTTTCACGACATCCACCGATAGGGCCTCATAATGATAGTTAGTTCATGGTGTTATCGACAGATTGCGGGATTTGTTTACAGCTCTTCGAGGACCTGGTCGGTCCACCCAAGTTCTTATGTTTAGGTAAAGAAGCTCATGCCGGTAGACCGTGATATTGTTGCGTCACAGCCCGGTTTTAGAATATATAACACCTGCTGCTTTTTTTGTTTCTTTACTTGTGATGTGTATTTGTTTTAATAAACGTTGATTGTTTTTTTAAAACTGCAGTGTTAGTTTTTTACGTCTGCCCACATGATTAACTGTGCTTTCCTTGCAGGCCGAGGTCGCCTCGGAGGTGAAACGTCGCTCGTCTGCCCCCGCTGTGCGCCCTCCCGCCGCTGTGCGCCCGCCTGCCATTGTGCAGCCTCCCCCTCGCCCCCCCTCCCCTGCGCCCAAGGCCCCCCCTCCCAAGAAGCGGCGCCAGAGCGAGGATGCCGCCCCCCCCAAAAGGCCGAAGGGGGCACTCGACCAGAGGAAGCTCTACTGTGTCTGCAAGAAGCCCTACGACAGCAAGAGGTGAGGGGAGCACTGCTCTCAACGCATGCTTCCACTTTTTTTTTATAATAACTATACTGTCATTCATTTTTATAAATGCATTAGAATAAGTATACAAAAAACTGAAAGTAAATTGATGAATAAATAATAAAATTTAAGTGATGGATATTAGTTCAATATTGAGTAGACAAATGACTAGAAAATTAAAAGTATGTCATGTTTAACAATGACTTATATTCTAAGGATTCTGATTATTTGAAATCATCTTCACTGATTCTAAATCTGTAAAACCATTACCATGATCAATCATAAAACTTCAACAGTCCTTAAATAACACAGCTCCGTCGAAACTCAAAATTCTGGCTATTGTCAAATTTAGAAACTTGAACTATCCTAAAACTTACTCAAACTACAATATTATCCAGAAATTTGGGCTATAGTAAATTGTGATTTCTTAACTTTTGCAGCGCTCCTAGAATTCCTATAAATTTTATAAAGTCCCTATTATTCGTATTATTTGGATCTTTAATTTCGATTTATCCAGCCTAAACTTTTTTTTATATAATCTCGTAAAGGTCTCCTGCGCCAGTTTTATTTATGATATTTAGTTTGGGTTTTACAAAATTTAGAAGAAATATATTTTGATAAAATAAGGCATCGTGCAGAAAGAAAAGTCATCAGTCCTTAAACATTTTTCAATTCCTTGAATATTTGTTCAATTTTATGTCTTAAACAGTTTTGTGTCTTAGAGCTCAATGCAATCAAAGTTATTTGAAACTTTTTATAGAAAACTATTAAAAAAACAATGAAAATTGAGTGTAAATCCTTTCATTTTTAATTATACATATAATAAGGCTACTATTTTGAAAATTCGAGGCACCAAAGCAACTATTTTTACCTAAATTTACTGGCAACTTGCATTCTGGTTTGAAAAGTTTTATTTAAATGCGATATAACATATATTTGCTTTGTAAATTTGGCTTGTATCTTCTGAGAAAGTTTTTTTTGGGATAAAGGTTAAATATGAGCCGGATGGTGAAGCACGAAAATATCTCTATTAATTGAAGTGGAAGTTACGTTTGGCATGTGTTTCAGGTTCATGATCGGGTGCGATATGTGCTCCAACTGGTTCCACGTGGAGTGCATCGGGCTGAGCGAGGGGCGCGCGAAGCAGATGTCGCGCTATGTGTGCGCAGAGTGCACGCGCGCCACACAGAGCGCCGCGGAGGAGCTCTACTGCCTGTGCAGGTCGCCCTACGATGAGTCGCAGTGAGTCTCATTCTTTCTAATGTCGAAGAATAAGTTTTGTATACCTGTGTTAAGGGGGGAGCCGGGTACACATCTTCTATGTTAATCCAATGAGAAAATTTATTTTCTAAGCCAAATGACTCCACTCCAACTCTATTGAATATTTTCATGAACAGTGTTTTTTTTTAATGATATATATAGCGGACTTGCAGGGTTGCATAATTCCCCTTTTTTATATTGTTTTGAATATTGTGTTGTAAAATTTGAAAAGTATTATAACATATTATAGAGCCCTGTAAGCCAGCTATATTTATCATATATTATATATATAAAAAAAAAGCGTTTGTGAAATTTCATATAGCCGCATTACTTTGCCTTAAAATATTATCTCCATTGGATTAAAACAGAGAAGACTACGGTTCGCAGATTCGGCTACCACTCCCATTCCCCCTTCACGGATCGTCCTAAGACATTTTATTTCATTAGAGAACAAAATGAAATCAATCCATGTTTCACACTGATTCAACAGCGTTATATATGAAGAGTGCATTGCAGGTTCTACATCTGCTGCGACCGCTGCCAGGACTGGTTCCACGGCCGGTGCGTGGGCGTGTTGCAGAGCGAAGCGGACTCCATCGACGAGTACGTCTGCCCCAACTGCCAGAGCAACTCGCACATCAACCACGCCAACCTCAAGGTGCTCGGACCAAAGGACTACGACCACATGCGCAGGCTGCTCAGGGCCCTCATGGTACGAGGATAAATCTTCAAACTAACCACACACATCCATAACCAGAAATGGGCTGTCAACAGTGTCATGGTTCTTTCGTACACTCCTTAAACTGTGCGTTCATTATCAAGCCCTTAAAAGACCTTCAAAATGAATCTGAGAGTTTAGAAAATGTCTGTACTATCATTGGAAAATCGTATTGTATAAAAAAAAAATTCTTGAGATTGCCGATTGCTGAAAACCGTCATCTCTCACCAGATTACATGATACTTCCTAACCATAGTCATTAATAAATAAGGCTGACACTCACAGAGAAATTTTGACAAAAATAGAGCCTTAAAAGAGGGTTTCAGTTTTACACCCAAGACCTCAAATGTTCAGCAACATTAACGCCACTGAAAAAAAGTTTTGACCATTGGAAACTTAACTTAAATTTCTTTGAAGTTAAAAATACATTCAAATAATAGATTTTAACAAATTTAATTAAAATTTGAATGTAAATCAAGATTAGATTACACTAAGATGTCATGGTTTTATCTAGATGCAGGGCTCCCACCAAGTCACTAAAAGTCACTATTTTTGCTAGTCACTTTAATCTTTCATAAATCCTGCTCATATTGAGAAGGATTAACGTGGAATGAAATAATAAAAAAGAAGAATATAATAGACATTAGCCCGGTAGCAGAAACCGGGCAGCACGGCAGCAATGCTGCAGCCCGATTTGGGGTCTGCGGCCAAATTGCTGAATCTCTCTCTCTCTATCAGAATGATTGACAGTTCTCTGGCTCTGCGTGATCGGAAGAGAATCTTGTTACTTTTGTAGCTCAAGTTCAGGCCAAGTCTGACAACCAGATCAAGTTCTCTGATCAAGTTTCCAATTCACAGAGTCCGTGATCACAAGACCAGCTTGAATGTTGAAATACTTTTTGTTTGCGTTTGAAATTTTTTTCTACTTCCGCTAGTACTGAGGTTTCTGATTTTAGAATATTTTTAGTATTTTTTTAAATGGACTTATACACTCTTAATATATTCAGATTTTATGTTGCTAGTAAATTTCTAGTTCTTGAATTTTTCTGGAAAAGTGCATGAATATTGTTTTTCTTACAAATGTATGAACCATGGTAATAAGGATATGTAATGAAAGACCAAAAGTTGGGGATTTCAAACAACCAGAACTTGATTTTAATTCCAAATGAACAGCAAAAACATGTTCATAGACAAATCTGAAGATAATCCAACCCCATAAATAAAAGTAAATATACTTATTTTTTAATTTTTATTAAAAAAATTACAAATAAATGTAGTAGAATACTCTTAAATAATTATTTAAATTTGCCGCGTCGTGATTCATAAAATAATTATCATTGTGTTGTTAAGCTATACTGCTAAACATAATTAACTGCTATACAAAGATTGATTTATGTATAAATTCAAGTGATTTAATTGGCGTGAGACACGCTGATTTATAAGTAACTAATTTTTCTTGAGCATTTTGCTACAGCTTTCTTCTACATTTTAGCATTTTTTTTTACCCAGGCTGATCCCTGCTGTGCCGTGCACCAGTAGGTGCAATGGCTTCCCTTACCGAATATGTTATATGTCATGATTGTACCATATTAATTAAACTTAAAAATTAAAGCATTAATTTAACAGCTGCTTGCCGGTGTACGGTAAATCTTCTGATAATGTCGCAAGGGGGGGGGGGGGGGGGTCTTTTTCCTTGCAGCTAAATTTTTTCCTTAAAACGTCATGCTGCAGCCACATTCCAAAAGTTCTGCTACTGGGGACATTAGATGAAATAAATAAAATAGGGTTTATTTCAAACCTCGATCAGGTATTAAATAACTTTAACAGAATTTTTTAAAAAATTGTTTGTTTCTTTATTCAACAAGATCCAAAACGCTATTGTGGATGTTTTTATGTTGTGAGCAAGTGAAAGAGCAATTGTCCTTTCTGGGATTTGCTTTCTATATGATAATGGAGGAGCTAAATTCATAATAAAAATAGTCATAGCAGATTAGTGTATCAAATTCTACACAATCTCAAATTGTGTTATCTTTTATTGACTTAAGAAATTCAATTAACATACTAATTATTTCCAGCTCAATATTCCCTTAACAATTAATTTATATATACTAATTACTTCATATAATAACCTATAATATATTTGTATGTTAAGGATGTTAACGGGCCAGAAAGATTTTTCAAAGAACTATTTTTATTATGAAAATTAAAAGTTAAGCTACAATGAGCAAAACATGCTCACTCTCTCTCCAAGTGATCAGAAGAATGGAGCAGTTGGTAGAGAGCTTGCTGGGATGACAAATGTGTATAATATTAAGAACATTTTTATCTTATTACTTGAATCAATACTATAATAAATGAACTTGAAAAATTCCAAAAGAATCTTCCTAATTGCATGGGCCAAGTATATCAATGAATATTTATTATCAACAAGGTTTTTTCAAGCTTTGTGTTTGTTACTTATGAATTATTTTTGAAATAAGATTAGATTATTCTGACGCAAGCCAATTGGTAAAATCATGCCAAACAATCTATGACTTGATGAAATGACACATACAATATCTTTGAGAAATGAAATTATGCTATTACTTTTCATATTACTGAAGCTGGTATTAAATTGGGAATTCATCAAAGGAAAAGTATTACTGCTGTTTTGTACAATATGCGATTTTCACTGGAAATTTCCATTGATTTCGAGATGGATGAAAATCAAATATCTGGGTTCAATTCAAATCTTTCGTCCCCCAACACAACCTGCAAATGCAAGTACACATTGTTGAATATATTAAGATATTTTTTATAATATTGTTACGGGAGTTTGGATGACTTGAATATCCTTATCTCAGTAAATGATCTTCTATGAAAGAAAAGTTTCCAATTCCTTGCAGGCCCACAAGCATGCATGGCCCTTCCTGAAACCTGTGGATCCTGTGGAGGCCCCAGACTACTACAAGGTCATCAAGGAGCCAATGGGTGAGTACTGCATCAGAACATCCAGCATTAAAATAAACCAACTGACAGATGATTTTATTTTAAAATTATTATCATTTGTTTTCAATAAAAAATAATCCTGTGCATAAAATCCGACGCATTACAGTACAAATGGGTCATTCTCTGTAAAAGGGACGATGTCCCGGATACTTTGCTCTTTATTTTCAAATTATATATGCATGTTTGTGAATTATTAGTGTAAACTGGCCCACTACCTAACTAGTCCCACTTAAAAAATATCAAATAATTATAATTTACTTAAAATTTCATTTAAATACGCGATGTGTCACTCCCTCACACTGTCCCTGCATGCTTTTACAAGTTTTAACGTCCTAAAAAAGGCTGTTTTAAATATATAATCCCTTTTGGCGGAACTATTTATGGTTAATTAGTTTCTATAGTTTCCGAAAATGTATCTGATGTTTTTCTACCATCAATAGTTTTATGTAATTTTATGAATATGTAATGTCCCTGGGTTATAGAGTCACTCCTATAACACTGCTTTAAAGTTCAATTAAAAACTTACTAGACGACTAAGAAATCGAATTTAAATTGGCATGTTATTCTTAAAGGATTGAGGCTTCTAAATCAGCCATCAGTTGTTTTGATCCATGAGTGATAACGTTTTTACAGTACTTTTAGTATTAAAAATATCATGGGAGTCTTTTACTGTCGTCACTCACTCAATCTCATTTACTGATTATAGATAAGTGCGAGAATTATTTTACTAGTCTCAAATTGTGGGCATTTAAATGTAGATTAGCATACAATCTCTAAACCTTATAAAAAATTCTTTGAAAATGATGTTATTTGACTTTTCCTACGGAATCGTCACTCACTCACACGTCACTAAATCGCATATCAGCCTTGAAGGTCAGTCCACATTGGATAACTTCATCTTGGATCTTTCTTTCAGGGTGTCCAGCAGTCGGGAAATTCTGGAAAATCGGGAATTGTACTTGAATTTTTTAGCGTCGGGAAAATCGGGAATTATGCTTGAAATTGTTGAACATTCCGGTGTGCACCGGGAAATTTCGAAACTTTCTTCAATTTTCGAATTTTATAGATTCATGAAGTTAAACCTTTTGTACCTTTTATTACGAGGTTTAGCAACCAGCCGATTTATAAAAAAAGACATCATTTGTAAATTTAAGATCTGCTAATTTTCAAGAGTTCGCGATTTTCCGTGGATGTCTAATTCCTTCAAAGTTACAAGATTTGTCTTCTCTTTTTTTTAAGATTAAGAATTTCGCCGAATTTAAAAGTTATTTGTTGTGGTTTTAATGTTCGTGATTCGTTTGCTAATTTTCAAAGATTCCCGTATTTTCGTGAGTTTGCAGTTCGCCTAGTTTTATTATTTGGGCGGAATTTAAGGTTATGCGATTCGCTAATTTTCCCCAGATCGTTTATTTTTCAACAGTTAAATTTTCCTATTTCAAGATGCACGATTTGCACATTTTTCAGTTTCGGGATTCAAATATTTCGTATTTGCGATTTCGTTGTTTTTACTGATATGAGAATTTTTTAGATTCGCCGATATTCAAGGTTTCATGATTAAGGGAGCTTCAAATTTTGTTGGAATTTGTCGATTGGTGAGAATCAGTGATTGTCGACTTCAGAGTTTTGAAATACAGTACAAAACAGCATTTTTAAATAATAAACTAATTTTAATACTAAATAAAAAAATTAATTAAAAATTTGAAGATGAATTAAGATTAGATTTTAAGATGCCTTCGAATATCGGTTACTGGCCAATGCAATCCAATAATGCTACCTGATCAGAGTTACTTATTTTGCTGCCTAGTAATTTTCACGAAAACCACCTATGAGGTCGCATTGGCTCATAATTAATGATTGATAGGGTTTTTTGCCTCTGCGTGATCGGAAGAGCGCCTCGTTACTGTTGTAGCTCCAGTTCAGGCCAATCGGCACAACCAGAATATTTCCTTTGATCAAGTATTCATGTGTATTGTGACTTTGTTATTACAAGAACAGCTTGATTTTTTGTTTACGTTTTTTTTTTTTGCATTTTTCTGCTTCGGCCTATACTGGGGTTTTTGTTGTTAGACAAGTTTAAAGTTTTAAAAAAAAAAAAAAACGGGAAATCGCCGAAATTATAGTGTCCGGATTATGAGTTTCTGGATTAGCGGTTCGTATTAGCAAATTTCCGAAAATTCGTTATTTTACTGATGTTTAGTTTTGCATTTTATAATTCGGATTTTATGGATTTTCAAGGTCGTTATTTGCAATTTCTGATGAAAGATCTTCAGGGTTTTACGTTTTTTTCGCGTTTAAATGGTTCGCGAAACGCCGTTTTAAGTTCATGATTTAATAACTTTTACGGTATATTCGCAATTTACCGATTTCAGAAATATAACAATTCAACGATTTCTGAGAATTTGGAATTTTCCAGACTTCCTGAAATTCGTGATTTATCAATATTTGAGGTATTTTGTGAATAATTTTCAAAAATTTTCGAATTACCGATTTTCTTGATTTGTTGATTTTTGAAGGTCTTTCAAAAATCGGAATGTTCAATTCTAGCTTTTCAGGTTAAGATTTAAGGAATAACTCATTAAGCTATCAGATGTAAAATCTTACATTTAAGTTAGTATTATTAAAAATTGTAACGAATGAAATATTTTTAATTTTTTATTTTTTTAACATTTTAAAAAGTATTTCATATAAAAGAGAATCCAATGATATGTGGTGTTTCACTAACATTGAAGATTGTTACTTTAAATATTAACTAACTTAACCAACGAATATGCCCCCCCCCCCCCCCTTTGACTTTTAGAAATATGCCATTAATTTTAATGATCAGCCTATTTTAAGTGTAGAATATAGGTTGTTTTAATTAAATTATATTTTAGTTAGTTTTGGTAATTTGCCAATAATTCAAGTACAAATTTGCCTGAAAATTGTAAATTAAATGACTGATGACTAGTAAAAATATATGTATACATACAATCATGTACTCTGCAACTTATAGGAGACTATAACTGGGCTAAATAATCGTTAGTTCTAAAACAAAAACAATTCAAAACTCAAATATTTTCTTTTTTTGCCTAATATTTCTGTTAGCTAGTAGTTAAGCATATTTGAAAAAAAAATATATGTGTAGTGATATAATTGGTTATATGCAAGCATCCTTGAAAAATTTGGAAATGAGCCTTGAAATCCTTGAAATGTGCTTGAATTTTTACCAGCAATTTTGCTGGACACCCTGTCTTTCCAAGCGCATTCAATACCGATCGGTTGTTTCGCTTCAACTGTAGATTTTTTAAAAACGCATGCCTTTAGATATTTCACAAGAGTGATTATTCGTATCTTTTTCTACGTTATAATCAAGAGTTAGGGTTAGTTTTAATTATCCTTACACCAGAGCTACACTAGGGCTATTGATGACGGGTATCGTAATTTAGAACCACAGTCGCGTTATCATCAAGAGATTTATGACGGATAACTGTAAAATAAAATGCGGTTTCAATTTTTTTAAGCTGCTCTTCTCGATCAGGAGTCGTTTACTCTAATCACGTCATACGCATATTATACTTATTTAACACAATTTATTCCATTGAAATTATACTTGACAAAATGCCAATATTCAAGTATGGTCGACCTCATCACTTGACCAGGGTTCTAAATTACGAGGCTTGTATTGGCTGCGTAGAGTCAATATAAGTAAGATGCATACTCAAAAATACTATGGATGATATCTGGTGTAAGCAAGTCTTGAGCCAATCAATAAACCAGCTATACAAACCCATCCAATCAAAATGTGGTTGTGGCCGTAACTAGATTTGTAGTTGATTAGGGACACAGTTCTAAATCTCCCAAAAATGTTGTACAGTTTCAATTAAAGTGGCTACAACTTAATTAAGAAATAGTAAAATAATTTTATATATAAAATTGATTACAGATGTTTTAAATTAGATTATATTATTTATGTAGAAAATGACACATTAATTGCAACCACTATTCTTCCTATAAAATGCATATGTGTTATCACTCAAACTAAAATATTACTTAGCAAAATACATCAAATATTGAAAGGAATGCTCTTAAGTCAACTTATTTGAAAAGGACCTCATTATGGGTTTTAATTTAGTTAAATCTTATCCACATTTATCAAGAGCCGGCTCGACTGTGGTTCTAAATTACGATGCCAGTCGCCAATTGGCCCTCATGTAGCTCTAGTTTGACGGTATTTCAAACTAACCCAACCAAACTTTCCAATTTAAAGAAAAGACTCGCATTCCTATAGAGATAGATATCGTGTACTCTGTCTACTGTAGGTTTAGTGCGCCTTTTATTCAACCAAACTTAACCCCACATAGATTTAAATCATGCGTGTTTGAACTGAAACACCATGCGTAACTTTTGGGGCAAGGCAAAAAGGCATGCAATGTTTTCTGTGTCGCATGCGCATATATATTGTCTGTTGTGCATGCTCAGTATATAAAGAAGTTTACGTCAGTTGTCAAGTATGGAAAATATGTATTTTTTTAAAAAAAAATTTTAAAAAGGATCTGAACTATTTTTTTACTATATATGAATGTGTGCAACGCATATAAAGAAAATTATTCAATAAGGAAAAAAAATTCAGTTTTTAAAAGTGCAATTTGTCCCATTTACAGAGAATGACCCAAATACTAATTTTGAAAAATCTTTGGGGATAAGGGGAAGGAAGTTAAAAAAAGACTTCTCACATAGTTTACGGGTGCTCTTTAATGAACTTTTTGGCTTAAAAAGAGGGGGGATTGTGATGCAGGTTTTACTTTTTTATTGTTGAAATGATTTTTGGAGTTTTAAAGAGTAATATATCGAAGTTCCATTTGAAACTTTAGTTAGAATTTTGGATTTAAATAGATAGATTTTAATACAGGGTGGTAACAGAACTGGGAAAACCTGGAAATCAGGGAATTCTCAGGGAACTTTTTATTTCTGGAAATATCACTATCAGGGAATTCTCAGGGATTTTTTAAAATTTTGCAAAATATCAGGGAATTTTTCCATTTTTAATTATTTAAACAGCGGGTTTAGTGATCACTACTAACGGACACTTGATCAAAAGAAAATATTCTGGTTGGTCCAATTAGCCTGAACCGGAGCTACAAAAGTAAACTTGACTCTCTTCCTATTACGTAGAGGCAAAAAACTCTCAATCATTATGAGACAATGCAACAATTAAATTGTTTATCATTAAAATTTATTATTTAAACTTGTCGTTTATTGAAATTTAAGTTTAGTTTTTATTGATATGGGCCAGAAGGGATGAAGGAAGCGAGTTATGCAGTACAGTTGAACTCCAATTATCCGAAGCAATTGGGACCACATTCGTATAACCAGAAATTCGGATAATTAGAGCTAATCGGAGAAAAGGTATATTTTAGTGAAATCAACCTAACTAAATCCAATTTTGTTAGATATCTTTGGCAGTTTGAGTTATAGCTTTTTTTTAATAGTTTTTTCTATTATGTTTTCTATTAACTTATGTTAAGAATCTTGGTTTCGCAAAAGTTTATATGCGACTTATAAACTTTTTTACTCGACCTATTTGTTACTGTTTTGTGTCTGTTGGATGTCATACCTACCGTCATTTTTATGGTCGGTACAAAAAATTACTGGGCATGAAATCCAATAAAGACAAACAGCAACAGGTAAAGGCTGGGTAGAATTTTTTCTAACATTCGAATAATTGGAGTTATACTGTAGCTACTAATGACAGTTTAGAAACATGGGGTTTAAAAATATCATGGTATTACTTGATTAGCGTTGAGAAAATTTTTGATGCCTTTCGATTTTGCAATAAATAGTATGGACTTTTCCCCCCTATATACTCATATTACTTTTCAAGCATTTGGGCCTCATGGGTATAAAAATTAGCTTTTTCATTCAAAAATTTTTAAGGAGTATGGTTCTTCTAAACTTATTCCGATTTTCGGAAATATGGAAAAGTTAGGTAAGCTAACCGATAATCCGGAAAGTCTTAAGTCCCGCGATGTCTGGATTAAATTTTCTGTATTGTATTGAATTGTGTGTATTGTATATTTTCATGTAATTAATAATCACGGAATTTTGTGAGAAAGTATCAGGGAAATCATGGAAATATCAGGGAACTTTTTTTCAAGGATTTTGTTACCACCCTGTATTAAACCAAAACAAACATTGTCAGGAAGCCATCTTTATCTTTTTTTTTCCTTGTTACATAAAGAAAACAAATTCTTTTTACATTCAAGTTATATACATATTTTAAGGTCTTCAAGCCTTTTAGCACCTTTATGGTTATTTGCAATAAATGGTCTTTATGGTCTTTTTGCAATAAAAAATAACTTAGCCATGTAAGATTTATTTTTGTTCCATGGCAAGTAAAAACTGGCAAGGCTCCAAAGTTTTATTTATATACAGTCAAACCCCGTTAAAACGAACAAGGTTATTTAAAGGCTGTTCATTTAAATTAAATTACGTTCCTCGTATGCCCTGAGACGATTCATTTTATCTTTAGATGCATGGAGATATTTTGTAGGTACCTTAGGATTCTTTTTAACAGGGTTTAACTGCATTCAGCCCAATTTGATACGTTTCGAACAAAATGATGCATGCCATGTTATTTTTTGTGTTAAGATGGGTCTAGATGTTAGATGGGTATGTAACCTGTAAGATTTATTTTTGTTCCATGGAAAGTAAAAACTGGCAAGGCTCCAAAGTTTTATTTATATACAGTCAAACCCCGTTAAAACGAACAAGGTTATTTAAACAACTCCGTTTCAGACCTGCGCACGGTGGAGCAGCGGCTGAGCAGTCGTGCGTACACGAAGCTGGCCGACTTCATCGGGGACATGACCAAGATCTTCGACAACTGCCGCTACTACAATGCACGCTCCTCCCCCTTCTACCACTGCGCAGAGATGCTCGAGTCCTTCTTCGTGCAGAAGATCAAGCTCTTCCGAGACAACATCACCTGAGGAACTTCTTTTTGTTAAGTTTGAAACAGTAATAGCTGTGAAATCTAATATTAGCTTTTTCCTTTTTGGGAATAATTGAATTCCCATTTATAATCGTAAATAGTATTTATGCCCCCCCCCCCCACCCACCCCAAAAAAAAACCTCATTGAGCATCTTTATGTACCTGTTTTATTTAAGATTATGAACAGTAAAGACAGTAAGGCAGTTCCATCTGTGTACAGTTAAACCTGTGTGTCTCAAATCTTTTATGAAAAAGATCTTATAAAGAAATTCAAGCTAAGCAAATAAAGTTGATTAAATGATGCACGCCCTAATATTTCCGAAGAATCAATTTATCTATTTAGTTTCTGAATTTCAAAGTTGTTGGTATCTTAGCAAATTGTTTTGTTGAAAGAGCAATTGTAATAATTAAACAATAAATATAGTCTTGGCTAGAAGATTGTGACTTTTGTCTGTGAACCTTTTTTTTTTTTTGGCTAATTTAAATGCAGAGGAAAGTTGGGGTTTTTTTTTGGGGGGGGGGGGGTCTTTTTTGGGTCCCCTTCCTTCTCAACGCTTGTTTCCTCCCTGCCGAGTAGTATTTTTCCTTGTCTGTGACTGTTTCTCTTTAAAAAAAAATTGAAATTCGCTAAAGGTTGATGTTCAAGTTGGCTTTTTAATACAAGCAAGAATAGGGATTTGAGATCTACAGGTTTGAAGGTAGCTTTTTTCTATGAACATGTTTTGTAATTGATTCATTAATTTGGGATGACTGTTGTTTTTAAATTAAAATCCCTATCATTGTAGAAAAAAGCATTAAACTAACACTTTTGCAGCTCGTGTAAAAATAATACCAAATACATAAAAAAAATTCAGTCAATGTAATATAAAACTACAAGATTTGCATTTATAGAACTATGTTGTACTACACGCAAAGAACAGTTTTATTTTAAAAACTTATTTTATCCATAAGTAGCAATGTTGCATACAAATAGGGCACACTGGGAAACTGTAGTTCACTTCAACACAAATAAGTTGATCTATGTAAAAGAGAAAGCAATTAATATCTGCATTTTTTTCAGCAAACTAGATGATTGTAAGAATTCGTAATTCTGCAAAGAAGAAAAATTACTTTTAAAATATTACCAAAACAATACTATAATAGTGACTCAATGAGGTATTTGCTATTTGGGAATATTTTTCTTAAGAAGGTTTGCTTCACAAATTATTAAAAATAAAAAAAAAACGACCGTTTCAAGGAACAAAAAGTTACTATTAAGTTCATTCCCCTTGCCAACTGGAAGAATATAACTTCAACAGCATTCTTCCACCTGACAAGAGTGGCGATTTTGTACCTCTATTTCATTTTGTCCACTCATTTTTTTAAAGCAAATGTTATGTTGCCTCATCTATGCCTAGCCATCCATTGTGTAAATGCAAAACTTGTAGGAAATTATATTTTACACTGCTGCTATAGAACAATTCTCATAGCAGAGATTGGTCAAAAACAGAGATTTTGTTCCCAGGAGGATAGGTGTACATTTTTTTAATTGAAAATTTTTTAATGATAAATGCACATGCCCTGAAATTATATCAAAACTGCAAATAATAAAGTGTCAGTTGTACATATATTGAGATGTGCATTTATATTGCTATATATATACTGCAAAAAGCATTTTTCATTGTATATTGTCACTTTTACATCTCTTACTATGTAATTTAAAATGATGTACAAATGTCATTGTTTGCTTTTAGTCAGGCATCGCATTCAACAGTGTGTCTGTGTTGTCGCTTGCTGCACAAGGTAGAAATAGATTTCAAACCAGTTAGTTTTAAACAATAGTGAATTTCAATAAGCGCCTTTATAAGACAGCAAAATTTCAATAACACTTGGTGTATAATAGTTTCATAAACATTCAAAGCTATGGCAGTAGCTGTTACAAAATTTTATGGTATGCAGACAGACATTTTTATTTTTCATATATTGAATTCATTCATCTGAAAAGTTTCACTTTCTATTTGATTTAGTTAAGCCTAGTTTCTGATATCATAGTCTTGAATCCATATATATTTTTTTTGTATTGTAAACAGACAACACTATAAATGTGATTCAAGTAATGGAAATTTCAATTTGTTAAAAATGAAATTAGTTCTCTCAATTTTAAGTTTTTCCATGCATATTTACTAAAAGCTAAATCATCCTTTTTATTTGTGAACCTGTATTTCTTGTATATATCAGAAGTGTAGATAGAGTGCATGTGTTTCAATTAAAAAGGACATTTTAAAATGCCTCATTAGATACTTATTTGTATATTTAATAATATCTCTATCTCTCCCCCCCTTTCACACACACAAATCCCTTTTCCAGTCTGTATCAGAACCTCTAATTCTTACTGCCTTTCAACTAAGACCAAACGGATTACAAAATCAAGTGTAGCTAATAAGGGAACACAGCCAAATTAAGAGCATCTATTAAGCTGTAGGAGTAAAAAGTCCCAAAGACGATATTTTGAAATAGAAATGTAACAGAGCCATTTTAATATTTCTAATAGTATAGAAGATTTTCAGCGTTCTTGTGAAATTGGTATTTAATAAAAATGTTACTAAATAATAGTAAATATATTTGGCTTTAACACTAAAAAACGTCTGATTGTAACTTAAAAAATAATTTTATTATAACTTGATATATACAGTTACTTTGAATGTTATGTAGGACAAATTTTGTCCTACATGAATTGTTCTGTGCTATGTTCTTTATTTGTCTTATTTTTTGGTTATTTAAATAAACTTAAGGAGAAGGCTTAATTTTCACAATTTGATAAGTTCAGTAAAAAAAAATTCTCGGAAAATGTATTAGGTTTCTAAAGTCATTGTAGACTTAGTTTGTAATACTTAAATTCGAAAACTTACAAAATGTCCCACTTTTTTTTAGATAAAACACGGCTTCAATCAGAATTAGAACTTATTTACTATCAGTCTGCCGAATAGCTGCTATCAGGCCATTTACTAAATAACAAAATTTTAACTGAAAACATTGTTTGTTTTTTTTGCAGTTATGATAATAAATTTAATTCAAATAATTAAAAAAAAAATCATTACTTTTCAAATCGTACTAATGGGCTTGTTTCAGCACTTTGTCAAAGAAAACAAAACAACCAATGATATGGAAGTTTGGATCGCGTGACGTTATAAAAAACCAATGAGCTTGTTTCAACACTTTGTCAAAGAAAATGAGACAACCAATAAAATCGCAGTTTGGAAAACGTGACATCATAAGACATATTCCCATTACATCGCCAGGCTTCATTTTTTAGAATGATGTCATTTGGCGCTCTTGGCAATGAAATTGTTTACAAAACACCATCAGATGACGTAATTCCCTCCTGTTTCTATTCAACCGCTTCCTTCTATGGGTTTTCTGTTCTCACGATTCACAATGTTCGAGAAAAGAAATTATTTTTATTCAGATTGTACATTGCCTAAAACTTCTTACTAACTTTGGAAAAGAAGCCAAATAGTTGTCTCAATGTAACCTTGTATCGGCCGCGTTTTCGGGAGCGTCTCCAGCTCAAACCGATTCCATGCATTCGTTGGTCAATGATCACGTGACCTTTTTAAAGGTTTACCAGAGGATATTTCATGTTTGGCGATGGATTTGGTGTAGTTTGGCACCCGTTTTGCGTGTAGGCATGATTTTTGTACGTCCCATGCTTTTTTAGATTTGAAGATGGCTGGTAAGTTAGGTTTTTTTTAATGTTTTTTCGTCATTTTGTAGAGTTTCGTTTTACTAGAACTTTACTTCTAGATTTGAAGAGGTGTGGTAAGTTAGCAATTGTTTAAAATGTTGTTTCGTTTTACGAGTAGATTTCGTTTTTGAACGTGAATCTTTTGAAACTATTTTTTTTGTTTTGTGAATAAAAAAAGTATATGTTTCACAAACCAAAACTGACTTTTTTCGGTTTGGTTTTGTTTTGTAAAACAAAAACCAAATTGCCCGGGGCCCCAAACGAGTGTTTAGGCTTTCAATGGGCCCTACAATACTGACCCATATTGGATACTGATGTTTTTTTAGAGAAAACAAAATTGCCCGGGGCCCCAAACGTAGCGTTTAGACCAATTAAACGCCAAATATGGTAAACCGAATACTTGGGCATCTTTAGAGTCACGTGACCACTCCAAACCGAATCTACCAATGAATGCATGGAATTGCTTTGAGCTGGAGATTCTCGTCGCGTTTTCTTGTATTATTATATCGTTGATTTAGATAAAGACGTTGCAAAAATAGTCAATTGACTCATTATTTTTTAAAATTTCGATCTTATGACATAGTTGCTATTAATTCCCTAATAAAGTAAAGTATTCCCTAGTAAAAGAGCGATAAATATTAGTTTCTGATATTGGATTTATACAATTTAACCTGAACAAGCTTAGTAACTTGTTGCAGCATCTGCTAATAGATGGCGCAGCTTACCCGGTTGGCATTGGTTGACGCAATTACCCCGCCATAATTTCGCATGTTGAACGGACGGAGGAATCTTTAATAAACAAACTTAAATTTTGCAATTTAAGCACAGGATCTCCATTTTGGATGTTTGTTTGAATTCCATTATTGTAAGTTAAAACTAATTTTCTTTCTGCGTAATTTGTTTTTCTTAATACATTATTTGTTAACTTGAAGAACTTAGTGCAAGAACGTGCATTTTTGAAAAAAATTTTGGATAGATTTTTGGATCAATGAACAAGTTATTGCCTCCTTAAGTACAACTAAGGATTCGATAATGATATTCCTATCACATATTACGCGGAAACAAAAATCCTGCGAAGCGAAAGTGTTCAAATATAACAAGTGTCCTTTTTTCATAAAAAAAGTAAGAAGTAAAGTTTATTTTTTACTGTAGTACCGTTTTTAACAGATCTAATTGCTAGCTAAAACTTGAACGCTCGTTTTCACGTTCTTCCACTAAGCTCTTCAACTGTGTTGCCGATTCTTTTACATAATTTTCTTAAAATGTTATATACTGAAACGTCCTAAATAAGAAATGACGAGTTTATTTTCAAAAAGTAAGAATGAAATAGTCAATTAAAAAATTCTTCGTATTCATGTTCTTTTCTTAAAGGACACCCGTTATCAACTCATTCACGACGAATTTGTGATACGCCTTCACTTAAAATAAAAACGTTAACTTAAAGAAAATTTAGTTTTTTTGTGTAACTCAAATTTCCCTACAAAAAGTGTCAGCTTCGTTTGGCTAATTTCAATCGTCATGAATGGGTTAATAACGGGCTCAACAACCAGTATTAGTAGTTGAAATCATAAAACACAAATGAAGTTGCATTAAATTTTCAATCCGTCTTCTGAGGCGCAGTTCATCTAAAAAGCAGTTTTATTGTTGCTATTTAATATTTTTTTTATTTATTCCAAACAATTTAAAATAGTGAGACTCAAGTACCAATAAGATTCTTAAGAATTTTTGTTCATTATTTGGTAGTTCAGTTTGGAAAAATATTGTTAAACAGAACGCTTACAATAACCTTTTTACACTATTATTTGCCCCCAACATCGATATTTAAATGCTGTTATTTGAATCCCAAAGTTAGAAGTACCAAAAAATATTTTTAATTATTTCAATATTACAGCTTTGAGTTTATGTAAGTAACTATTAAGTAATTTCTTATTTACCGGTTGTTTTTTTAACAATTCTTTTTTTGTAAAATGTTAAACATTAGTTATAAATACAAATAATTTCTTTTGAATAAATTGAACCATATGGTAAAGTATAGGGATGCACCGAATATTCGGTTACTTTTCGGCCTAATAGTAAAGATTTAATTTTTTTTCAAATTTCTGAATAAAAAATTTTGCCAAAATAAATACAAGAAATATATATATATAACAGGGTTGTTAAAAACCCGATTTTTTTCATGAAAAACCCAACCCACTTGGGTTTTATGGGTTTTTTCAGTATTTTGGAAGTGTTTTTCAGGATTTTGTGATTTATTTAGGGAAGTTTTAATTATTTATCTATACATTACAATTTTTAAAAAACTAACTAAACATCTTGAGAAAGATAATCGGGAATGATATAATTTAAATTGGAACAATTTAAAAATAATTGCATATAGCTGTTAGATAAATGTATATTTAAATTTATAAATGTATTGTCTAGAACCAAGTATTGTTTGTTTGTGTATGTGTAAAATTATGTAATCCGGAATATTTTAACGATAGAAATTTTAATTCTAATTTTAAAAAAATTATTTTTTATATTTAATTGTTAAATAATTAATATAAATTTAAATTTGTAAATGCATTTTAAATATTGAAGGTACAAAAATGTAAAAATATATTAAGAATAATACCAAAATATTAATTAAAATTTATATGAAATGTATATTTTTTGGATGTATAAAAAGTTTTTACTTTTTTTAATTTTCAGTGAAGGCAATTTTAAGTTCAATTGCCCACTTGGGTTTTTTCAAGTAATTTTTTTTTTTAAAAACCCACCCGGGTTTTTTCGGGTCGGGTAAAATCATAACAACCCTGATATATAAGAAACACAAGAAAAATGAAGTTGGTAGTTACAAGATGTTTATGAATAAACATCATGTAACTACCATATTCATTTTTTTAAAAAGTATTTTTATAAATTAAATGAAGATATATCAGTTATATTAAATGAGAATGGATATAATTAATTACATTTAAAATTTAGTAGAGGCAAATTATGATGTAAGAAAAGAAGCTGTTTGCAGCATTTTGGGGGGGGGGGGGGGTAATCTATTTATTGCGTTCACAAATGTTTCCTGTTTCTGAGAACGATCGATCACTATCGACACTGCTAGCTGGTGTCGATAAATATTTTCTATGATTTTAAAATTTTTTAACATTCTAATCCATGGTTTTATTATTTTTTTCTAATTTTCATTCTACATAGGATCCACCTACTTCTGTTTTTGTTTACATGTTGTGGGTTAATTTTAAGTTGACGGTGCTTCTGTCGCCAAGGGATTTGGCGCTTTTGTTGGGAGCGATAAACAATTTTTTTTGGTGATGCGGCATTTTCTGGTGAAATACGTTGTGGAATCTTTGTTGTGGCTAGGTGGCGCTGGTTATACTTGAGCGGATGTTAGGCGCGTGAGATTTTTTGTTCTAAATTAATTATTGTCCAATCGCTGGCGCTGGTGATATTTGCGCGGAATTTAGGTTGCGCGGATGATATGCGCGTGAGATTTATTTGTATTCTATAAATTACTTTTTGTTCTATCGTCATTTCGTGAGGTTTCGTTTTTCGTTTGAACATCCGATTATTATGGATGGTGCTTATTTAAATTCGGAATTTTTTGCAAAACTAAATAAATTTATTTTTGATTTACTTTGTAAATTAAAAATTGCCCGGGGCCCCAAACGAGTGTTTAGGCTTTCAATGGGCCCTACAGTACTGCCCCATGTAGGATACTGATGTTTTTTAGAGAAAACAAAATTGCCCGGGGCCCCAAACGAGTGTTTAGGCTTTCAATGGGCCCTACAGTACTGCCCCATGTAGGATACTGATGTTTTTTTAGAGAAAAAAACATTGCCCGGAGCCCCGAACGCGTGCGTACTGGATAACCATTCCTGTAGCCTTAGTGCGACGATTTTTCAAACGATATTAAACTGGAATCCCACTCGTGTAGCTCTAGTGCGAAAATTTTCAAACAAAACTAAACTGGATTGCCACTCGTGTAACTCTAGTGCGACGAAAATTCAAACAAAACTAAACTGGATTGCAAGTACTAGCCCATTGTGTAGAATAAAGTTTGTTTTGTGTTGCCCAAAGCAAACCAAAACCCCGAGTCTGGTTTATTTTTTCGAAAGTAACTGGGGTTACTGCATCGGCGTAAAGGAATCTGGCAATGGGGAAACACGCGAGTTTCGCCAAGTTGTTGTTGTTTTTTAGGCCAAATCCCTTGGCGACAGAAGCACCGTCAACTTATTATTTACCATGTTGTGATTTTACCAAGTTACACTTTGGCTTGTTTTAATAACCAACGAGTGCTACTATTGTGTTAATTGCTTTAATTAAAAAATTAATAGCTTTATTGCATCACAATTATTATGTTATCACATTGTGATTGATAAATAATAAATACAACTTACTGACAAAAAATATAAAAATAAAAATTGGTATGTGTAGGCCTAATATTCGGTATTCGTACGAAAATTCGGCTAAGACTTTGGCCGTATATTCGGTATGCATCCCTAGTAAAGTAGCTTAGTATATAAAAAGCAATTTAAACATTCATAAAAACAAGTAGGTTTGTAACAGAATCTGTCACTTAGCTCGCTTCCACACAACCATTGTGTTCAACAGGAAAAAATTCACGAAACAAAGTATTACTTAATTCTATATTAAACATTTACACGTTAAATTTGGCTAATTTCATTTATTTTCTTTCGAAAATTCACTATTTCCGTTTGCTAAAATAACTTATATTCAAAGAATAAATATATAATATTCCTCGCTTAGAGCGCTCGCTTTCCCTCCTATAGAAGCAAAAAACATTTCATATCAACATACAATCAAAGGCTCAACATTCCAGATTTTTGTTTTTTCATTTTGCTCCTCCGGGAATTACATTTGTTTTGAACACTGTAATATTTTGTAACCTTACTGAAACGAATGTTGTATACAAACTTTTATTTCAGTAGAATAAAAGATTTCTCTGTTCGTAAATCACGTTAAATTGCTGTCCCACAATTTCGCTTAATTTCTTTACATAAGGCACAATATCATTTAAAACGAAGTTAGTTTAATTGGATTTTCGAAATTTAATTGCATTAAAACTGATAAATTTTAATAAACAGCAGGAATATAAACAAGTTGCTCGTAAAGAACTCTAAAATGGAACTTTTTAAAATAGAATGCCGAACTAATTTTTACAGCACTAAGTCGCCAATAGATGGCGCGTAATGCTCGTACGAAAAGTTGTTTAAAAAATGTTTATATTTTCATTTTCTCTTGAAAGAATTTTTTCGTTTTCGTCTCGGGTTTTTTTTTTTCTCTCTCGTATGATGAAAAGTTGACCTTCATATTTTTGCACACGTGTTTCCCGCCGTAATTTTGCGGGTAGCCGTACGGTAAATCCGTAGTTTCATTCCAACGTCTAACAAAACCTGCCATTATTTTTGATGTGAGGCAATAATTTGGGGGGAATGTTATTTTGCGGTTGAAGAAAATTCTTCCTTTTTGGATATTGTTAAGTTAGTTATTTGTTATTTTCTTTCTACATAATTTTTTGTGCAACTGTTGTTTGCCGAAGCGTGATGTATATAGTAATTATTGTTTTTTTAAAGCCCTGCCCACTCATTGTAACTGTTAACTTAAACTAAAGATACATGTTTATTTAATATAACTTGAGTAAAGCTTGATTTAACATTATAAATAACTAAAACTTAAGAATTTGTCTATTTTAAAGAAAACAAGTCCTGTTTGGGAATTTTTCGACGTTTTATAAGATAACTTGAATAAATTTGTAAATTTTTAAATTTCACTATTCGGCCGAATAGTAAAAGCTATTCGGCTAAAGTGGCCGGATAATACCGAATAGTAACCGAATATTCGGTGCATCCCCCTCAACTTCCCGATATTACGGAATTCAAATAACAATTGATTATTTGAAAAAGTATATATGTACACTTATATTTAAAAAAAATAACGTAATAATCTTTTTTCTCTGAATTAACTGTTAAACAAATGTCCGGTTAATTATTAAAATTTGAAATATTAAAACTTAATTAATGGGAATATTTCTTATGATGTCGCGCCACTGCGATTTCATTGGTTGTTTGGTTTTCTTTGACAAAGTGTTGAAACACGCTCATTGGTTTTTTTATAACGTCACGCTCTCCAAACTGCGATTTCATTGGTTGTTTTGTTTTCTTTGACAAAGTGTTTTCTTCAGTTTCTTTGACAAGCCCATTTCACCTAGCATTAAATTTTCCTTGCGTATTTTTCATGTCCCTACAAGATTTCTCTGAATTTTTTTCCCAAATTCCCTTAAGAAGTTTGTGCTTTTTTTTTATTTGGTAGTCAATTTCTTTCAAAGTCAAGGTTTTATTTAGTTGTTTTTCAATTCTGCTGAAATTTTTTTCAAAATAAGAAAAAATTATTTGCCTTAAAATAAAAATAAAACTTAAATAATCAAACGAAGAGCGTAGAAGAACGTGCAGACAGACAACAGACATTGTAACAAAATCTGTCACTTAGAACGTTTTCACACAACATTTTTGTTTAACAGGAAAAAAGCCGTTAATTCTATATTAGGATAAAGGTATTAATTCTATATTAAACATTTACGCGCTAAATTTAGCTAGTTTCATTTATTTTCTTTCGAAAATTTAATAATTGTTTCTTATCGTTTGCTTAATTGAAAAAGGAATAAATTAAATAGATAATGTTCCTTGCTTTTTAAATTCAAAAACATTTCAAATAATCCCTTTAAGACGTCATTTCAAAGTGATGTATGTCGTAAAAATAAATTTCTTTTAATTTATTAGTTAAAAGAAGTTAGGTTTCTCAAGCGATTGTTATGAATGGCAATGATGATTTAATTCTAATAAAAATGGCTTTTTATATGAGCATTATATTGGCATTAAATGGGGTTGTTTCACGTCGGATCTGTCAACAGCTTCGCGGTCTTTCATTTTTTCTCGAAAAACTTTTGTTTTGGTATTCGAAAGTGAGTTTTCTAAGAATATTTTATTTTTTTAATGCCAACTTCTTACTGTGTTGTTGGTTGTTTTAATCATTTATTAAAGGAAACTTGCATAGAAAGAAAAGTTTCTTTTCATCCTATTCCGCATTCTGATCTTGAATTGAAACCGAAACAACCAATAAAATCGCAGTACGGAAAGCGTGACATCATAAGAAACATTCCCATTTTGCAGTTTTTTTAATTAAATAATTGAAGTACATACTTCGAATTAGATTTTTTTCTAAGATTTTCAATGTCTTCTAAGTTATGGAATAATACCAAATTTTTAATATCAAAATATCGTACAAAAATATAAATACAAAGAACATATACTTTCAAATTATTAACCGTCAACAGTTTTTTAAGACCACATTAATTAATAGCATTTTATTATTGAAGATTTTAAGGCCAAATATGGTATTAATATTCATCTTAAGACTTTTTAATGAATTTTCGTTTAATTTTAATACGGTTTAGGAAATAATATATTTATTAATAATTTGATTTAAAAGTATATCAAATCAGAATTACAAAGAATGCATGTATTTTAGGAACTAAATAAAAGTAACTTTGATAAAACAGATTCATAAAGAGGATTTTAGTCTTAAAATTGTGTTGAAGCACTAAACATTTTTGCTTTGAAAACCTATAATTTGTTTAACATCCTTTATGATATATACAATATTGATATAATAGGAGTTTTTTTAGTCTTCGTGTAGCTCTAATTTAATTGTTTGTTTTAGGCTTTGCACGAAAGGTATTAATGTAAGGGGAACAGAGTTTGGCATGTAACTCACCCCCCCCCCCCCCCCCCCCCCCGTTCCCAAGAGCCGATGGGAATCTTTTGAAAACATTCTTATTGTAAACAAATCAAACATTTTCTCTCCTACAAAGATAATACCAGTATTTAAGTTCTTTATTTAGAATTAAACTCTTTGTAAGTGAAGTGGTCGAAACACCTGTCGGTTTTGTTACTTTGTATCTAGATTAACAGCTGGCTTGGAGCAACGCGCAGCAACGTTGTGCTTTTCAAAGATTTTTGAACAGCTAGATTTTGACACTTCTGTTTATAATTATGATGTTCGCAGCTGAAATTTAGATTTATCTTTTATATACCATTTGGAAAACTAGTTAATTTTTAGTTAGAAACTAAGGATAATTAGAAACTAAAGTCCAAACCTAATTTAAAAATTACTTTGTATTTTTTAGTAAGCTAAAATAAAACAAAACCTTTTATAAAACACAAAAAGATGCAAAAAAAAAAAATGTGTAATGAAATAATAAATCGTGTACTTTGAATTCCAATGTATCGCCTCAAAACGGGCTATTTTTCATTTGTTGATTTTTCATAACTATAAATACATCAAAAAATGATTTTTAAATATTAGTTTATATTTGGTAATCTTACTATCTAATTACTAATCTAATTATCTATTAATTAAAAAATATATTCATTTTGCATTTTGCGAACACTTCGAAATTTGGCATTTTGGCCGCTCCCAGACCACTGTGCGGCGGTGAAGTTAAATTTGAAGGGAGGCAATGCGATTTTGACGATCACATTTGTTTCACATTTTCCCGCTGTTACTTTAATAAACATTAAATAATGGATCAGCGGCAGCAACACTGCAATGTAGAGATAGATGTATAAAGTATTTTTTTACAAATTCATTACATTCTAATATACAAAGCTAAATATCGTTACATTTAAGTAAAATTTATCGCTTAAATCTATACCTAAGTTCAAAGTAAAAATAAGATCCTGTTTCATAGAATCATCCACAGTTCATCTACAGGCCACATTACCACTCCTTTTCAAAGTCCGAATTTGTAATTATTAAAAGTTTAGGAGAAGCTACGAATAGAAACGGCAAATCGAAAAGCTGTATCAATAAAAAAAAGAATCAAAAAAACATCTGCTCCGGCAATTTGCAACATTAAAACAAAATAACGTTAGAAAAATCGCCAAAGCCTGATGCAAACAATTTAACTTTTTATTTGGACGTTTGATACCCGGGAATTTTCCAAACGCATAATAAATCGAACCTTGGATAGTCTAAACTGCAGCTGCAATGTATGGCTGGGGAAGTACTTCCTAACCGCAAACAATGCAAATTTTGTCTACTTTTTCTTTGTGAAATGTAAAAATACCTTGAACACGTGGTCTGAATTGAAACTAATAAAGAGAACGAAGCCAATCGAATCAAAGAACGGATCGTTCTTTCCCTTAAATCTTTTAGTACAGTTTGGAGAGTCTCGATAAATATTATCCTGTAACGTAACCTGTGTTATCCTTGCCAAATATTTTTGATCGGGGACAACCTAACTTGGGTACCAACAAATAGTAAAAAGGCAGAGGGAAAAGCGTGGTGCTCTGATACAAGGCAATAAATCACATCGCAACCTCGCCGATTCAAACGAAACAAGAAAAAAGTTTCAATCAGACGTCTAGTTTGGCGCCGACATAGCTTCATTTGGCCTATTGTAAATTAATGGTATTATAAAAAAAATTCTTGATGCGCAATAAGGCGCTTTTTTTTAAAGCAAGGTGCCAAATACAAATAAATATAATTGTTAATAATAAAAAATATTTAAATTGTTCAAATTCTTAATTCTAAAAAGGTTTAATCTTTTCCTGTTTTCTTCACTCCCAGTATTGATTTAATATTTTTTGATAAAAAATAATTTATAAATTATGGTGAGGGGTTGGGTAAATTTATTAAAATACACAATTTTGATTTGTAAGCTTTTAGAATACTAGAAAAATAGTTAAAATTTTTATGAGAAATTTATATAAAAAATATTTTTCAAAATACTTAAAAACTATATGTATTGTTTAATTGTAATTTTAAAAGGGTTAATATTTTTAAGCTAGAAATAAACACACATCTCTAAAATATAATAAAAAAAAATAAGGCAGTAGGGATTCAGAGCAGTATTTAAATCCGCGGATGAAAATCAATTGTAATAATTATTTTTGCAAAAAAAACGCACTTTTTTGTGTTATAACTGTAGAAGGATAATATTTTTAAGCGAAAAATAATAATACATAACAACCATATAATAAACAGGAGAGTTTATGTTCTTATTCAAAATTTTAACCATTGTAACACCGCAAAAAACGCCAAATGTTTTTACGGTATTGTAAAGTGTTAATTCCAAACTTTTATTGCAATTATAACCGAAGATAAACCTTGAGAAACCATATAAAAAAACTACAAAAGGTTAAAAAATAAATCGAATTAATAGTTGGAGATTTTTTTTCTAGCCCTTTATAGAAAGCATACAAAATATTTCTGAAAACCGAGAAACTATAAAACTATTTTAACACAACTAAAAAAAAATAATAATGTACATCACAAGTATTCACTTTTCGTACAATACGACTCAAAAAGTAACAAAGGAAATAAAAAAAAAATCTTTATGACATTTATTGAATACTTGACTACAATTACTAACGACTTTTTCCAAAAATTTTGAAATTTTTAAAATCTACTTTTGTTTAGCCAGATTTGGACAAATGCTTTTGATAACTTCTATTTTAAATTTAAGGAAAAAATTGTAAATTGCCTTCTTTCTTAGGGGCTGGGGAGTCCAGACGGTTTGGCACTCGCCTAGCATGCGAAGGTTCCAGGTTCGGGTCTGGGCATCGTCAAAATAACTGCCGACCTCTAAACGGCTCGTGCAGCCCAAAATGTCCGACGAATAATACCGTGTAAGGGAGTGCACGTTAAATATCCTTCAAAGTCCTAACGCTGCGTACGATGTCGCCCTTAACGGTTGCGTTGGGTGCCTATTCAGGTGTCGGCTCGTCACTTGACTGTGGTTCTAAAATACGACGCCCGTCGCCAATAGCCCTTGTGTAGCTCTAGTGCGACGATATTCAAACCTAACCTAACCTTCTTTCTTAAACAGAAATTCATTTTCAATCGCCAATTACACAGTGAATTATGATATAATGAAAAAAACATCTGCCGCTGTCATAATAAAACAAAATCCTATCGAATCGGTAACCCTGGAACGCGAAAAAAAAACAATGATCCGTTGGCTGGAAACTCTTGTAAGGTAATATTTATATACAAAATGATCTGAATACAATTTAATCAAAATACACTTTTCATTCTAATAAAATTACCACATTTTCTCAAATATTATTCAAATATGTTAGACCTTAAACGAAATTAACGTTTTAAACAAGTTTTTTGGATGGATTCGCAAATAATTTATGGAACTCTTTACATCCGCGGAAAGATCTTCTCCGTAGCATATTTATATTTACCCTACTTAGGTTGTCCCGTAGTAGGATCATTTGGAACGATTTTGTGATAATTTGAAGTTTAAAAAAAACTTTAAACCACTATCCTGAAGAATAATCTTTTTCTCGATTGGTCATTCCGCGCAGGGTGTCCTTTATAATCCAATTAGTCTAATGTCAGTCATTCCCAACCATTTATTATAATTAAATATGGAGAAAGTTTCATTTTTATAGTTTTAGACCACAAAAAAAGACCTTGGACAAAAGAAATTTAAAAAATAAACAAAAAAATAATAAGGGTGTAAGAGAACAGAAGTGAATAAATAACATTAAAAACTATTTATTTTACAGATTTATAAACGCATGAAGTATTCACACTTTCAAGCCCAAATCTAACTTTATGTTTGCTTCCCAATTCCATCTTAATTATTTTCGGACATAGCACAAAAAAAAAAAAACATTCGATGGTTTCAATATCAAAAATTTGCTTTAAGATTATTTTTGAACTTTTTTTTTTTTTTTAACGAACCAGGTGCTTTATGTTCGGTGCAATGTTGTTTTACTGCGGGATGAGCTACAAAAATAATAAGTGCAACTTTGTTATAAGGATACCATCTGTTCACGCTCTCTACAATGATCTTAAAGCAAATGTTTTATGGTATGTTAAAACTATACGATTGAATTCTAAAATGAAAAAAAGATTTTTTCTTAGTGCATTTAAAACACGCCTAAACTTTATATAAATTTTATTTCTTTTGGTTGTATTTAATAATTACATTTAATGGTGTTTGATTCGTAACAGTATATTGAACTCTTTGTAATTAAAAAAGAACATTTACAAACAAAGAACATTTTTTTAGTATTAATGCAAGAAAGCAGTAAGAAATCAGATGTGCCAAGCAGTTCTTCCACTAAACCAAGCCATAATCAAAACGAAAGATTTGAATGCTTATGAAAAAAGTGAAAACTTATTATGTTTAAATGACGGAATAATATGTTCATTGACACACAAATCTCAATTTAAAAAAAAAGTCACACAACACGTTCTTCCATTAAGCTATTCAAATGTTCATGTTTAAGTGTTTATAACAATGAAATGGATCTTTATATATTCTTTTTTTTCCATTTAAGTTAATGTATTAAGTTCATATATTAAATGTAAACTAATGTGCGCCTATAAAAAACTTTAAATTACAATATATTTTCTAGTATTTTTCTCGTTTTAATAAGATGTGTTTATTTACAATTTAAGGAATTAGATTTTTTGTAAATAGTTATTTGTACGTTTATAACTTTTTTTAATTGGTTCGAATATTTTTAATGAAATGTTAAAAAATTTTTGAAAAAGTATTATTATAGTGACATTTAAACCTCATTTATCAGAGAACTTAAAAAAAAAACCTTTGAAAGCATATTCAATACAGCTGGAGTAACTATCTAAGCATCTAAGCTTAGAAATTGAAAATTAGATTAACACAGACAGATTTCGGTTTGGAGACTTTCAGTCGCATTTCCACTTAAGGATTGGCGTCGCTTCCAGTCCTATTATTTTTTAGCCACGTGCACTTATCCCCGCCAATATTCTGTAACTGTAGAACTTCAATTTTGTTTGGCGATGGGCTTCTCTCTATACCGCTATTACATTGTATTATTAAACCGTAGGGATGGCGGTTTTTTAGAAAAATCCGGTTTTTGAAAAACCGGTTTTTTTTTTACAACGCCGGTAAAACTGAACCGGTTTTACCGACCCTTAAAAACCGGTTTTCCACGAAACCGTTTTTCAAAGGCAAAAAACCGGTTTTCCACGAAACCGGTTTTTCAAAGCTAAAAAACAGGTTTTCCGGTTTTTTTTTTTAAACCCAGTTTTCATGTGTTTTTTCAGTTTTTTATTAATTAATTAAAAAAATCAATCAATTAAACTTAAAAATAATTAACTCATTAATAATAAACTAATTTATAATAAACTAATTAATATCAATGATTCATTAATATTCATATCATTATTTTTTATTTTTATGTATTTTAATTGTTAACCTCGTATTTTCCATTCCGGTTTTCTTGTGTTTTGAGATTTCTTTACTTTACTTTCGACTTTATAAAACAATTTTAAGCGTTTATAGTGTTTTTTGTTGAAAGGTAATTTCCAGGTTTTCTTCCTAATTCCTAATATTTAAAATTATAATGTCCCTTTTTGTTTATTTATTTCGTTTTTTCATTGAATATAATAATTAATTTAAATACAGCTTTAGCTTTTCTTTCTTGTGTAGCTGAAACACATACTTTTGACCCGAACTTGTATTCGCTGCCATGGTTTAACGAAACACGTAAGGCGAAAACAATACAGAAAGAAAAATATACAAAAAAATACTAAAAACACCAACCAAACAAAAACCCGAACAATTAAATATATGCTATACAAAACGTGGCAGTCCACTCAGCCGAAACCGAAAAAGTAGCCAACTTGGTGAAAAAGTGTGGTTGTGCTTGGCGAAGAGATCAGATCCCCTTCGCTGATAAGGGTTTGTGGTTGCTTTTCTCCTATGAAAGCGTTGGCGATACGAATTCAACCGAAAGGTGCTTGCAAAGCCAAATCGGAGCCGAAAGTGGTACAATTGGTGAACGCCCCCTGCTCGTGATGTGATTGCGAATGCAAGGCGATCCCCGTGAGTCATAAAAAAGGCCCCACGTTCTAAGAACTCTGACGCGTCCTGGTTCAGACGACATATATAACCAAACAACAGGCATTTAAAGGATGGTGTTTGATGGTTTGAACTTGTTCTCAATGTTTATACCTAACTCGGTAATAATAAATAGAGCTATATTGAAGGATCAATATTAACATTTTACTTATTAATTAGTAATTTACATTTAGCAAAAACTGAATGCAAGTAGAGAAATAGTTAACTATTTTATCACGATTGATATACACTGCTCAAAACAATTAGGGGAGCAATTTGCGTACTTTTACATTAACACTTTTCATGCTCTGAAATTTGGCGAGATTTTGCGGTTTAGGGCGTTCGGCTGAGTGGACTGTAACCATACAAAAAATACGAAAGTTTAAAAATAGTAAGGAAAAATATCAAAAGCTAATGTAAAAAGTTAAAATTTAAACTGAACGAGACGGAAGCTATCGTACAAAATAAGCATTGCAACTCAATTGAGAGTGATCCCTAATTCCCTATTTGTGAGAAACCCAAGCAAACGGAATTGTCGATTCGAAGACATTTGTTTATACGAACCCCAAAATTTATGAACACTTGAGACTTTGGGGGTCACGGTTGGTACGAGTGGTGAAAGAATTATTCGCTTCAGAAGAAAACCGATTTAAGTCATACCTGACTTGCTACGTTTTTCCGCTAAACGAAGTTTATTTTTATTCCGTTTTGTCAAGTATTTATCTTCCAGTTTCAGGACGGATCAAGTCACTACGTCTTCGATCGGTTCTGAAACTATCATTACTTTGTTTTAGGAAATATTCCTTTAGTTTCTACCTCCATTCGATATACAAAACGAAGAGACACATTCTTAAACTTGCTTTATACATAAGTTCCGTCTTTAAGCCGGGGCAGTGGTGCATGCAAAGAAAAAAAAGGCAACGGTGCTGCCGTCGTCGTGGAAACAAGGTCTAAACATGCTCCATAGAATATTGTAAAAATAAATAAAAATGCAAAAATACCTAATCCCTTGACTGTGGTTCTAAATTACGACGCCCGTCGCCAACTCTAGTGCGACGATAATTCAAACTAAACTAAACTAATCCATAACATAACAGCCCATAATGGTCAACATCATTCTCTAAAAAATATTTACAAATATAACTCTGAGGAATATTATATTAATATAGAAAGAAATTCAATACCTATCCAAATTCCTAATGTTATTTATCTGAATTTTTATACTACATTGTTACCAATTGTTTATATAATTAAAACAACAAATTAAACTTGATTTTAAAAAAATATATATGCCATCATTATTTAAGCAAAACTTTTCTGAAAATTTTAAAAAGTCCAGCTTTACAATTAAAAGTAAAATTATAATTTAGGTGGTATCCCCTCGCTTACTGCCCATGTGGCGATGTCCATTCTGGTAGCCTATGTTAGAGGTTCTAGCACTAGCGATGGATAATGCCAAGTTTCTACTTCGACAATGTACCTTCAATTAACTTCCCAAACAAGCTAAGTACTCTTTTATCGACTCCGGAAGTATAAATGATTGAGTGAATCTATGACCTGCTATTCTACCCGTATATAAACCCGGGTCGACTGTTTAGGACCCAGGCGTGCTGAACACTACAACAACGAGGCCACTTTTTAACTTTTAAATGAAAATAAGTTATATTTTCAAAAAAATGATTCTATTTACTCTTTTCCTTTCTAAATAAAATGAATTTGGCAACAAACAGCAGAACCAGATAGTAAAAGAAACTCATAATTTTGTTTAAAAATCGATCCCACTTATTAAAAAGTTTATTTTACGGACTAGCTTATCATACATTTTTTTTATAATCGAGTAAAAGATATTTGTAAAGTTGCATACATATAATTTTAAAGGAAGTTAATGATTTTTCCAAAGTTTAACTGTGTAATTTACCACGTTCTCGATGTAGTATTTATTATTATCACGTTCAAAATGTAAATGTAATGTAGGTACTTTTAAGGGGTAGGTGTAATAAGGTTACTTTTACGCCCATGTGCTTAAAACTCAAATTCACAAAGTTAACATTTGTACCCTAGTTTTATAAAAGTTTTATTTACGCACACAGTTTTTGATTTTAATAAGTGGGATTTTTCGCACGACATTATAAAAAATGTTTTAATATTTTTTCATTTAAAAAATCTGCAAATAAATAATTTAAACCAGTAATATTAAATACTTTTCTGTTATATTGGTACTGCTTTAAAATAATGATTCATTTCTTTTTCAATTTTAGATTAGATTTAGTAATATTTAGTTCAGAAGAAGTAAAGGTATCAAATGAAACAAACACATCAAACAAAACTTAATTGGCTGAGTTCTCACGTTATAAAACCTACATGTGTAATGACTGAATCGCTTCACAAGGACGACGCCAGACACGCCTATATTTCATGCATCTTAGACCAAACATATTCATCGTGATTGATAAAAATAGTTTTGTATCCTATTCTAAAAAGCAATGCCAGAGAGAATCGAAAACAGAATTCTATACCTTAGAATAAAAAAGGCCTTATGTTCAATTACATATAAGGGTACACTGACTTTTTTCTACGCATGAGAAAAACTGTAACTTAACTGAAATTTATTATAAACATCTGCGTACAATTTTGGAATTGCTAAACGGATGCGAGTTTTCGTTTTTTTTATATTTTACTTTTCTAACAGTTTTTGTTATAGCGGGAATTTTTGAGCGCGGGAGCATTGAATTCGTTAAGTAACGGTTCAGTTTTCAAAGTTATGACTAAAAATTGTTCAAATGTGATCTAAACTGAAATACCCGCTATAATAACTGATTTTTTATAGCTTCGTACTAACGATTTTTAGCTAGATAAAATTTACATAGAATTCTTATACAAAAATTGCTTTTTGGTGGAATTTAAATTTCGAATATTGATTTAGTTATAAATACCAATTTTTAAAAGTTTCCATTTGTAATGAAAAAAAATTATGAACCATTTATATTTTTGCAAAAGTATATCGACAAAAAGACGAATGACAAACTGAAAAATAGTATTAAAGGTTAAAGGTATAGGTCTCTGAGATCAGGGGCTGTATTGATAATGAGAGGTGTTCAGCGCACTTTTAAAATAGGCAATAGTTTCTTTTTAAAGGCATTCAATTATTTAAAATCTGGGGAAAAGACATTTTTTAAAACAAAAATTTTTTAAACAATATGCCTACGTAGAAAAATGCATTAATTAAATTAACAAAGTTGCTAGAATATCTCTTATTATTTAAAATTTAAATAATTGTTTTCCCATTGGGTAATTTACATTTTTAAAGTGATTTGTGGTTCGATTCACGGAGCAAGAATACTTTTCTGATAAGTGAACTGGCCAGCTTAAACATGGTTTTAAGTTCTAACGCTTCCAACTCATACATACCCGCAAGTTTCATGAATAATGGCAGCCTCATTCTGCAAGTAATATAAATGACAAAGGGTGTAATGCAATGAATGCCGCAATTTTTTAATGAAATTTTCTGAAATTTGGGGGAAAGAGTATGGATGTGCTTAATGAAAAAAATGGATGTGTTCTGCCATTGGTGCTTACTTTAACGTGGTCGGGGTTGTCCCTGTTGGCGTTCTTCGACTGTTGTTGGTTCCTGCGTACCATTTGGAGTGCAAATGATAAATCACGGACGGAAAGGGGAAGTTGGCCTGCTGTGCCCGTTTTAGCTTACTTACCCTAGTTAAGTGGTCATTCTTATATATACGCACAACTCTGCTAGTTTAGTTCTTAATCTTAAGCACGTTTGGTTCTCATTTTATCGAACTATTTTAGGGATGAAACACTGAGTGAACCGTGCCTAATTCGGGATTCGAACCCTTCAACTGTCATGTCAGCAAAAGCATAAGCACTGCAAATACGATAAGCCATTGGAATAGAAAGTGGGATATGACAATTTTAAAGAGAAAATAGAATATTCATCAGAAATCTGAAACTTAGGAAAACCGGACAACAACTACAAGAAACACAAAAATTGCCGGAGAGTAATCGAAAAGCCGAAGCTAAGTTTATACAACTGTAACGTTAAATTAAAAAAAAACAGGAATTAAATATGTAACGTTAAATTAAAAAAACAGGAATTGAATAAAAAGGAACTTGTTGATGGAGGCTTTTAAGAAAAACACTTAAACCTTGTTATCCAAAACTGAAGTAAACTAGGAGTGTGTAACCCTACAAAACTTTCAATTACCGCTAAATAAATCAATGCAAATTATATACCTAAAAGGTAGTTACAATACCTTTTAAACAAAAAAACCCATTTCTATGGCAAACACCCCTAGCGCATGCGCAATTTTCTCGAAAACCTTATTCTGACGCCCGGAGGATACTGGGAACACGTGTACCAAATTTGAAGTCTGTATCTCTTAGTTTTTCAAAAATACTTTTAAAACCAAAAAAGTTCTATGGGCTATGGCAGCGCTTTTTGTGCATGTCCCTTGCGCATGCGCAATTTTTTCAAAAACCTTGTAACGTCCAACAAGTACTTTGGGAACACATCTACCAAATTTGAAGTCTGCGTCGCTTTTCGTTTTTCGGCGATACCCTTAAACCAAAAAAAAGTTCTATGACAGCTACCCATTGAACATCCGCTTTTTTATCGAAAATTTTGACTTTCCACAAGTACTACAGAAACTCGTTTACCAAATTTGATGTTCGTAGCTCTTTTAGTTAGGCAGACAAATGTTCGAAAACAACTTTTTCGGAATCAGCACCCTCCAAAACGAGTAAAAAACCACAAAATCTCTATTTCGGATTTTTAACTTCATCGTAATACGTTGTTCATTACCAAAAATTTCATACAACATAGCTTATTATATTTAAGAGCGAAACCTGATCTAAGAGACCACAGGAACAACACGGATCTTGAAAAGAAGCGTTTTACTTATCATGTTAGGAGGAAAACTTGAAAGGAAATGTGAAAACCGAAGTTAATAAAAGATGCATTTTTCAAAAATGCTGGTAAAAACGGGTGATTCAACATAGTGCAAAACCCCATTTTAAACTTCGATGGCGGTTTTTTGAGAAAAAACCGGTTTTTCGTTTTTTTTTCTTAAAACCGGTTTCCGGTTTTTAGAAAGTAAATAACAGATTATGTCTCCATTAAAACACTTATAAACTTGCATTAATTTCCTTAGTTTCGGTTTTAAATTTTTGTTACTCGTTATGTTACGATTTTCGATGGTTTCATTTTTTATTTCAATAATAGAATACTAATGACAAATGATAGTTAATTTATTTAGTTTAAGCAGAAAATTGTGAATATTTTTAGAAAAATAATATTAATTATGTTTTCTTTTTTAAAAGCTTACCATATAAAGCAACACGCAAGAGATAGCGTGTATTTCCCAGATACACAGAATATGAACCAGATATCCCCAGATATTCAATATGTACCAGAATATGTACATTTTAAAATGTTAAAATTAAATTGTTTTAGTTAAAGATATTTATTTTTGAACAAACTAACTGGATTTTAAGTAATTCATGTGAAATTAATCATCATAAATGAATGCACATATTTAAAGGTATATACCTGATAATGTAATTTTACTAACTTCAACTCTAAAAAGTTCTGTGTCAGCCCCTTGCGTATGCGCAATTTTCTCGAAAATCTTCTTTTGATGTCCAACCGATAATGGCAACTCGTGTGTACCAAATTTAAGGCATACGTAGCGTCTTTCGTTTTTCCCTTTAAAACCAAAGAAGTTCTATGGCCCCTCAAAAACCTTATTATGACGTTCGACAGGAACTCGTGCATCAAATATGAAGTGCATAGCTCTTCGAGAGTGGTTTCAAAGAGACGGGTTCAAAAACCACTTCATCGGAATCCTCCAAAACAAGTAGAAAAGACTCTCCTTTTCGACCGCAATACTTCCATCACATTTCATATTTCAAAGTAATAACATTCATAAATCAGAAGTTATCATGTATTTTTAGCCTACTTTTCTTTTTTTAATTCGAAAGAATTAAAAAAATGAAAAAGTAGGTATTGACATGCGGTCGATGTCCGTCTGTCCGTACCCCCCTTCCAAAATCGGTTCTAATCATCGGATCTTAAAAATTCTTTTTTTGTTAGAAAGCTATAACCTCAGATACCCAACTTTCATACTTTTTGTCCGTCTGTCTGTACGTCCGGACGGACATAAATCTACTATCTGTCGGCGAATTTCCCATTGAATTAGCATTGAAATTCAATTTTGAGTCATTTAAATCACTGTAGGTATTGAAATGCGGTTGATGTCCAACTGTCTGTCCATCTGTCTGTCTGTTCGTATGTCTGTCTGTCTGTACCCCCCTTCCAAAATCGGTTCTAATCATCGGATCTTAAAAATTCTTTTTTTGTTAGAAAGCAATGACCTCAGATACCCAACTTTCATACTTTTTGTCCGTCTGTCTGTACGTCCGGACGGACATAAATCTACTATCTGTCGGCGAATTTCCCATTGAATTAGCATTGAAATTCAATTTTGAGTCATTTAAATCACTGTAGGTATTGAAATGCGGTTGATATCCAACTGTCTGTCTGTCTGTTCGTATGTCTGTCTGTTCGTATGTCTGTCCGTTTGTCTGCCTGTCTGTACCCCCCTTCCAAAATCGGTTCTAATCATCGGATCTTAAAAATTCTTTTTTTGTTAGAAAGCTATGACCTCAGATACTCAACTTTCATACTTTTTGTCCGTCTGTCTGTACGTCCGGACGGACATAAATCTACTATCTGTCGGCGAATTTCCCATTGAATTAGCATTGAAATTCAATTTTGAGTCATTTAAATCACTGTAGGTATTGAAATGCGGTTGATGTCCATCTGTCTGTCTGTCTGTTCGTATGTCTGTCTGTTCGTATGTCTGTCCGTTTGTCTGCCTGTCTGTACCCCCCTTCCAAAATCGGTTCCATCGGATCTTAAAAATTCTTTTTTTGTTAGAAAGCTATGACCTCAGATACCCAACTTTCATACTTTTTGTCCGTCTGTCTGTACGTCCGGACGGACATAAATCTACTATCTGTCGGCGAATTTCCCATTGAATTAGCATTGAAATTCAATTTTGAGTCATTTAAATCACTGTTGCCAAATCAACAATGGCATGAGAAACTTTATTTAAACATATTTGAAGCAAAATAATATTTTCATGAGTCAGTTTGGAATGACGTCATAAAATGTAGCACAATTTGATTCTTTGATTATTCATTAATTATCTACCAAGAAAGCGGCAAGGCATACTTTTGCATGCAATTATGCTTAGTTTTAATTTACATTTCTTGTTTTTTAATGCAGTTCGGAGTAGTTTCATTACTTTTGTTATTAATAAATATTTATTCTTCGAACTACAAATAAATCACGAGCAGATGATAAATAATATTTAATTTGCGAACGAATATAAAGGAAAATAGTTGATTTTGGCTTTTAGAAGTTTAAATTATAGCTGGGTGCTGTGTTTCGATTTTTTTTTCTAATGTGTATAAATCTAGTGTAGAAACGGCTGTTGATGATATTTACTTTAGGAACCTAGTTTTTTTCCCGATTAGAACTTCAGTAAGTAGGCTATTTTAGTTCTTTATGAACTTCTTGTTTTACTTATGTATTACTATAAACATTATTGTCATTCTTGATATTAATTATATTGATTTTTTTTACACACGAAAGCGAAAGAGTTTAAAATAATTATACAGTGAAACCCCGATTTTACGTTTCTCAAGGGACTGGGTAAAAAAAACGTAAAATACAGGAAAAACGTAAAATACGGGAAATAGTACATAGAATGCAAAAATCTTTTTCTCTTAGTATCGCGCCATTTATAGGTACATTCGCGGCACGAGCTTCTTTAAACCACTTTACTAAGATATCTTCCAGCTCATCGTACGGCGATTTTTTACAACTTTTCCGTTTCTTGAAATTTTTTTCACCCACTTTCTCAATGTTTTTTTCAATGCATTTTTTTTTCTGTAGTATGGATTGTAGGGTTGTCACGGGAATTCCTTGCGATTGAGCGAACGCTACCTTGGTTCCGTGAAATTCACCAAATTGTTTAACAATTTCGGCTTTCTCAGCAACAGAAAAGTTTTTGCTTTTTTTACTCGTCATATTTTGGCACAAAAAGGTTAGAAATGTGACCACCGCGGTAAACAGCAACCTACAATGTTTCTATGGTCCAGTCTTATCTCTGAAAACGTGTAGAAGGGTAAGGGCACCCCCCCCCCCCCCCCTCCCCCTGACGAAAGAAAAGGAGCCCAGGGCCATAGGAGCCCAGGGCCAAGGAGCCACCCCTACGGATTGGTCTTTTCCCCTGTCCATGCCATTCCTACGCAGGTGTTCAACAAGAGGGGGGGGGGGGGAGCCAAACCATGATCCATGAGAAAAAACGGTTTCAGAAAACAGGAGCCTGTGGATTGGGAAAAAATATTTCTTATTTTAGAACAATTTTTCTTTTTTTTTACTTTCCAGGGAAAACGTAAAATGCGGGAAATTCCATAAATAACAAACTTACAATCCGGGTTAAATTAACATTACAGTATACGGAAAAAGCTGGGACCTGATGAAAAAAACGTAAAATGCGGGAAAAACGTAGATTCGGGGGACGTAAAATCGGGGTTTCACTGTATAATACAATTTTGTGAGAAAAAAATTCATAATAGATGGGTTGAATAACATACTTGGTACATACTAGACTGCCGTGGACAGGTAAACTGCAAAAACTACAACAATGATAACTCATTGTTGTAGTTATGATCATTCTTAAGCTGAAATAATCAGT